>CAUDMG010003039.1:0-25000 GCA_958450375.1 Homarus gammarus | reverse complement strand
ATATATGTATATATATATATATATATAAATATATATATGTAATATTCAGAAATTTCAGAGTAATTTCGAATGCCCCGCCATTAGCGGTACTGAGCGTTCAAGGTCGTCTGAGGGAAGAGAGCGCTCCCCGCACATAGTGGGAGATTGCGGAACTAGGCCTATATGATATTAAATGTAATTTACCGGATTAATAATGATGCGATTCATGAAGTTAAGGGACTATTATTGAATTTGAAATTATTATAGATCGTTTAGCAGTCTGAATAATGTTAAAGGGTGTCCCAAGGAGTTATTAGTTAGGCGGAAAATAGGTCACGTAGGCCTAAGCTAACGCCTTGAGAGGACACGAAGCGGCCTCTCTCTCAGTCCCGGATAGCACTCACACAAACAAGACGTCTCTGCGCGTCTGTCCCAGAAATAGTCACGTGGCCTAGTCACCTGTGCTGAAATATTGCAGTATAACAAGTAAGTCTCATTCGATCTTAGACAGGGTTAGATAGGGCAGTGATAAAGTAAACTAGAGCTAACAGTGAGTTCATTTCAGGGTTTCCGTGAGAACCCACTTGACTGAAGTTGACTGGAGTTGACCTGAGATTGACTGCCGTTTGAGACTGCCGTTGAGGATTGAGGGTGGCGATTGTCGCCATTGGACCGATCAAAGTAGGCCTGTCACTGTTTAGCGGGGTAGCAAAGGATCTCTTGAGTGAACGAGTGCTCCCGACAACTAAACGACACGGGACGCTAAAGCTTCTCTCAACTGTACAAGGTCTGATTGGCTCACTCCCGTCCGCTTTATGGACGCACTGGGAGTACACTGAGGCTATCTGAGTAGACTAATGGTCACACACTGAGACCGGGAGTCTAGGTCTCTAGGAGATACCTGGAGGAACATTTTCCCTCCCTTATTACGGGTGTAATTTAATAGTTTCTAGATAATTTTGATAATATTGTTTTGAATGTTTGTGCCATCAAGTGGAACCAGAGTGATACTGTGATTTGATTCTCTTAATGCCTCTGATTGTTCTTCATAATTCTGATCTCAGGTATAACCTTGTTCCCCAGAGTAGTGGTTAGGTTAGGTTAGGAAGTGTGCATCTGTTGGGGTGCTATAATTGTGTCGAGTGCCCTTAAGGCCTATTCATTGTAGAGTATTTAATTTCATGTTTTATTACCATTCCTCAGTGACATATAATTTTGTTGAGTGCCCTTAAGGCCTATTCATTGTAGAGTAGTTAATATCTTTTTTTGGTACCTAAGTGACTGATATTATTGTGTGAAAGCCTTTAAGGCCTGTTTCATGTGTGCACGGAACAGTTCTTAATACTTCAAGTTTATTGTTGCCTGAGGTTCTAATAATTTTTATATCATGTATAACTTTTATTCCCCAGAGTAGTGTTTTAAGTTCAAGTTAAGAGGTGCGCATATTGGTGTACCATTATTGGATTGTGTTTGTAGTGTTGGAGGGAATATAAGTGTCTAAATGTAACAGTGTGTCTCATTCATCCCAGTCACAGATGCTATCCTTCCACGGGTCACGGACAATTTATTTTGTTTAGTAGTTTTAAGTGTTCTTGTGCTGGTTCGGGATTTTTCTCAAAGGGGCGCTTCCACTGCCATTACCATCTATTAATTTTAAATAAACCCCAAGTCAAGTGAGAAATTAAAGTCCATGCGTTGATGCATGGGAAATCTAAGGATCGGGTAGATAGTGAATGGAGAGAGGAACAGCAACAGGCTTTTGAGGAGCTGAAAGACAAGGTGACGCAGACACCAGTGTTGGCTTGCCCAGATTTCACTCAGGAGTTTATATTAGAAACAGATGCAAGTTTTCGTGGGCTAGGTGCGGTGCTGTCCCAGCGGAAGGATGGCAGGCTGCATCCGGTGTGCTATGCGAGTCGGGGCCTGAGGAAATCAGAACGTAACATGAACAACTATAGTTCTCGTAAGTTAGAGATGTTAGCACTCAAATGGGCAGTCGTGGATAAATTCAGGGATTATTTGGCAGGGAAACATTTCACAGTCTATACAGATAACAACCCACTCAGTCACCGGGAGAAGGCTAAACTAGGTGCCGTGGAAAGTAGGTGGAATGCGGATCTCGAGCAGTTTAACTTTACTATAGAGTACAAGCCGGGGAAGAACAACATTGTGGCGGATACTCTATCTAGAATCCCGGCGGAACAGGAGGAAGATAGTGAAGAAGAGTATACAGCGATGCATGTACTAGAGGAGAACGGGGCAGGAAGGAAGGAACTGTGGACGATGGATGGGCTGCGTAAGGAGCAAGAAGGCATGGACTATATGACAAAACTGCGAAGATGGTTGGTGGGAGAGCTGCCGGAGGATGAGGTACAGGTACAGCTCCAAAATGATGATTTCCGCAAGATGTACCGAGCTAGGAAATCCCTGATAGTAAGAGAAGATGTTGTTTGGCATAGAAGACCCGAAGGGAAGAATCTATGGAGGGAGGTGCCAGTGTTAACTCCAAACTTGCAGGAGGCTTTGACTAGAGCCTGCCACGACGAGTTTGGCCATCAGGGGCGAGATCGCACCCTGTCGCTGGTGCAGGAGCGAGGGTTCTGGTCAGGCATGGGAGAAACAGTGCGAGACTACATAGCCAGCTGCGAGAGGTGTGGAGTAGCAAAAGATGAAGTGCCGAAACCCCAACTGCATGTAGGGACGATTGAAGCTGCCAAACCATTAGAGACACTGGCCGCAGATTTCACCTTGCTGGACAAGCGGCAAGGATTGGAGAATGTCCTGATAATGGTTGACATATACAGTCGTTACACTTGGGCCTTTCCCACCAAAGACCAGAAAGCCTCGACGATTGCAAAGATCCTGGTGAATCGAATCTTCCTGGCAGTGGGTGCACCTGAGCGACTGTTGACCGATCAGGGAAGGAATTTTGGCAGTGCATTGGTCCGACAAACTTGTGCCACCTTTGGGGTGAAGAAAATAAGGACGTCAGCATATCACCCACAGGGAAATGGCATGGTGGAACGGTTCAATCGAACCCTGCACGGTCTGCTGGCCACCCTCGAGGCAGAGGAAAAGAATAGGTGGCCAGAGCATCTGCAGGCAGTGGTGTCACAATACAACGCGACTCCGCATGCCACGACAGGGTTTTCCCCATTCCTGTTGTTTTACGGGAGAGAACCAAACCTGCCGTTTGACCTTAGGCCGGAACTAGACCCAGAGCCGGTAGATGAGTGGGTGATGGTGATTAGAGACCGGCAACGACGATTGCAGGAAGCAGTGGAGATCAATGTTCGGAGACGTAAGGAAATAAATAGAAGAAAAAGAGAAGAGAAAGCCCACGAGAGTAGCTGGGAAGTGGGCCAGGAGGTTTTGCTGAGGAACAATGTAAAAATAGGCCGGTGTAAGCTGCAAAACCATTGGTTTGATACGAGATGGCACATTGTTGAGGTCCTAAATCCAAGGCCTGGTTTATATCGCATTGCGCCCAGTGGGGAAGAAGACCTGGAAGCGAGAGTGGAAAACCGGAGCAACTTGAAGGCTGCTCCAACCCTAAGGCATCCGGGAGACCCAGCGATGGATGAATCTGAGGAGGAAGACGAGGAGCCCCCACTCCAGATGAGCGAGATGGAGAAGTAGTTCAGAGAGGTCGATCGAGCCTGCAACTGAAAGACGAAGCCGACAAATTACAGTTTAGGTTGCAGGGTAATGAGAAGGGGCAGGTTGTCGAGGGTGAGTTGGAGGAGTTGTGAGTAGGGCAGGGGGGATAGGAGAGCATGTTTGTTTTGTACTGAGTATTGTTTGGACACTGGTTCCTCTTAGTTCAAGGGCCAGGCCAAAGGAGAGCATGTTTGTTTTGGACTGTGTATTGTTTTGACACTGGTTCCTCTTAGTTCAAGGGCCAGGCAAAGGAGAGCATGTTTGTTTGGGCTGGTATTAATTTTGACATTGGTTCTCTAGTTAAGGGCCAGGCAAAAGGGGAGCGTGATGTTCTGGTTGGTTATGAGTTGGGCTAGGAAGAAATGGGGAAGAAATGGAGTTGTTAGCTGTGAGTGGAATAGTACAGAGTTGAAGGTGGGGTCTAAGTTGTTCTCTCAGCACATGAGGGCAGTGCTGTTTTTCTTTTAGGGGGGTCGAGTGTTAGCAGGAGAGAAGAGAAGACGGGAATGCTGTGTTTAGCAAAAGGGGTAAGATGCAGTTTCTTAGAACAAATTTTAGGGGGGTCGTATGAATGGTCTTCTCAGCACATGAGGACAGTGCTGTCTTTTTTTAGGGGGGTCGATTGTAATATTCAGAAATTTCAGAGTAATTTCGAATGCCCCGCCATTAGCGGTACTGAGCGTTCAAGGTCGTCTGAGGGAAGAGAGCGCTCCCCGCACATAGTGGGAGATTGCGGAACTAGGCCTATATGATATTAAATGTAATTTACCGGATTAATAATGATGCGATTCATGAAGTTAAGGGACTATTATTGAATTTGAAATTATTATAGATCGTTTAGCAGTCTGAATAATGTTAAAGGGTGTCCCAAGGAGTTATTAGTTAGGCGGAAAATAGGTCACGTAGGCCTAAGCTAACGCCTTGAGAGGACACGAAGCGGCCTCTCTCTCAGTCCCGGATAGCACTCACACAAACAAGACGTCTCTGCGCGTCTGTCCCAGAAATAGTCACGTGGCCTAGTCACCTGTGCTGAAATATTGCAGTATAACAAGTAAGTCTCATTCGATCTCAGACAGGGTTAGATAGGGCAGTGATAAAGTAAACTAGAGCTAACAGTGAGTTCATTTCAGGGTTTCCGTGAGAACCCACTTGACTGAAGTTGACTGGAGTTGACCTGAGATTGACTGCCGTTTGAGACTGCCGTTGAGGATTGAGGGTGGCGATTGTCGCCATTGGACCGATCAAAGTAGGCCTGTCACTGTTTAGCGGGGTAGCAAAGGATCTCTTGAGTGAACGAGTGCTCCCGACAACTAAACGACACGGGACGCTAAAGCTTCTCTCAACTGTACAAGGTCTGATTGGCTCACTCCCGTCCGCTTTATGGACGCACTGGGAGTACACTGAGGCTATCTGAGTAGACTAATGGTCACACACTGAGACCGTGAGTCTAGGTCTCTAGGAGATACCTGGAGGAACATTTTCCCTCCCTTATTACGGGTGTAATTTAATAGTTTCTAGATAATTTTGATAATATTGTTTTGAATGTTTGTGCCATCAAGTGGAACCAGAGTGATACTGTGATTTGATTCTTTAATGCCTCTGATTGTTCTTCATAATTCTGATCTCAGGTATAACCTTGTTCCCCAGAGTAGTGGTTAGGTTAGGTTAGGAAGTGTGCATCTGTTGGGGTGCTATAATTGTGTCGAGTGCCCTTAAGGCCTATTCATTGTAGAGTATTTAATTTCATGTTTTATTACCATTCCTCAGTGACATATAATTTTGTTGAGTGCCCTTAAGGCCTATTCATTGTAGAGTAGTTAATATCTTTTTTTGGTACCTAAGTGACTGATATTATTGTGTGAAAGCCTTTAAGGCCTGTTTCATGTGTGCACGGAACAGTTCTTAATACTTCAAATTTATTGTTGCCTGAGGTTCTAATAATTTTTATATCATGTATAACTTTTATTCCCCAGAGTAGTGTTTTAAGTTCAAGTTAAGAGGTGCGCATATTGGTGTACCATTATTGGATTGTGTTTGTAGTGTTGGAGGGAATATAAGTGTCTAAATGTAACAGTGTGTCTCATTCATCCCAGTCACAGATGCTATCCTTCCACGGGTCACGGACAATTTATTTTGTTTAGTAGATTTAAGTGTTCTTGTGCTGGTTCGGGATTTTTCTCAAAGGGGCGCTTCCACTGCCATTACCATCTATTAATTTTAAATAAACCCCAAGTCAAGTGAGAAATTAAAGTCCAGTAAATTCCGACCGGTTACATATATATATATGTATATCTATATATATATATATATATATATATATATATATATATATATATATATATATATATATATATATATATATATTCTTCACTTTCTAGTCTTCCTTTCGATATATGTAAAGCTGTTCTAAGTATACCTAAAAGAGGATTTGTAAATACATACACATTAACGATATCAATTCTTATCGTTGTATCACTGCAATATGTTACCAACCTCGCTTAAGAATTATGGACACATTACCTCGATAATTCCCTGGATAATTATTTCGAAATCTAGCACATATTCTTACTTAGAAAAGGAAAGCAAATAAAAATATCTAGAGGAAAATACTTTGAAAACTTTTCAGAAAACCAAATTAGTATTTGATGTGTTATAAAAACTATTTATCTCTGTGTTTCTTAACAATATTTCGTATCTTCTTATCACTATTCACGCGAAGTCCAGAAAGAATTTTTGCTGAAAGGCCAGGGAAGGTGATTGACTGGTGCGGTGCGGGGATGAGAGGCTGAGGCCGCCTGACTGAAGATTTAACTCAGCCATTGATGGATGTAGCAAGCTGAGAGTGTGGGTGTAAAGGAGACTCGAGATGACACTTATTTTTCACACAAGGAGATGTGCAGGTTGAAACCCTACCTGTTGATAATGCAAGATATATATACTGTAGAGAGAGAGAGGGGGAGGAGGTGGAGTGAAGGGCTTCCTGAATGTTAGAGTGTTTTGATCGTAAAGTAAGGAGTGGACGTTGTGAGAGAGGGAAAGAAACCGTTCTTCGAAAACCACGAAGAGAAAGAAAGAAAGCAAGAAGGAAAGGCGTTTTTATTATCAGTCTGTTGAGTGGAGGAGAGTGTGTGTAGAGAAAGAAGGAAAGAGTAAGATAGAGGGAAAGGTTGGAAATTATTTGCTATGTCTTTCCACTTGAAGTAAATGTTGTCATGTTATGTAATACAGTATATGGTTGCTCGCTCCCAGTGGACAGGAAGTAACTTTATGTTGTTACTGAGGCCAAAGATTTAGAGATGTGACATACGGCCATTTTTTTAAACATTCAGGGAGGTGAGGCCAAAGAATAATCCCGAACACCGGGTTACTTTTAAATAACACGGCAAATAGATTCGTGAAATTCGAATAGCAGTCAGTATATTCGGGTTAATTTTTAGTAACCGTAATGCCGTAACACGAGGGAGGTGGTAGTTCTGATCCCTTACTATTGGCAGCCTGAGCAAGTCAAATGTATTGTAAGACTGATCAGGTGCGAACATTTCCCCCCAAAATATGTAATATATCCTAACGTAACCTAACAAACACTGCTTATACCTAACTCCACCGGAACAACAACCAAACAGTGAAATATACTTTAGGATATTAATAAGTATCCCCAATGTTAAAACAAAACAAAAATATTATTAATGATGGTGTAGTCTTTTGAGAGATTAATATTTTGGCGTACCATTTGAAGTGCCACTTATATATATACATTGCACAATAGTATATTACAAATTCAACCTTCATGATCCATTAAATTTCAGAATTTTACATAAACAAAAAATTATTTAGTGAACAATAAAAGGGATTTATGAAAAGCGCGAGCCTCCAGTGCCAACAATACAAACACAATTAAAACATTCCCACTCTTGGTCTCCTCTTTAAATATTACTTTTATTGAACTTTCAACTTTGCGACTAAATGGAAGGAGCTAAACGAAATGACCCTCACTAGATCATGAACACTCACACTGCCACACGTGACACCTCCATGGCCTCGAGGATTAAAGCCACAACTTTCATTATATTTTGCTTGAAAAGAAAACATATGAGATAAATCGTTGGTATATAATCCGGTTTTATTTACCATGAAAACGACACATAAGAGATAGGTCAGAGGGAGAAAATCTTCATTAAATTTCGTTTTTAAAAGATTCTGTGTATTCGATGGAGTAGAGGGCTGAGTTGCAGCTTGTATCTCTAATCACAACTTTGTGTATAAACAAATCAATAAGTTATCACAGCTGGGTGGTCTGAGGATATCCCGGACTCAAACAAGTGACCCTTAAGACAGGAAAAAAAACTGCATCCACTCAGCCACGGCACCCCAATATACCCTACCTAAGAGAGGCTATATTTAGTCTAGATCAGAGTGATATAATCTGATTTATACAGTTAGTTATAATAATATAAAGTAGTGCAGTATAACCCATTAGAGGATGAGTTTGCACGTTGCTCATAACTAATTATTGGTTTAACAGACATAACAGTCAGTTAGCAGGAACTAGCAAGTACAGCCGCCGACTAGCAGGATCACGTCCACCGCGGCAACCAATTAACAGGATCAAGAAAGCAGGGCAAGCAAATAGGAGGCAGTCAGTAATCTAGCAAGAGCCCCTCAGCCAGCCAACTAGCAGACTAGCAAGGAGAGGCAGCAGCGCTCTCCGTTTGTGGATATTACAAAGTGTCGAGCCAAAACTGCCGTGGGAATGGTCCTGTTTCCTGATGTTGCTTCGTCATGGGCTGAGTGAGTTGATAAAGTGGTCGAGTGTTGAGTGATATATACGACCATGGCCAGGCGCCGTTGCTTTCAAGGCCTTTAATTAAAAGTCTTTATGTATATAATCACCAATTATCTTTAGGTTCATAATACAATAATTCACATTGAAACATATTCGTTATTGTCTTTTCGCCATTATTGGAACTGGCATTGCTTGAGACTTTCCTGTTATTATGCATGTGAAGCGAGAGTCATTCCTTTAACATAACACCAGGCGTAGTGTGGCAGTAGCGTAAAATAAACCTGAGGTCAGCAAGGATCTGTGACTAGAGTGCACCATTATATGTATGAAAATTAAAGTTACTTTGTGTGTCAGTGTTCTGGAACGATGATAACATCAATACAAACCGAAGCATTAGTGATATTTTTATATTTTCATCCAACTGGTTTATACACAAAATGCTTGAAGAGATACTTAACGTTAATAAAGTAAATGTAGGAAAAATTATAAAATACATATGAAGTAACAGTGATTCATAATTACATTGACAATTGACGTTCGAACGCTTGATAAAATGTGATAAGGTCCCATCTCTGCCTCCTGGTGATTCAGGGTCATGCTTGTATTTGTAATTTGTGAGCATCAAATTATTAATAATATTGTTACACTTTACTCTTTATTGCATTAAAACTGAAAGAAAAATTGGCGTACGATTTAATTTAGTGAACTTATCATAACCAGTTAGGTGCTCGATGTGACAATTGACGAAGGTGTTCATGGAACCTGACAAGACGTAAATTATAAATAATATTGTAAAAAAAAACTTCTAATACTTTCCTTTACAGAATAATTTACTCTAAATACCTAACAAATATAGTTCTTGCGACACTTGAGGTTTTTGTTCAAAGGCGTTAAAAAACCTTGTAGTGACCTGACTACTTTATATACATACAAACAGGTGGCGGATTTTATTCTTTCAGAGGAAGTATAGCTACGTGTTAAATGATGGTGGTTGTGTCGACAGTGAGTTGAAAACACACGATATCAACGACGAAGGAGACGCAAACTATTTTATCATTAACAAATCTTACAACGAAGTTCCGGAAGCCATGAAGAAAGAAGCGAGGACAGAAAACTAAAACAGTCGTAAAGGAATCTGGAAACTAGAAGAGAAAGGCGTCGAAAGGATGCAGGCAGATAGGAACGTGTGTTGGGAGGGTTGCTGGAAAGATTGAAGTACTGGAAGTTATATATTGGCGGTTTTGGAAGTTGAAATCGTGGAACACTGAAAGATAAAACAAGAGTAGGCAGCAAGTAGAAAGAAGAAATACTGAAAGACAAAAGTAGAAAAGTTATATGTCGGAGGCGGGACTCAACAAAAATAACAACATAAAAAGCAAATACACCGGAACAAGAAAATGTGAATATTGACAAGTAATGGTGATTGAAAATGGAGATTCTTGAAAGTCAAAATCAGGCCATAACTTATCCCAAAAATAATAGACCCTGAAGGACGAATATTGGAAGGCATCAAAGCCATCGGTGGCCAGCACAGGAGACGAAAAGTGCGGGCACCCAAAGCGGGGAATGCTGGAGGTTGAAGGAGTGAAGCACTGAAGCCTGAAGCGAAGAAAACTGAACCAGAAGTGAGGAGCTCTGAAAGTCACCATGGGTAGGATTCAAAGCCATACGCAGGGAAGTGGCAAGAAAAAATTTGGAAAATGGCAAGTGAAATCCGAGAGGAAACTGAGGGTAAAGGGTAAAGGAAATCTTGTATAGAGGGACCAGATTTCCAGGAGAAAATGACATATCTCTTGCCCATCCCATGAGGTATATAAAGATGGCGCTCATGATGTAGTTAGTAAAGGAACAGAAATTCAAATATTAAATTGATATAGCAGAAAATAGTGTTCTTGACATGTGTGAGAGTAACGATGGTACTTATCAAATTGCAAGTCGATGCACACACACACACACACACACACCACGACTGATGACAGTTCCTCAAAATCATAATTGACTGAAGAGATGGATAAAAAAGTGAAAACAGTTTTGCATATCATTCACAAAGGATTTCGATTCAATTACTAGTTCATCCAGAGATGTTTCCTGAAGTACCGTCTCTCTCTACTAACTACTATATACCGAAACTATACAACATTAAGCTCACAGTTACGTGTAACCAGCGACGAGTGACATACACAATGTTACGAGTTGGGGATTTAGAATATAGTTAAAAGTCTACCCAGATCCCAACAGGCAACAACAATAAAAAGACAAAGACAATCGGACTATAAAAGGGTAGACAAAGGATGTGAGTTTTTGTTGTGTATAATAAAGTACCATAAATTCCTTAACAAAATATTCAGCTGTCTATAATTTACCCTTAACCATACTTAACCTAAACATTAACAGTATATACATATTTATACAATATACAACAATTTTGAAGCAAGTGGACGCGGGAAGGCAATATAAGATTACAAATACTTAAGTGCGGAGCTGAGATGGCTGACGAGTAAGGCTGAGTATTGTAGAAGACGGTAGGTAGTCACTGTGCCATAGGTTTCCAGGATAGGTGATCCTGTGGTCACTTCCCGGAGTGAACTGAACTCTCATCGAACTGGAGTTGATGAAGAAGACTTGAGGAGGTGACGCAACAACCAGGATATGGAGAAGGGAAACCCCGGAGTGGTAACTAAGAGTAGTCATACTCGGGTTTCGTCCCTAGATGGCGTTGCTCATGGTGCTGGGTAGGTAGATCAGGACAATAGATGGCGTGGTTCGTAGTGCTGGGTAGGTAGATCATGACAATTGATGGCGTGGTTCGTAACAACAACAAAAGCCAATGAGCGTCCATGAATTACGACCTACTTCCGAGTGGCAAAAATGCCATCCGGATAATTGTAGTAATCGCCCAATCAGACCCGTCGGTATAAATCATGTGATATAGTTATATAAGTTTGAGCTGACATATATGATTACGTGACCTAAGAAAAAAAATGATATCTCAAAATGGAAAAAAGCGTCGGTCGATTTTTAGAGATCTCTAATTTACACACACACACACACACACACACATTTAAAATATCCTTTTATCTATCCTTTGTTACCTAATCTAGCTGGTTAACTCAAGCTGACACATCTGATTGCTTCAATAGCAACAATACTACACTGAGAATATTTCATAACTAAAAATCTCTTCACCATTTTATCAGCAAAATTAAAGCCGTAGCTGAAAAGAGACTCGTGTTGCTGCGTGTTTACATTTGTCTTTACATGGGAGGGGAGGGGGGAGAATAACACAGGAACATATGAAGACACGTTTTTAGTGCCTGAAGATACAAGCTTAACAAGAGTTCAAAGGCTACCGTCAACATTACCTTCCCTCTGTTTGCCGTGTCCCTTTCGTGTCTACCTCTCTTCCTCCTCTCCTCGCTCCTCTTCCTCCCTTATGTTATTGCATCCACTTCCCTACCCTCTTCTCTCTCTCCCTCTCCTCCTAGGCTTCACTTTTCTCTCCTCTCCATCCTGTAACTTTAACTCCAACTCTCGTTTTCTCCCTTCTTCTGTCCTTCACATCCTCCCATCGTTTCCCAGTTGCCTTCCTTTTTCTCCTCTCCTTTTCCTCTTCCCCCTCCCCCCTCTTGTCCCCTAGCCTTCATCACTCCCTTCCCTATTTCCACCGGCAGGCGTCAAGGGAGGAGAGGAGGGGTGGTGGGGGGGAGAGGGGTAAAGGGTGTAAATGGGATGTTGGTTTAGGTGTGTTTGACTTGGACGACAATCTTAGCCCTGGGGTCGCCTCTGCTATAACTCACTGTGCAAATTCGTATCAACTAACATACAGGAACTTGTTTACTTTCACTCGACGCGAGCTCTCTGCTTGCAAAAAAAGAAAAAATATCTGCACCTTGAAAGTTGTGTAACTCTCGTGTAGGTGTATTTGCATTTTTCTGGTTGTGTGAGAGTTGTGAAGGTTGTTGACTAGCGTGCAATTGCTCTGGAATGATCAAGAGGTTATGGTGATGCAGTGTGGGAGCGGTTGCGTCAATAGATACATCTGTATGGAGCGTTAGCTATACCTGATAGGGATCTGCATATCAAAGAGATACGCAACAATGATTCCAGTCAGGTGCTCCCAGAGGAGACCACCTACACTAGCTAAAGTTTGTCATGGACTGGCCAGCAGCCGAGGGAATTAAACAGCGTTACCATGGATTCTGAGAGGAAACCAGCGCCACCACCTTCATTCAGTAAAGTGGTAAAGTAAAGGAGGTAGATAATGGTTATGTCAAAGATGATGCTAATCTGCACCAGAAACGTGTAGTTGATAAAAGAAAAAGGATATGAATTATCGTAATTAGAAAAGTGAATGATCTGTATAAAATACAACTGAGTGAAAGTGTTTGGGGCAGTTATCACATAGGACCCAGAAATTTCGCTCCTAAAATCAAGAACAAAAAGATAAAATAAATATGGACATTGGAATTGTCAACTTGACACAAAATTCATCTCGGGAGGAATGTAACATTTATTTTTAAGTTACATGTAATAGATAATTCGAGCTATGTTATATATTACTCAAACACAAGATGCAAATTAAAATATCAATTTCCAAGGGAATTACCTGTATGGCAAAATGGAGAGTGTGTAGGTGCGTTACACATCCGGCAGCGACACCTGGCACTATAACCTGTACGACAATTGGGCTTGGCTATCATTGTTGATACAGCGGGACAATGGACGAGCAACAGGAGCTGTCTAATTGGCCAGGCCTGAAGTACTGCCAATTCATATCTTGTGGAATGGGAGAATAGCCAGAGCAGTAAAGCTATTTGGATAAGTCTTGTTCCACTGAATTCTGATGTTACTCTACGAATCATTTTATTAATACTGCAAGATAATAATCTTAGAATATTGCCAATTAGTTAATATACCTAAAGACATATATACAAGTGTTTACTATTATTAACTTACTAAACTTAAAGATAAAACATTCTTCAGAATTTAACATCAAATTGAGGTTATTCCACCTTTATGTGTAGCTGCGTGTTAGTGTCTGTAAACACAAACGAACTCACAAAATGCCTGGCATTACAAAACAATATTTGGCACTGGGTATAGGTCGCAAGATCTCAGGGTGTCACTCTTCCGTAACGCCATAAGCACACTGTGACAAATAAAACCCGCCCACTTGGATGCCACACCCATGCTGTGTCTCTTGGGTGTAGTAAAGTGTGACGCCCGACCAGTCTCTTTCTCATATTCTTCTCTTGACGTCTGGTAGATCTAAGGTCTGTCTACCTTGCTCGGTCAGTTTGGCACTCGTCCCGGTATTTGTACACTTCATGTTCCTCTCATCTCTAAGGTTTCTTTCACATACGGGAATCATCCTGGAGGTCGCTTGCCAACCATTACGCGGAGGTTGACCCAAGTAGACGCGGGCACTGTCACTTCTACTTAGGGTAAACAAACAGAAGAAAGGCAGACAAAGAGAGTGAGAGAAAGAAAGAGACATTAGTAGAGAACGAGAGACAGAGAGAGAAAATTACAGACAGATAGACAGACAGGCAAGCAGACAGACAAAAAGACAGAGAGAGGAGAGAGAGAGACTCTTCTTAACTGCTACAAAAAGACACACAGCCTCGCTACCTCACCACAATAGATAGGGGCAAGGCTGTGGTAGACAACAGGGCATGACCAGTCTCCACCACCCTTGTTGACATAGTCTGCTACACCAACTGTCCACTAAAAGCTGACATGGTTCATCAACAAGCTGGAGGTGTTTCTAAGCTCGTGATAAATCTAAAGTTGACTGCTCCAATGGGCTCCAGTCTAAATGGAGCCCCAGCCTATCCTATGGTAAGTATTATGATTAAGGCCTAGTTCTAATGAGTCCTCAGTCTGCAACCTAACTTTTAGAATTGAATCCCAATCCTAAAATGATCCAATTGTAATGGATCCGAATTCTACTGAGCCCCAATCTCAACTATTATTCTAAATGATTTTAGTCTAGAACCCATTAATATAGAGAGGCCAAAATTTGGTTGGGTGTACAAGTGTTCGTTCAGCCGGGAACAACAGCCACCCAACTCGAAGCGAAAAGAACTCGTTACTTCAACATGAACAAATTTACCCTGACATTCAATATTAATTACGGCCAGACCTAATCAATCATTAACTCAAATCTGACACACTTTGTTGGCAAAAAACGCGCTTGGATTAGTTTACTCGTGGGAAGGTTTTCTTTTATGACATTATATAGAAATACCACGAAAGGGAATAAATAATTATGCTTTGTTTATATAAAATATTAAGCAGACAATATTTTCAAAATTTGGAGGAAATAACGTCAAAAACTTAAAGAATGACAGATAGCGGGTAAATTCAATCCACATAATTCAAAAATACTTGAAGGAGAAAACACATTAGGGGTATCTTCGTATTAAAAACAGGTCAAGGGTTTTATTACTCGATTTTAAAATTAAAGGAGTTTGATTTGTGCATCAGTTAACCATTAATTATCGTTCGTGTTGTATTTCACCTCTTTTTATATTATTCAACTTAAGAAATATTTAAAAAGATGCACATCCACACGCTTATCTTTCTTTGTCTCGTTTACACACACACACACACTTCGCACGCACGTTATTGATCTAACCTGATGCAATGTGAGGGACACCCATTGTAAACGAATATACACAAGCTCTTCTCTCAGTTTCTGTAAATTCAGTTGCCTCTAAAGAAGTACTGAATAAAGACAAAGGCTAAGATGCTCCACTCATATGTTATACGTGCCTTGTATGTCATAACCACAGTACTATGAAGGTATATTTACACACTATGAAAACAGCAAATAAAATGTTCATGTGTGGCCAGGTCTGCTAGCACAGTTCCCCGGTATCATACAGTAACTCGCGTCTACAATCCTCTCAACAGAAAGGTTGAAATTGGCTCCGCTCTTTAAAGTCTCTGCGAACCACAATTTTGGTGGACCAAACTTATAGAGGAAAACGTGAGGGAAGTGAAGATAATTGTCATTAAAGCTCATAGTCAGATGATTTAACGTGCTAAATATATTCCGTCTTTTATAAAACGAACTTGATTATCTTGATAGCAATTTCTTACCCGTTATATTATATAATTTAATTACAAATGCCACATAATTTCCCTCTTAAAATAATGAATTAATTTATCATCAAGTTATGCTTACAAGAGAAGGATTTTAGAGACGTTTCATACAATATGGCGATATATTCATTGTAAAACTGGGTTTTTTAATGGTATATTACAAAAAAAATAAATAAATAGATCAGTATTTTCAATCTAGCTGTCCATCAGTGAGCACTAATTATGACATAGGTAAACATCTTTTAATTATAACAGAAGTTAATCAATCGTCCATAGCCACAATTAATTGACTTTAACTAACAGATTAAATATTATATCGTCTGCTCTTCTCTTGGAACGATGTGTTTCCTTCTCCCAGTGGTCAGCGGCCTGGGAATCAATCACGGTTTTAGGAGATGTGTTGAAAGACCAAGAGGAAGGTTAGAATTACATGTGGACATCAGGCTCCATCTAACACCTGGTTAAGTCTAAAAGTCTGACTACCGCGGCACATACAACATTATGTAGCGGGATAAACCATTTAGCGCACACCTGCTTGACGGAAAGTACTCAGAGAAAACAGGGGGTACTCAGGGACAACAGGGGGTACTCAGAGACAACAGGGAATACTCAGAGACAGCAGGGGGTACTCGAGGACAACAGAAAGCACTCAGGGACAACAGAAGATACACAGAAACAACAGGAGGTACTCAGGGACATCGAGGTACTTATAGACAACAGGAGGTACTCGGGGACAACAGGAGGTACTCAGAGACAACAGGAGGTACTCAGAGACAACAGGAGGTACTCGGGGACAACAGGAGGTACCCAGAGACAACAGGAGGTACTCAGAGACAACATGATGTACTCAGAAACACCAGGAAATACTAAGAGTCAACACGAGACAAGTGTACAAATCATCCCTCAGAGGAAGCCAACGCGTAAGGATATATACACTGTCTTCCCATCTCTCTTTCCATCGCCGTCATGTTTCCACCCCCCACCCCCTCCCCCCAATTCCTTCACCAGTCATCCATAAACTAATGTCATTACGCATCTCTCTAACCCTCTACCATCTATATACTGTTCCTCCTTTACTCATAATTTTCCGAATGTTAACTGTCAAGTTGCTTCATACTTGTTCCTCTGTGACCACCTCTCTCCTTTTCCCTCTTAGAACAAAATATTCAGAAAGATGTCCCAGTGATGTGGTCGATTTGTATGGAGTCTATTTACTTCTATTACATATTTTCAGTGACCATCCACGTTTTTTCTTTTTTTTTAATAAATTCCCAGAAGTGTATTTCGTGAACGTCGTGTGTCAGTGTCAGGCCTGTTTTCCTGTTATTGGTAGTCATGAGCAGGGACGGGAAGCCGGGAGGTAGGCAGGTCGACCCCTTACACACCCGCCAGACGCTGCTTGGGTCTCCTATAACACGTTCTCTCCAGCCCTTTGTACCAGTAGTGCCCACGTCAACACTACCTGCAGGTAAGTCGAACTATACAGTACAGTACTTCACCTTTCAACTCTCTTATTTACAATTAGTGTAATTATTTCTTTTATGTCAGCCGGATGAAATTCCAAGAACAGAATTAATACCCGGCTGCTTTGGGGTCTTATACAGTATCTAAATGAATAATGATTTTAATAATTTATTAGATAGATAGATAGTTATTATGACACAACAGTGAAATGCCTAAAACCCTTCGTGTTTTCTTTCTTGTTTGTAACTATTACATATGTACATGGATCACGTGCACCCACAGTGATTAATTTGTATATTTATGCAAAACACTTCGATCAGATGTCAGAAAAGAAATATAAAATAGCAAAGTACCGTCCCTCAAGACACAGTGTATCCTGATCTACGTGTTCACAGTAATTTACCTCATCCTTTTCCTTCAGGTCAAAAGAAATAAGTACAGTGATAAGAGAGACGCTTCACTTAGGGAGTCTCATCCTCGCATAGATCATCACACACATCATGGAAGCCTAAACACAGGGCTGTAGACGCCAAGATGTTTCCATGGTAACATAACCCAGGCCAGGGTCCGGGTTCTCGGGTCTCTGTGATTTTTTCTTTATCTTCTTTTTCTTCACTTAAATTGGATTACGAGATAAGACACGAAGGTACAGTATTATCTTAGTGAAAATTTGCCGCTGCCTTGAACTTAAGTTTTGTGTGTTAAGATACTTCTTGTACCAAAAGTTAGAAAACAACATAGAGCACAAGCTTCAGAAAATCTTGATCCATCCAGTACTTATGTTTGCAAATACAAATATATTGTTCTACTTTTTAACTCCTTAATTATATCCAGACTAATTTACTTCACTAACATCCACTAATTAAAGCCTCAACTTTCTCGTATCATAATTTTGATAAAGGAAATACAATGTAAAATTCAACTGCACCAATAATAAGCAGAAATCCCACCAGACGCCCAGATTCATCCCATAACAATAGTCTATGGACAGTAGACTGGGAACCTAATATACCAACAAATGTCAGAACCTTCTAATACAGGCAACTACAGGAGGCATCTGAGGACGGCCCAGGACACATATGATGAGTCACTCAATAAAACACAACATCACAGTAAAACATAGCAGCTGGTGTACCGTACAGTACATGACCGACCGAGTGATCCATTCCTCCCCTACATACAGGTACATAATAGATGTGACAACCTTGTCCTCCTCCCCCGAATTACTTTATCCTCCTCCTCTTGTCCTTCGCTTCTATGGAAGAGAAGGAAAGAAGATATGAAGCTGTCAACCCTTGGTCATGCCACAGCGCTCAAATGTCACCTGAACGGTTATTATAGTCACATCTGTCCAGAGAGGGAAATTTTACAGCTCTCTCTCTCTCTCTCTCTCTCTCTCTCTCTTCATATATATATATATATATATATATATATATATATATATATATATATATATATATATATATATATATATATAATATATATGTGTGTGTGTGTTTGTATTATATTTTCATATATTATATGTATATTATAAAGTTAGAAGTGTGTAAGGACATAAGGTGAAGGATGACGCCACATTTTTTAATAACGTTGGCCTCGCCCTCGTCTCCCTCACTTGAGAAACTCATGACCCAAAAAATAGCTCTCATTAGCGCCTCAACTCTCTAGTTTATGCGCGGGTGAGCACACAAGTTTGGCCAGTTGTGTGGCATCATTATATTTTTATCTTGCCACTGAGGATGACGTAATGGGTCATCACCATCTGCTAAACTGCCATCATGGTAGAAATAATTTATATACTTTAATATCTTCAGCACAAGAACACTTAGAAAATAGTTTTACTGTGGCTTCACTATGTTCGTGTGTGTGTGTGTGTGTGTGTGTGTGTGTGTGTGTGTGTGTGTGTGTGTGTGTCGTTACATAACAGTTATCGTTTTCTTTACAAAGAAATATAAATCAAATTGATATGATATTTACCCTTCGTTTAATCTTTGTGGATATTAATCTGAACAAAATTATCATTGATGCGTTCACACTTACATCATAATCAAAAAACTCTTCAGCAGTGTTTAACAATACGGAGAAAATCTTTGCTGAGCCAACAGTAAGTATACCGTGAAATGGTTAAAGGCACTGAACTAAATACCAGGACGAAGGTAAGGATGAATCATGAGAAGCTTGGCGGTTCTTCTGTACAGGTGAGTGAGGAGGCCGAGACACGCAACCTCACATTATTTGTTTATGGGAACCTTCACCTGTGGAATATTAATGGTGAGTGGACAGATGGGTACCAGACCATGCATGTCGCAGTATTGAAAATTTTTTCTCCAGCTAGATCCATTATTTATATTTACCACACAGGTTGCTGGGCCTATTTTAACCTCTGTCTAGGACCGGTGTCACCTTGATGTTGGTCATACACACAGAGAACTGCCTGATTATGGACTTTGTTTTTCAATTTCTTTTCGCAAAAGAACAGTCAGTTGTCAAATGTATACTTTTTGGTTATTAAGAAGTAAAATAAATTCAGGGTAGCGAAGGTTTGCGAATTAAGAAAGTTTCTTGTGCCACAGAATAAAATCACTATCGTGATCGCTTTAAGATTCGCTGTTGTGACAAGGGTCAATACAAACAATAGACATCGTTCATGTGTATAGAAACCTCCTTTCATACTTTAAATAAAAACTGTCTCACGAGAGGAATGCACGAAGCACTAATGGCTGGGAATGCAACAATTCTGAATGGCTCTGACACTTTAATTTGCATTACAAACTTGCTAGCGGTTAGACCCTGGACTCTAATGCTAATACCTTCCGCGGCTCTGTGACCCTCATCTAAATGATAATGACCGCTTAATTGTAATGGCAACAGTTCTTTCTCTCTGAGTTGTGTACAATCATTACTTGGGCTGGGTCGCCAGCATAGTGTGTACTTATTTTTGGTGTGTGTGTGTGTGTGTGTGTGTGTGTGTGTGTGTGTGTGTGTGTGTGTGTGTGTGTGCGTGTACATCCTCACGTCACTTCCAAATTGAAAAAAATAATAATAATATTTACAAATTCAATTGAAAAAAACAAGTTGTCAGACAATGAAGAAAAACAGCAACATGTCAAACACAGAAGATGAAAGACAAGTCAATGAACCACACAAAAGTTACACACACACACACAAGAAGACCAAGACAAACAGAGATATTCTTCTGTTTTACCCGTACAAAAATGTCCCTGTGCTAATGTGACTCCCTGGGTCCCTTCTCCCAGCTCACTCAGTATATAACAATAATGACATTGTAAGTTAACTTTTTTGACGAAGGTGTTCGGTGTGTTGGTGCAAATTACTGAGAGAAAAAAGGATCCGACGAAATGACTTATAAACAGTCAGTTAAAAATTCCTCCATTCTTATACTAAGCTACGCAATGTCACGCCACGCTAAATTGTATCACTCCCGAATTGTGGTTGGTGAAATCCCGCTACGCCACAGCCTAACACTATATAATGGTACTCCTTTATGAAGGTAACCTTTAAATTAAATAGGGTACCCCCAATTATTAATTATAGTACCAATTCCAACACACAGTAACTAAATCCATCAGGACCCCCACAAATCGGTACGCTACTCTACGTCTGATCACGGTAACCTCTACTGATGGTATTTTTTCAGCTCTGCAATCACTCAACCTGGTACCCAATACCATGGTACCCAACACAGCAGAAAGTCAAATAATCCTCCGGCACTATGTCACAGGTTAAAACAAAGATTCTGGCGCTATAATCCCAAATTCCTTGGTTAAAATCATGGTATCCAGAAGACAAAATTTCCGCCAGTAGCCTAGTGAGACGCTGGGTGCGGAGCACAAATGTCCTTTCGATAAATAATTCATGGCGACTGAAAATGTGAAAAAAGACTAAACTTTTGAAACAAAACTTCTAAATTACACAAAAGGATAAAAACTTCAAAATTACACCGAGAAATCTATCGTATCTAGATACATATAATTAGCATCCCTTAGGAGACCAAATTAACATACAGAATACTTCGAGATTCTTTACCATAGTTTTGTCCCCATAATAGTGTTGAGTTAACGTAGCTAATTACGACAGTCTCAGTGTTAATTTCAATGTAATTTTTATATCTTAATTTTAGTAGAGAACTTTAAGTCAACCCTTTACAAGAAATATTCAGCGTAAGAACATTTGTACACAAACACTGCACACTTTACGCACCTAATTTCTAACAGGAATTCGCAGGAAAATTAAAGAACATACTGAAAATAACAAACGTTTACATAAATAAAACGATAATTAAAGGAAAATGAACGTCAATAACATAAGTTAAAAGCAAAATGAAAATAAAATAAAACCTCACTTGGCTTGACGGAAACGTACAGTACAGCCGCTGGCGTCATGGTAACCCACAACAACGGTGAGTCATATTCCACCACGGTGCTATAGGATTAATCATGGTACACACACCATAGGCCTATATAAAAATGTTTCGAGTACAACAAAATTTCCCCCACAGATAACTTATTACGACACTTGGCTTGGATTCACATATATTCGTCCGATGACTAACTTCTCGTCAGTGGATATCTAAAAATAATAATAACTGCCGAATCTAAAACACAAAAATAACGTAAAAGAAATAATTAACTTCAAAATTAAACTTATAAATCTTTCATAACTATATACACATACTTATACTGTACTGTAATTTTGAGTGAACCATATACGAGCAATAGTCATCGCAGGAATGTTTGTTCATCACTACCCTAGGTACAGATCCCACTAAATGCTAATCGCTGGCAAAGTTAATTCACACCGAAAAAAATATAAAGTTCTGAAAAAAATACATCCATGACCATACAGAAATAATAAAATAATAAATAAAAGAAACACAGAAGGCCAATAACGGAAGTTCAAAGGCAAAAGAAACAATTATTTTACTATGTTCGACAAAAGAGAAGTAGCTAGCTATTACAAGTTTAAGCAAAACATATTATTTACTTTAACAGATTAAAAAATTAAACATACTTTACTTCACACACCTTGATAAAAAATAGATTAGGGACTTTTAGGTTTGCTGAACTTAATATTTTAGTAGATATAAATCAGTATATTGTAGATAGTAGAAATAGGCTCTGCTTTAAAATTAGGGTTTAGCTATTTCTTTCGGGAATTGTTAACAAAGTACTGTAAATAAAGTTCAAAGGAAATATCTATTACCTTTACAGTTTTACATAAAATAATGATTACCAAAATGAATTTACAATGGTTTTGGAATCCCTAACAGTTCCAGGAAAAGCAGCTACAGTTTTTGCAATCCTACAACCTAATCTAACCCATAATTCATTAATGAAACATTGAATGTCAGTTACAATACCTTTTAACTGTTCCTCCAAAGAAACATATTTTTTAAACAATGCATAAAATTACAAGAGAACCATCTATTTTAAGAAAAGATTAACAGTTCATTAAACAAAGAAGAATCCAAAGATTATTTAAATACTTATTGAAGCTTTGCAAAAAATTACTTTCTTAAAGCTTGACAAAAAATGGTAAATACTTCTCAAAGCTTAGCAACAAAGGTTTAATTACTTCTCATAGCTTGGCAACAAAGATTGAATTACTTCTCAAAAGTTGACAAAAAAGATTACAGTAATTACTTCTCAAACCTTAGCAAAAAAATTAATTACTTCTCAAAGCTTGACAAAAAAATAATTACTTCTCAACCCTTGGCAAAAAAGATCAATTACTTCTTTAAGCTTGGCAAAAAGATTAATTCTCAAGCTTGACAAAAAATTTATTACCGGTACTTCTCAAAGCTTGATAACAAACATTAATTACTTCTCAAAGCTTGGCAAGAAAGCTTAACTACTTCTCAAAGCTGTGCAAAAAAGATTAATTACTTCTTAAAGCTTGGCAAAAAATATTAGTTCTCAAAGTTTGACAAAAAGATTAATTACTTTTTAAAGCTTGGCAAACGAGATTAGTTACTTAACAAAGCTTTACAAAATTTATATATACCAGCTATACAGATCCCGCACAAACCATGACCTGAAAAATTGTCTTACAAACCTTGCCAAGAAGACTTGAATGCTTGATCACAGACAAAATTATCATGTATAATTACTATACTATACCATTTTCCCTTTGTTTTACGGTATAACTTTTGCTTTTTCCTTCCGAAATTGGCAAAAAGAAAAGGAACACTCACTTCATCTTTGTGGCAAATGTGTAGTAGTGGAGACAATCTTGAGAACTTGATGTGCCTGCCAAGTCAGTAAACAATAGAGATTGAATCATCATCACCTTCTCTGTCCAGCCTCGACTTACATTTCATAATACCATGAATACCAAAGTTAAATTAAATGCTAAGAATCTCAGAATAAACCCATAAATTTCACAGATATACAATGTACCAAGAATTCAAATATATTAAATACCAAAAATTTCTAAGTTAAATTAAAAATCAAGAATTTCAGAACCTTAATTTAAAAAAAAAGTTAAATTATGTATGAAGAGTTCCAAAGTCAAAATACCGGTAAATACCAAGAATTTCAAAGTTGAAATCTTAAGTCAAAAGCTAAGAATTTTAGGTAAATACCAAAAATTACAAAGTTAAATGACAAGAATTAAAAAATTAAATTCAATACCATAAATTTCAAAATCGAATTAGAAAAATTAAATACCAGTATTTCCAGTGAAATCCTAACTCCAAATTTTAATTCCAAGGTGAAATGGCAAGAATTTAAAATTTATATACGTACCGTGTATAAATTTTAAAAATAATTCCGAACTTAAATACCAAGAATTCGACAAGTTTAATTTATAGTAGGTTACATCACGTTACGTTAAGTAAAACAGGTTACGCCAACCTACATTACATTAACATAGATTACATTATGTAGGTTGTTAAGTTAGGCTAAGTTACCTAGTTACTCTACTTTGGGTCAATTTTGGAGGAACGTCAGACGGAGGCGAGAGAGGCAGAAGATAATATCAATCTCTTTCGTTAATTAGCCAACACCTACCTTTACGATGTTCCGCTGAAGATGGGAGGAGTGTGGTGGCGGTGTACAGTAGTGGCAGTCACAGCCTACTTCACCTTATGTCACTTTATGTCTAAATTTTCACTTAAAATCACTTATAACTCACTATTATTTTCCAGATTCTTAATAATTTTGTCTTCATAAATACAACATTATTAAATGCCATTAGCACCTTTCACGCCACTTATCCAAGAATAAGTCAATTTTCAACAAAGTTTTTGGTTATTTTTCATTTAATTTTCAAATTCACTTTACACTAACACGAAGTCTTTATTTTCCTATTTTATCCGCGTTAAAAACAATCGGCACCGTAGTTGGCATGTAACTACAACACGAGTTATTTTATCCTAATTCACTATTATCTCTCTATAGTTTATCTAAGTTATTGTCACATCATTGTATTTTGTCTAGTTTACTATTGCATCACTGTATAATGACCGTCACTGCGTAAAATCACCGTAAAATCGCCATAAATCACTGAATGAATAAGTTGGCCAGAGCATTCGACCGCAACACTTTAAAACCCTCGTAGTCCTTTAAATTCACCATAGGCCTTTTAAGTCACAGTTCACAAAGTAATCACACCTTACCTACAAGTGTCCAGAATTAGTATAGTTGTCCTTAGATGAAGAAAGAGCTTGTATTGTAAGATATTCAAGAATAGGGGCAAAAAATTCCGTCTTTTCTACTTAACGTTCTCAGGCATAACAACTCGATGTTTCCTCAACTCACCGACAGAGGCGCTTATGGTTCTGGGTCGGTTATACGTCAACTCAACACAACACAGTGATAGATTTAAATTTTTAATATAACCACTTGGTGTATTGTTGTTGTTATTTATATTCATACGTGATATTGTATTTTAAGAAGTAAAGTGTTTAAGTAGGTTGTCTAAGTAGGTTCATACACTATACAATAACTATAGTCGGGTTTTTTTTTACTTGACGGTGATTGA
>CAUDMG010003038.1:257500-696619 GCA_958450375.1 Homarus gammarus | reverse complement strand
TAGACAAAGTCCAGCAGACAGTAATAGTAGATAGTACACAAAAGTAATACACAGAAATTAAAGGTATTAGACACTGATGACAGATTGTAAACAGTAGGAAGAAGTTGGCAGGCAGTATATTGTTGAAAGTAATCATGAATAGTAAAGAAACAATAAGTATTTGTTAATGCTGTCGTCATATGAGTAAAGCCAAACAAATACAAAAATCAGATATGAGTTTCAACCAAAACTCATTTATAGTTGTACAACTCTACATTACAAAATCACGTGTGATCAGTACATTACCTGAGTGAGCAAATTACACTGTCGTAGTTCTTATGTTAATACTTATCTAATAAGCTATTATAAGGGAATAAGAAATTATCAAATAATTAACTTAAAGATTGTTGGAGATATTTTGCTATACTGTAGTGTGTATGAGTGTACAACAGTCACCAGGTGGTGGGTTGATCATATCTAGAGCGTAAGAGGAGATTTACTTGAGGAAGCAGTGATGCTGACTCTCACCGGGTAACACACTCTCAGTAGAATTAAGTGGAAAGTCAAAGACGCCTTTTTGAGTGACAGTTGCCAGGTGATACATTCAGGAAGGGTACATAGTTAGAGAGAGGAATCAGTAATTATTCTGGATAAATAAAGCTACAAGGAGTTGGAAAACAAAGTAATAAAGGAGTGACAATTGTATTTGGGGAGGTAGACGGTAACCAACTAACACTGTCGATGTGGTACAGAGCCAAAAAAGGAGGACAGCGTGTTTTATGTGCACAAGGAAAGAGAACGGCTGATTGATAGCATTAAAGGAAACCACTATAATAAGTAGACTGGAGGCAAACAAATAGGAGGTTTTGAACAAGGAAAAAATGAACTGCAGAATTGAGAGAGCATTGTAATTTTGCAAGAGGTATCAACTGATAGTGACAGATACATGATTCAAACAACAGAGAAAGAGATACAGATATTGGGTAATACAAAAGGGTATCAACTTGGTTACATACGTACTAGTTTGAAACAGATGCAGGGAGAGCGTCAAGAAATCTTGCAGTTGGGAAGTGGACAGAGGCTACCCAAACCCTCGTGCTGATAAAATTACAGTAAAAACTGAAGATGGGACTGAATTTTAGAGTGGAAATATTTGTTAAAAGAACTGAGGAGTAAAAGGAGACTATGACTAAGGTAGAGTACAGAGAACTGAACTGAAAAGTAAATGATTATAGAAGATGCAAGGAAAACAAATGGAATAATGATTGTGAGGTCAAAACCTTAGTTTAGAGACAAAATATTACAAATACTGGAAGACTGAAGACTTAAGAAGGAATTTACAAGAAAGCCAACAATGTAAAAGCAGTGTAGTGACATAATTAGCGTGTAGAACAAAAGACGCCGGATAAAAAAGGAGTGTCAGGCCAGGTGGACGAAAGAGATAGGAAGGCCACGGGTTGAACAAGAATAAGAACATAAGAACATAAGAATGGAGGAAACTGCAGCGGGCCTATTGGCCCATACTGGGCAGTCCCGTTAACCACCCAACCCCTATTGCTCATAAAAGCATCCACCCTAATGAGATAGATGATAAATGGATAGTTTGTAGTTTGAGTCCAATAGAAAGAGGAACAAGTGGAAGAACACATTAAGAGTTGTAAAATAAAAAGGAAACCGTAAGATTTAACAAATTTGTTTGGAAAAAATTAGTATAATGACGACAAACAGCCTGATAATTTTTAAAGGGGTAGTTTGAGCTGAAATAGACGAATATAAAAATAAAGGAAGTTTTATATTGTTGAAGAAATAATATGGAGTTCTCGAAGAACTTGGGCACGAGGTCCTAGTCCTTACTAGGAGAGTCATATAAAAAGAATGGCAGGGAAATTTCACAAGGACAATAATGTTTCCTCTGGAAAAGAAACTGAATTCATCAGAATGTTTCACTTAATTATAGGACTAACAGCTTGGTTTCAAACAAATTTAAGATCACTGCTTAAAGTTGTGAGGTGGATGACAGAAGTTAAAATTCCAACAACGTTACTGGGCAAATGAATTTGGAGAAAGGTGATGCGAAGGAACAGGAGTTGTGAAATATGTCAATTTAAGCGCGCAAAGTGAAAAGTTTAAGAGTTTTCAAAATCTCTAGAGACCAAATTATAACATTTTAATGATAATCGAAATATGGCTTCAAAATTCGGATTTGACCACCGCTAGCTACTTATATTTTTTGTTGAAATTCACGAAAAATTTGCAAATTTTGCATATTTTTTATTGTATGTAACGACATTTTAACCAGACAGAATTCTTGAACTTTACCAGGTGGCCATGTCTTCCTTGCTCCTGCTCCTGGACAACGAGCTTCCTACGGCCACTTGGCCCCTGATGTACGCCTCCATCTCTTTTGAGTAAACATGTTTGTGATGCTTCAGTTGTAATCCTCACACAACTCTCTACTAACTGTGTGTGTGTGTGGTGTGTGTAGGCCATGTAGGAACTTCCATTGGTCTATCCAGAAACTCCATGATTGCAAGCAGTGGTGAAGGAGCATGCCAGAGGAGCTCGGTTACCCCAGAGTTCCATTCAATAGCTCCGAGAGTTTGATGGCATCTGGGTTGACGTTAGGAGTCCCCCTGGGTCGACACTGCAGTCTCCTACCTTTGTGTCCTCATCTCCCTCACCTCTGATTTCCAGTATCCTTTTCACAGCTTCCCTCCTCTCCTCCTCCACCTCACTACACAGAATGGCCTGAAGCACAGCCTCAGAGTGTGCATACCAGACTGATCTCTTCACTGTAGGCATCATTATTCCTACGAACTCCTTCGTCTGACTTGTGAGCACTTTCAGCTTTTGCAGTACATACCTGGGACCCTCCACCCAGCTGTGGCTTAACTTGATGCTGAAGCAGTTTGGCATATAGACTCCCACTATGAATTCCACAATTATCCTCAGATGTTTCAGGTTCCTACCCTTCAGCCCAGGTTTGGAAATCCACAATCTGCATAACCTTAAAGCAGTGGTGAGCCACCTACTGTGACATGAATGGCCCAATCTACAAGAGAGCTAGACTCAGAGTTACCTCTTCTGATCTGTTGACGGTGATGATTCTGTATCCATATAATTGGTCTGCGCTGAGATTGGGTAGAGGAAGGACCAACAGTGATCCTTTTGAGCCTTGGGCTGATCTCCAGTTCAGTGGAAGTGTCTAACATCTTCCCTAAGGGCCCCGACCACTTTTTGTTTCTCAATGTCTTTCCATCCAGTGCAGTTACTAGGTGTCTGAGACTCGGCTCCCCCGTGTGCGAGTCACAGACAATCCACACCAACTTTCTGCCGAGCTTGGCCTCGACCTAATGCATTACTCCTCCCTCCCAGCCAGTATTCACATTTGTGCTGTCACCTATGGCCAAAAGGATTCTGTCTGCTCCTCTCTCCTTTAGCCAGTTTCACTAAATGATCAGCAATGACCTCAGCATGACTCCTCTCTTCTGTAGCTTCCTCTGGTACACAAAATGGCCACAAATATTTCCCACCTGGTTCATTGCACTGAATAGTGTGTTTCTTTAACAATTCCGGGAAACTACCTGTTAGTTCCTTCAGCTTACATCTATTCCCCCATCAAAGAAGATACAGGTGGTGCCATTTTCTCTAATCTCTTCATCAAACTTCTTCGCCAGCTCCATAATCAGTCTCTCCTGAGCCCTCCTCACCTTCTTGTGATCAATCACCAGTGCTGTGTCAGACTCTGTGATAAGACCAGAATCAATCCGGACACCAGTGGCAATCTCTGCAGTCTCTCTCCACCCAGTGATATTTGTAGAGTTTTATTTCTTCTTCTTAGTCACCAGGCAAGGAAGAAGTTGCTGCAGGCCTTTGACAATGAGACTCTCGTCCTCTTCTCTGCCTTCTCCGGTGTATCTCCAGTCTCCTCCAACTCCATCTCCAGTAGTGACTCCTTCCTCAACTCTTCTTTCTTGACTGACTCCTCTGCCTTCCTCCTCCTCTTCTCTTCGGCCTTCCTTTTCTGCCGCTATCTATACAGCACTGCTTCCTGTTTTCCTGGTCTCAGGGCGATCAGCTAAACCCATCTGGTGTGACCCAACACTCCCACCTTTTCTCTCTTACCTCTGATGAAGGCAAGCTCCAGCACTGGTATCTTTTGCTCCTTCTTGCATCTGCAGTCAATGTAACCTCACTGTTGCAAACAGGGTTGCACACCAAGCTCACTGCAGCTTCTCATCACACAGTGACATGTCAGGATGTCCACCAATTTGTCCAATTTCATCATGAACTTACGTTTGACCTGTAGCTTCACATTGCCCATGGACACCTTCAATGCCTCATTCCACAGTGCCTTCATTTTAGACTTGATCCTGACCTCAGTGTTGATTACAGGTCCTGTGAATAGAGCGTTGGCCTTTCTCCAATGAGCCAGTAGCCCAGGAACAATGTCGTTGTTAACCAGGTGATCAACTGGGTAATTCCTTCTGTCTTCCTCATTCATTTCTCTTCTGAACAAACCATACCCCACAAATCTCTGGCTATGGGCAGCTCAGCAGGGGGAAGTTCCCTACAAGTACCAACCAAATGACTTAGCTGACAACTTGATTTGCTTCGGTTTCTGATTTCTTTCTGACTCATTCTGTGGACCTGTGAACAAATCAAATGTCATTTGAATTTGGCCGGGCCGACTAATTCCCATTGCACAAAATTAAGTTCATTGAAATTCTTAATACCTCCTTAAAGCTCAGGTTTTGGCTGAAGTAGGTTGTTCAAAGCTAATTGCGTAACTAATTTACTTTTATTAGACTATGTGATGTATAAGTAGTAATAAATTTAGATAATTTTTGGTTTAAACTAAATTGTATTTTCTGAATTAAGTAAAGTGGTAAACACCCAAGACAGAATCACTAGAAACCTACATTTATTGTCATGAACTAGATCTGTAGAGTTGACATCAGCAACTGATTTCAGTGTTTTTTTTTTGTAATATATGTTCAATTTTCTCTTCAATCAATCCAGCAAGTGGATCAAAGTGATGACAATTTCATATATTTATCTTATCAAAATACACAAGTAGTTTGGCTCGCACATAGCATTTAAAATAATTTGTAGTACCAATTTACAAAATATTTACATTACGAAGTAATCACAATCGTCAAAAAGGAGGGAAAACACATGTATTGACAATCAAAACTCCAGCATTTGTGACTATGTAAAGCTTAGAAACTGTACCAGGCACCAAAAATTACCAAAGTTGACCATACATATTAAAGACGCATTGATATATATCAAAACTTTGTGGTCAAATATAAGTAGGTAAATAGTCTTTTCAACCAATATAAAATGGCATAATTTGAATTATAGTAGTTTTTTACTTTACTAAAATTGACATATGTGTTATGCATGAGAGAAGACTGGAGGTTGACAAAGAAATACTGTGTGTTTTGTAGAATATGAGCAATATGTCGACGAAGTAAAGTGGACGGAATCACTGAACATCCTAAGAACTTTGAAGTTGAGTTAGTAAGAAGCTTTAAGTTTAGAAGGAAGTAATGATCAGTCTAAGAGGATCTGTGTGAGCCAAGAGTGAAGGCGAGATACCACACCAGTAGGGTGTGTCATAGGAGGGAAGATCAGCTAAAACTAATGGCCCATCACTTTTTTGGTAGATTTTAGTGTATATAAACAGAAAATAATTTCAGTTTCAATATTTTGCAACCTTTTGCTAGGTAAATTTTAGCGTGAAATTTATCGAAAATCTAACGTACAGCTGCATTAGTGCATTACAATTAAATAGTGAACATTGCTTTCTGACTTCATTCTTTAACAACCCAACTAACAATATTTTTTTCTGTTTCAGATTCTGATGCATTTATAAGTTGATAATATTTGCGATGGCTGCTTGTGTCAGGACGAGGAACCAAAAATCCAGCCATCTCAGTCACTATCTTGGGTCTGGGAGAGAGCTCCTGAAGTCGGAGTTGCCTACATTGAGAGATGCTTTGAGATACGGTGTTTTAATCAGGCAAATCAGTGAAAAGAACCAAAGAACTTACACAAACAAAGACATTGCCAGTGATATGACCAAAGCTGTCTTGGCACAGTACACTCTGGCTAACGCTCAGTTCAAGCCTCCAGTCATAACAAGTCAGAAGAAGATTAGTGAGAGACTGCTAGCCAGTTGGGAAAAGGCAAGAGATATCTCTCTTGGGAGAGGAAAACTTGCAGTTAAGGACAGCTTTGCCAAGCAACTGGACCAGTTATTTGACATAATTACTTGCAAGTGCCCAATTGTTCTCTGTCCTGAGTTTGGATGCGATCGTGACTGTAAATCCGAGGCCCACATCTCCTGTATTTGCAAGCGTGAACTGAAGATTCCTGTGATCGAACTGGCATTTGTCAAAGCACAGAGAGAGAAGACTGGCAGTATAGGGGCTCTCATGATTTCTAGCCAAGATATTCCGGAGTCCAAGAGACAGGAGGCTGCCACAGAGAGACAGAAGAGGAGAAGAGTTGCCGAGGAAAAGAGACTTGAGAAGGCCCAGGGTGAGGTAAAAAAGGCCGATGATTGGAGTCAAGCTGATTCAGAGTTTAATGACTTCCCCATGGCTGATCCGAGTGCTGACCAGGAGAATGGTGACTTTGTCCCTAACCCAGAAAATAATGATCCCAAACCTTCCAGGCATAAGATTCGAAATAGGAAAGATATCCCGAGCATAGCTCTGGCCAGCATGCGACACCACACTGGTCTCAGAGAAACTGCAGAGATAGCAACAGCTGCCTGGATTGACGGTGGTTTGATAACACCTGATGATGTTCACCTGGTGATAGATCATAACAAAGTAAGGAGAGCTCAGGAGAAACTTGTCAGTAACCTAGAAGAGGAGTTTGATAAGGGGATAAGAGAAAATGGAATCAATTGTTTGTTCTTTGATGGGAGAAGGGATGACACTAAAGTGTTCATGAAAGTTGGAGATTCTGACAAGTTGTTCCCTGCCATGGTGAAGGAGGAACACTACTCCTGCTGCAGTGAACCAGGAGGGAAGTATTTGTGGCATTTCACTCCAGAGAAAGATGACATCAGGAAACCAGCTGAGATAGTGGCAGATAACATTGTGAACTGGCTCAGAGAGAGGAACGTAGACCAGACCCTGCAGGCCATTGGAGGGGACAGCACCAACACGAACACAGGGTGGCAAGGGGGGGGTCATACAGTGGATAGAGCGGAAGATTGGGAGGAAGCTGGTCTGGATTGTTTGTGACCTCCACACCAACGAGTTGCCACTCAGACATCTGATCCAGGAGCTGGATGGCAAGACTCTTTCAAACAACAGATGGTCTGGTCCTCTTGGCAAGATGCTGGACTCTGCCACTGAGTTAGAAATAAATCCGAGCTTTGAAAAAATCACAGTTGGCCCTCCACTCGTTGAGCTTGCACATACTGTCATTGACGACCTGAGTACTGACCAGTACTATGGTTACATGATTTGCAGTGCCATCAAAACTGGGGTCATGCCTGATAGACTTGCTTACCTGCAGATAGGTCCAGTCTCACATTCTAGGTGGCTCACAACGGCTCTCAGGTTCTGCAGAATTTGGGTCGCTCATCATAAACTGAAAGGGAACCAGCTTCACAACCTGAGACTTATTGTCCAATTCATCGTGAGTGTCTACTTGCCAAATTGGTTCAACACCAAGGTCAAGTCATCGTTCTCCGAAGGTCCGAGGCATGTTCTCTTCCAGCTTGAGCTCCTGAGGAGTCAGCCAAGGAAGGTTGTTCAGATTGTGGAGCAGACTGTGAGGAGATCTTCCTGGTATGCTCATCCCGAGGCAGTTCTGCAGACAATGCTCTGCAGTAAGGATGAGGAGGAGAGAAGAGTGGCAGTCAAAAAGATCTTGGATATGAGACTTATGAGAGGATCTGGGCATGACGAATCAGTTGGTGACGATTCCTTCAGGGCCAGGAAGACTCCTGAAGTCAATCTAGGTGCCAAGACCCTCACTGATCTCATAGATCTGGGTAACATCCAGGCTGGCAGTGAGCCCCCTCTTACCTGCAGCCTCACCAATGTTCAAATCAGAGCTTTCCTGGACAACCCCATGCAATGCATGTGGTAATACCACATGCACAATTAACGTATGAAGAGAAAATGATCCAAACTAGATTCACCAATCTTTATGAATACACAAAAACACATGGGTGGAGCAATGACAACAGAATATTATTCAGGAATCTAAAAGAAGAACTGAAAGTCATAAGCAAGAACAACATAATGAAAAATGGAACAAACTGATCCAGGATACACAAGCAGATTACAGAAACCTAAAAGCATTGTGGAAAAAAATTAAAAACCTAATGGGAACTAATTCGGAAGAAACTAGCTATATAAAGGACAAAAACGGTAGAAATGCAACAGAACCACACGAAAAAGAACCAATATTTAGAGAATTCTGGAAAGACATATTCACAATCAACGACGAAGATAATAGAAGCTTCTGCCAAGAAACAGAACAGGCAACCATAACATATTTGAGCCAGAACACAGAGAAATGGGAACACTCCGGGAAAATTAACCTCAATTCATTAAACATCAACAATCCAATAATTGCTCCTCTAACTCACAATAATATTGTAAAAGCAATAGCAAGCTTCAAGAATAAAGCACCTGGCATAAGCCAAATTAATAAAATCGTATTACAAAACATTCCTCAGACTATGATCGAACAGCTCAAAAATATATACAATGCCTCACTTGCAACTGGCTTTTTCCCTACCAAATTCAAATTAGCCAAAATCAGACTCATCCCGAAAGCAGGAAAGAACCATACTCAAGTAGAAAACTACAGACCTATCTCATTACTGGAAACACCCGGTAAAATATTGGAAAAAATAATCAACCACAGACTCAGAAATTTTCTAGACCAAGAAAACAAATATAACCCGAGACAACAAGGCTTTCGAAGAAACCGAGGAACCAATACAGCAATAGCACTAATATACGAATCAATTGCAAATGCTGCAAGTAACAGAGACCAATGCAATATAATTCTAAGAGATGTTTCAAAAGCATTTGATAAAGTCTGGCATGAAGGACTGAAGTTAAAAATAATCAAATTGGACATGCCTACCAATATCACAGCACTACTATGTAATTTCTTAGATAACAGAAAGGCCAAATTAATCATCGATAACCATCTAGGACAAACCTTCAACCTTCATAGCGGAGTTCCCCAAGGCAGTAATATATCGCCGACGTTATACACTGTATACACGGCAGATATGCCGCAACCACGGCAATCAGAATATATAGCATACGCAGATGATGTAACACAGATAGTCAGGTACCCAGGAAAATCCAAACAAATGATGGCCATTAGAACATGCAGAGAAATAGAGTTAATAAACAACTATGAACGAAAATGGAAGATAAAAACCAATGTCCAAAAACTCCAAATAATTTACATCGCAAAAGCAAACCCATGCCCTATTATTATCAACAACCAACAAATACCATATGCTGCCAAGGGAAAAACATTAGGACTCAAGATATCCAGAAGCGGAATAATCCCTCACATCAACGAAAGAATAGCTATGGCAAGATCACAACTTACAAAGCTCAGAAGATTCCGCCAATTGGACACCAACACGCAATTGCACCTATATAAAGCACTGATCAGACCACACTTAGAATACCCTCCGATACCTCTGAACACAATCGCAAGAACTATTCAACTTAAATTTCAAGCAGTGCAAAATATAGCCCTCAGAAGAGCGGCAAAACACCAACCACCATACACACAAACAGTACAAGACATACACACAGAACACGGCATAGACCCACTCAACATCAGAATACACAACCAAGCAAATGCAATATGGGAAAAAATCGAGCAAGAACAGGATCCCATACTAAACAAACTAATCGAGGAAAACAACAATATATCACATAGATGGTGGCCTAGAAGCAGGAAAAATGATAATGAAGAACCAGAGCCTCTATATACACAATAACAATAAAATAACAATAAAAAATAACAATAAATAAGAACCAAAAGATGGGCACAACTCTCCAGACACACAAGGACCTGGAGGGACCCCACAAATAAACAAATGACCTAAAAAAAAAAAAAAAAAAAAAAAAAAAAAAAAAAAAAAAAATGGGGATTATCCCTCCAGTGACAAAAGGACCTGGAGGGACCCCCCCCCCCCTAAGATAATATGTCTCAAGGACAACTTAGAATAACTTAGCTTAGCTTGGCTGAGACCGGCCTTCCCTAACCCCATGAACCACTAAGGCAGCACAGTTACGGAAGACAAAAAAACCCGTCTCCGCAAGGTGGATAGCCCACCTGCTGTTAACCTTCTCCTCTACTTCCCACTTCTGAACTTTACCTTGTACTATACCCTTCTTCCACTCTCAGAGCTACTGCTCTCTTCTCTCTGTATAACCAACCAACCGAGATTCATTCTGCCCATCTTCCTGAACAAGCAACACCTCCTCGAGCAAGCTCCACGCTGTCAGCATTCATTCAACCAGGAGGCCAGCAACAGGCAACATCTTCTCTAACGAAGCTCCTGCACATCTACCCCCTTCAACACGCTACTCACCGAACGTCTCTACTGAGCAGCTCCTCACCACACGGCACCTCCAGCACCAGACTGTCTATCATATAACTTATATTATTCAAGAAAACCACCTTAGAGTTTCCATCCATCCTGAGTGCTAGACAACATTAATATTTCGATACCCCTACAATGGTGACTCCCGGAGACAAGCACTCACACAGGATGGAGGACGGACGGATCTCTCTGCCGACTTTCAACCACAACGTCGAGGACTGGCTAGACCATGTGGAAGCAGCCCTCGCCGGCTCACGAGCGACCGACGAGCAAAAGTATTGCGCCCTGCTCTGTGCTTGCCCACGGAAGTGGCCACGCGGGTCTCACAAACCATTTCCAACCCTCCAGATGACAACAAATTCGCTACCCTGCGGGCTGCCCTGAGACGTGTTATCAACAGACCAGCCCCCATCTCCTGCAAGATCTATCCTCTACCTCCCTCGGAACTCAACCCCGGACGTCTCTGGAGGAGATGTGTCGGCTGAACTCCGTCAAACAGACAGACTCCCGACTCTATCCTGCGCCAGCTTCACGCACAAAAAGCTACCCACAGAAGTATGCAACATCCTGTCCGCAGTAGATTACTCTACGACACCGGAACTATATGCAACCGCGGCAGATAGAATTTTTAACAAGTGCGCTGCTGCATCCCTTACCGCACCGGTCACACCAGTACCTACCATCGAACTTGTAAGCCGGGTCAACACCCCTCAGCCGAGCAATACCTCACAAGACATCAAGGACCTGTTGCAAATGTTGAACCGCAGGATGGACACCATTGAGCAGTTCTGCTCCTCCATACCCGCTGCTGCGCCGGTTCCTGACTCACACACTACGCCCTACAAGTTCCGACACACAGCAGCCAACCCCCAGCACAACAAATTTACCCTCTGCTGGTATCACCAGACTTTCGGCCGCAATCCTCGAAACTGTGAGCCCTATTGCACCTCTTCGGAAACGGCAACACAGGAGGCTGGTAGACGCCTCAGCCTCCATCCCTCCAGGCGTCTCATTACTGCGCGTCACCGACCGCACCTCCGGCAAGAAGTTCCTCATCGACACAGGTTCATCGGTCAGCCTCATCTCTCCCTCACTACGAGACAAGTCAAAGCAACCCTCTTATGACCTGTTCGCTGCCAATGGTACCTCCATCGCCTCCTACGGCGTACGCACCCTCGCTTTAGACCTCGGCCTGCCCAAGACTTTGCGTTGGTTATTCGTGATAGCAGACGTGTCTCAACCCATCCTTGGTTCGACTTCCTCACCATCCACAAGCTCGGCGTCAAACCAAGTCATCTATGCCTCATCCATGAGCCTACAGCACGCAAGATCCAGGTTCTCGTGCCAGACACACCGACACTATCACCTGTCTTGCGCCTTCCAACGAGTTTCTCCTCCCTGCTCGACGATTGAAGGAGCTTTTCTCGCCCCGAGTCTCCCTACCCCCCACCACCTACATCGGGAATTTTTCCACCACATCGAAACCAAAGGACCACCAGTCTTTTCACGCCCTCGCCGCCTGCGCCCTGAGCTCCTGTACACAGCCAAAGTAGAATTCAACAAACTACTGCAAGACGGGCATCATTCGCCCTTCAAGGAGTCCCTGGGCATCGCCTCTTCACATGGTTCCTAAGCGAACACCCGGCGAGTGGAGGGTGTGTGGCGACTACAGAGCACTGAATCTCGTCACCAAACCTGACAGGTACCCTATTCCGCATGTCCAGGACTTTCACCACAAACTTCATGGCAAGACTATCTTCTCGAAGATCGACTTGGAGCGTGCCTTCCACCAATCCCAGTAGCACCGGCAGATACCCAGAAGACAGCCATCACCACTCCCGTTCGGACTCTTCGAGTACACTTTCATGAGTTTTGGCTTACGCAATGCAGCACAGACTTTCCAGAGGTTCATGGACCATATGCTTCGCGACCACGATTTTGTCACCGTCTACATTGACGACATCCTCGTCGCATCTTCGACGCCTGCCGAGCACCGCCACCACCTACAACTCCTTCTCCAACGCCTGCAGAACAACAACATGAAAGTTCATCCTGCTAAGTGCGTCTTTGGAACCTCGGCCATCGATTTTCCTTGGACACAGAGTCTCGCCCAGTGGCATACAACCCCTACCACAGAAGATAACCGCGATTAGGGAGTTCCCCAAACCTGAAAACAGCGAAGAAACTCCGAGAATTCCTGGGTTTAGTCAACTACTACCACCGATTCATTGACAAGCTGCCACCGTCCTAGCACCCCTACACGACCTTATCAAGGGACGCCCAAAGAAGTCTCACAAGTCTCTCATGTGGACTCAAGAGGCTAATAACGCAATCACCACTATAAAACAGCAAATCAAAAGCCTCACCCTCCTGGCCCACGCCCGGACCACTCTCACAACAGACGCTTCTTCTACTGCAGTGGCGCCGTCTACAGCAGGAGATCAACGGAATTTTCATGCCCGTTGCTTTTTTCTCACACGGCTTCAACCACCACACCTCAAGTACAGCGCTTTTGATCGAGAACTCCTGGCCATATACTTGGCTGTCAGACATTTCCAGCACTTCCTCGAGGCCCATCAGTTCACCATCTTCACTGATCACAAGCCCCTCGTCCACGCCTTCGCTTCAGCTTCCCAGTCACATACACCTCGTGTCCTGCGCCACTTGGCTTACATCTCGGAGTTTTCCCGCGACGTCCAACACATTAAAGGCAGCCACAACGAGATCGCCGAAGCCCCTCTCTCGTTGTATATCCACCATTCTTCCCTCATCTCCCCCATTGATTATGGGCAGCTAGCACGCGGCTCAAGAGAAAGACGAACCTGGCAGCATACAAGACATCCCCCTCAGGCCTCATACTCCAAGAACTCCCTGTTCCTGGCACAAAGATAAATTGTAGTGCGACGTATCCTGTGGACAGCCTAGACCGTTCGTGCCTCACGTCCACCGCCGCGCTGTTTTCGACCCCCATCCATGGTCTCAGCCACCCGGGTGTGCGGGCCTCCCAGCGCCTCCTCACGCAACGTGTCGTCTGACCCGGCATCAAGTCTGATACTAAGAATGGGCTGCCCAGTGCCTGGCCTGCTAGTCCTCCAAAATACATCGTCACATACGGGCCCCTTACAAGCCTTTCCTATTCCCAAAGGACGTTTTCAAGTAGTACACCTCGACATCGTGGGACCTCTACCATCATCCTACGGTAGCACCTACATCTTCACCTGCATCGACCGTTTCACCAGGTGGACAGAAGCAATTCCCATGCCCAACGCTACAGCAGAGACTACTGTCCGCGCCTTCATGTCCGGTTGGGTTTCCCGTTTTGGCCCCCCAGCAACCGTAATCACTGACCGAGGAGTACAGTTTGAGTCACAACTCTGGCAGCACCTCCTACAGTTTCTCGGCACGTCTAGACAACGCACTACAGCATACCACCCTCAAGCCAACAGCATGGTAGAACGTTTTCACAGGCAGCTGAAGGACGCACTCAAGGCACAGCACGACCCTTACAGCTGGACTGATGCGCTTCCCTTAGTGCTCCTCGGCATCCGTGCGTCACACAAGGAGGATATGGACTGTAGGCCAGCAGATCTGACACTAGGCGAGCCCCTTCGGCTACCCGGGGTTCTTCAATCGTCAAACCAAGCTGTGAAATAGAACGAGTTTTTCAACAGCAAACAATGTGAAGAGGAGCCCATGAAAAGGTATTTTCAACGATGCTTCACAGAGGCAGTGGAGTGTGAATTTAAATGTCCCACCTATGATAACGGCCTCTCTGAGTACATGCTATTACGTAAAGTTATGGTGGGCCTGAGTAACCCAGTGTTGAAAGGGGAAATTTTCCAGGGGTACTCGAGTTATAAGAGTGTTGAAGTGCTAAGAATCAAGTGAAAGTTATTTGAGGCAGCAGTGAGAGATGCTGGTGTATTGTGTCGTACGTCTGGCCAGGCAGTGGTGGGAACAGCCACGGAGGCAGCGGCGGTTGGTGATGACGTCACGGGTGAGTCTGAGGAAGCTGCCACCCCACCTGGACTCCCCAGTGGATCGTACTGTGGGAACTGCTGCATGACACATGCCTCCGGCAAAAGCAACTGCCCTGCAAGTGGTGCCACATGTCGCAATCGCTCAAAGGTTGGTCACTTCAAAAGGTGTTGTAGGAGTAAGACAGCCCTAAGCCCTTCTGTGGATGTGTCAGGTGCTGTCACAGTGGCAACAGCCCAGCTATCCCGCCACCCCAGGTTACAATTGTTCGTGACCCAGGCTGGGGGCAATTCCCCCGCCACCCCTGTGCTGGTTGTGGCTGACACTGGTGCTATGGTGTGTGTGGTTGGGCCATCCCTGCTCCAGGACATTGGTTTGTGTCCCGGGCAACTTCGGGCCTGTAATGGCCTGAGGGACGTGGCGAACAAACAGTTCAAGTGTCTGGGGTCCGCCCCCTACCGCCTCAGTATGGGCGAGGGGTCCACTGTCCAGGAGGTCTACTTCGTGCAGACAGCCAAGACCCTCTACCTGTCATTGGAGGCTTGCAAGTGCCTCTGTCATAGTCACGTTGACTGCTGATCTATTTAACTAATGATTCTTATTAAACTCCACTACAGCAAAACATGAGTGGGTTAGCGACCCCTGAGAAGACGTGTTTTTCTCCCATAGACGCTACACTTGTGTTTCCCTCCCAGTGTCCCAAGACAGTTATCAATGCGTTGTTTACTCCACTTTCTCCTGGGAAGCTCAATCTTGAATTAGTCTGTGTAATCAACTCAAGTAATTCGCCAGACCTTTGTCAACTGAGGGTCATCTTTCAATGAGTAACAGTTAGAGTTGTTTGTAATTATTGTCATTGCGTGAGTAGCGATCACTGGCAACTCAGGGATATATTTACCGGTGCATCGCGCAGGACGACCTACCCCTCACGCCGCCCCAACGTTTGTTCCAGATATGTTTATGTGTAGCCATTCAGTTAATTCAGTCAATTGTAGTGAATATCAGTGTTCATCAGTGTTCATGCTTTAACAGTTGAATTGTCATTCACCCAGTGTAAGAGAAGTAATATAACGTAAATATGTCTGTCGTCTAGACAAGAGAGTTGTTTGTGTTGTCATGCTTCCCAGTCCGTCCCCTGACGCCGCCCCAACGTTTGTTCCAGATCCCGTTGTGATTCTTGCATCGCTCAACAACTGCGCCGGATGTAGTTGGTACCCAGCAGGGACCATATATGAAACGATGGCACCGATGCAGCCTGATTAATGTGCTCCACTGCCTCATTGGGCCAGACCCCAGACTCGCCATGTGTCTGGCTACCACACACAATAACAATGGTCGTGAATCTCAGTGTTCTACCCTGGGACGCACCCTGGAAGTATATGTCCACAGAGAGTGTTGTAACATGTATGTTTGGGATAATTAGTTGGAAATAATTATCCCATCTTGGGTAGTGGACCCCTGTATCTGCTAGTGTCATTATTAACGTGTATGTTGAGTAAAGTCTTGTAACTGTACTGTAATGCCACGTACCACCAGTAGGTGTGAGAAGTACAGTAATCTACAATGAGTGCCATGTACTATGTATTGTGAGTAGGGCCAAGGAACTGGTCCTGCTATGCCATGTAATGTAACACCAGTAAGGTTGTGTGGGGTAAGAGTGTAAGATCTGAGTATTTACTGTTGAGCAAAGAAATAAGAAAATAAGTAAATCAGAAAATAAGTAAAGAAGAAAGTACTGAGTCTGCAATAAGCCCAGGAGTTGAGCCTGGTAGTTATATGATTAATAATATATCTTTTTCCCTTTGATTTCATATTAATAAATTTGTTTTTAGAGTACTTTAGGTGTATTCATTTCTCCCACAGTATTTTACCTTTATTTCCGTCCAAGTGACTTGATACCAGAATTACCATACCCATGTGCCTAGACCCTCGACCATGCTACCAAAAGAATGTCCATGCTACCAAAAGAATAGGTGACAGAACTGAGTAAGAGTAAGAACTAAGAAAAGAGAAGTAAGTAAGATATGGGTGGTGTAGGTGATGGAAAAACACGCGCCCTCACACCTCAACTTGGTGCCTGTCGACTTCCCTCTCCAGAGGCGTGCTGTGGCTGCCGTGGACGACGGAGAGGGGCAGCACACTGCCAACGACCTACCTCCGAACCCTGGATCTGAGAGCAGCCATGTCCCTCCTAGACCAGTTGAGATACCCTTGCCTCCTTTGGAGGAGAATGTGGCCAGGTTGGAGGCATGGTTGCTCACTCACTTTTCATCGACCACATTCAACACCAGCAGGTCCCCACTGCCAGTCATGACTGGTCCCACTCACTGTATCCACCTGACGCCCGGCACGATCCCCTACCCCAATACCCAGCCTAATCTGTGAAAGTTTTGTGTTCGACTGGGCTTATGCTGATATTGCAGGAGTCGTAGACCCTCAGCAATTTGGCAACATGAAAACTTCCTCCACCACTCACTGTCTTGTCAGCTTTCTCGATTACATATACCGCCATCTCGAGAAACGAAAAACGTCTGTAGCTGTCGCCTTCATTGATTTCACTAAAGCGTTCGACCTAGTCGACCACAATATAATCATCAACAAAGCTATTGACCTCGGGCTTCGAAGAAGCCTCATACCATGGCTTACAGACTTCCTCAGTGACCGACGCCAAGCTGTACGCTTCCGAGGGGCTGTCTCCACCTTTCAGTCACTCACCTGTGGCGTCCCCCAAGGCACCAAGATGGGACCACTCTGCTTCCTTATGCTCATCAATGATGCCCTAAGAGAAACCCCTGCTCGCTGGAAATATGTCGACGACTCCACCATTGGGATCAGCGTCAACAATTCTGCTCCCAACTATACCGCCCTTCAGGATTTATTGAACAGTCTCCAAAACTGGGCTACCAACAACCATGTCACCATCAACCATACCAAGACCATGGTTATGCACATCAACCTCTCCTCCGACATTGTCCCACCTCCTTCCATTACTCTAGGTCCGAACACACTCCAGGTCGTAGATTCCACGAAGCTCCTCGGCGTCACCATAGACAACAAACTAAATTGGAAACCACACGTCAATGAAGTTGTCAAATCCTCCAGTTTCCGTCTCCACCTCCTCCGCCGACTCAAGTCCCTCGGAGTTCCTGCACACGAGCTCCTCAGTGTTTACACAACATTCATACTTCCCAAGCTCACCTATGCCTCCCCCACCTGGTCTTCCTCCCTAAATGCCACACAACGTAAACACCTAGAAAAAGTGCAAAAGAGGGCATGCAAGATTATTCTCTCCTCCTCCTACTCCACATATCAAGAAGCGCTCAACACACTGACCCTTTCGACTCTCACTGACCATCACCACGACCTCATCTGCAAATTTGGTAAGAAGCTTCTACACCATCCCCGACACCGGCTCCTACTACCACCCGAGGTCCCTTGTCCGAGAATTGCTGTTCGACACCACAACCGCATCCAGCCCATACGTGCACGAACTGATCGCTATAAGAACAGCCCAGTCCCAACCATTGTAAAAATTATCAATAACTTGTAATACTGTAACACTGTCACTATGTTGAATTGAACTGTAGTTTGAGCTTTTCCCCATCTAAGTTATTATATGTCTTATTTGTGTCACTTATGTTACTTGTATATTATTTGTAATTCGTAACCCACTCCCCAAATATGTAACTGTATATTTTCAGCCTTCTGGCTGCCAAGCTCTTTCAATAAACCGTTAATTATTATTATTATTATTATTATTATTTTGTCACACACCTGCTCCCGTTCCAAAACACTAGGCAGCGGAGGTGAAGGTCCAGTTGGAGGAGAACGTCAGGAGAGGCGTCATCCAGCCAGTGCCTGCTGGTGAGGCTACGGAGTGGTGCGCCAGGATGGTCATGGTGGCCAAGAAAAACGGATAGCCCAGGCGCACTGTAGTAGACTTCCAACACCTCAATGCAAACTGTCTGAGGGAGATGCACCACAAACCTGCACCATTCGACATGGTGTCCGGGGTGCCAGTGCACTCGTTCAAAACCGTCGCCGACGCCTTCTGGGGATTTCATCAGGTGGAGTTGGAGGAGGAGAGTAGACGCCTGACCACATTCATCACGCCGTGGGGTCGTTTTTGATGCTGCAGGACGCTATTCAAGATGTGCCCCGCAAGTGCAAGTGTGTGGATGACACTCTCCTCTATGACTGCAGTGTGAAGGGAGCGTTCTGGCACACCTACGATTTTCTGGAGACCTGTGCTCGCACAGATATCACACTGAAACCAGAAAAGTTCTTGTTCTGCAGGAGAAAAGCCATCAAGGACTTCCCCATGCCTGATCAGCCATCAATCACTGACATCAGGTCCTGGCACGGACTGGTTAACCAGTTGGCTCTCTTCCTTGCCACTGCACCTGTGATGGAGCCCTTCCGTGAGCTCAAGAAGCCAGTGGGCAAGCGGGTGTATTAGGACAAACAGCTGTGGCTCAAGTTTCGCCAGGCCCAGGACACCATCTGTCAGTTGGTGTACTATGACAAATCCAGGCCCATGGCAGCTGTCACGGATTGGAGCAGGGAGGGCATCGGCTTCGTCGTCCTGTAACAATACTATGCATGTGCCTCTCCAGAGACGCCCTTCTGCTGCAGGGTAGGGTGGCGGTTGCTCTGTGCAGTAGCCGACATCTGAGCATGGCCGAGGCCGGCTATGCTGCAGCAGAAGGGGAGGCCCTGGCGGTGGTATGGTGCCTGCGCAAGGCCAGGCTGTTCCTCCTTGGTTGCCCGAACCTCATTCTGGTGACGGACCAACGCCCCTTAGTTGGCTTGCTAGGGGACAGAACCCTCACGGATGTGGCGAATCCGCGCCTGTTCAGGCTCAAGGAGAAGACCCTGCAGTTCCGGTTCACGGTCAAGCACTTGCCAGGGAAGCGGAATTGTGCAGCTGATGCCCTATCCCGCTTCCTCTCCCTCAAGGCGGCGCCAGATGCAGAGGACATGGACCAAGAGGAGGACCTGTGCGCTGCAGTGTGTGCGGTCACATTCGTAGCACTGGATCAGGATGGGTGCATCACTACGGACGAAGACACAGTGTGCAAAGCGGCTGCGGACGACCCAGTATACCAGATTCTAGTTTCGAGGGTGCTGGCGGGCGACTGGCGCCCCCACAAGTCACAGGAGGTGGCCTATCTGCACCCGTACTTCTCGGTGATGGACTGGTTGGCTGTGGTCAGGGGTTTGGTCACCTACACCTTTGACCAGGGCTGATTGCGCCTTGTCATCCCCGACTGTCTCCGCCACCGGGTTGCCGTTAACCTGCACGTGGGGCACCAGGGCCTCGACTCCATGCTCAGGCGGGCCCGGCAGTCTGTCTATTGGCCTGGCATGGAGGGTGACCTGCAGTATCATCTGTCCCGGTGTGCTGCTTGCGAGACCCACGCCCCTTCCCAGCCTCCAGAGTCGTTAGTCTTGAAACCCAGCTCCAGACTATCCCTTTCAACAAGTGGTGGCCGATTTGTTCCACCTGCAGGGCCACAACGTACCTAGCATATGCTGACCGACTCACAGGTTGGCTGGAGATCGCCCACTTCCCCAACAAGGCCACCTCTGGAAAGATCGTTGCCCATCTGCGGGGTTACTTCACGAGGTGGGGGGCACCTGAGCAGATCTCCACGGATGGAGGTACCAACCTTGCCAGCCTTGAGATGACGGATTTCCTCAAGTCATGGGGGGTCGAGGTGCGGCTCTCGTCGGCCCACTTCCCCCAGTCCAATGGCAGGGCAGAGGCTGGGGTCAAGGCCGCCAAGAGGCTCCTCATGGATAACACTGGGTCCAGGGGTAGCCTGGACTGAGATAGGACATCCCAGGCCTTCCTCCAGTACCTGAGCACGCCTCTGCCTGGGGGTGAACAAGTCGCCCACCCAACTTGCCACCGGCCGCCAGCTCCGTGCGGAGTTTCCGTGGCCAGACAGCACTATAAGGTGGACCAGCACTGGCGGCGGGCACTTTGTATGAGGGAGGTGCGTTTGGCCGAAACCCAAGACGGGATCCTTCTGTCGCGGAGGGAGGTGTTTCGCCAGCTGGCTCCCCTAGCCGTGAGCGTGCAGGTGCGTGTGCAGGACGCCGTTACCAAGCTCTGGGACGGACAGCATAGTGGTGGAAACCCGCCCTCACAGGCAGTATGCCATCAGGTTGACTGGCAGTGGCAGGGTGTCCATCCGCAACAAACGCCACCTGCGAAGCGGCACCACCCCTGTGCCTACCACTCCTGTGGTGCATCACGCTATGCCTCCTGGCCTCCCTTCTGCGGTGCCCTACGTACCCACGCCCTCGTTCGCACCCCCGGCCCCTCCCCAGTCGGGCGTAGCCAGTCCCGGGAGAGGCCGCAGGCCTCCGGGTTGGTTGGCTGACTACGTGGTGTAGTGTGTGTGTGGTGTAAAATTAGTTTAGGGTTTTTTTTTTCCTGTGTGTGTCTTTGTTTGACTGGTTTTTTCTTGCATTATTGTTTTTTATGAATGCATTGTCATTTCCTTTTAACTTGGGGGAGATGTGAGATTGTGAGATGGAGTACCATCGTACGATATGCTTTCCTATGAGTGGAGGTGGGAGTTTGTCTGTGGCAACGCCGGGTTGCCGGTCACTGTCTGACGCTGCAAGAGTAAAGTCTGCAAAGAATCTGGTCTATTATTCAAACCTCTCACACCGTGAAAATTTAATATGATGACGTCTGGGTCCAGGGTACGATATATGTTGTATAATTCGTGAGCTCTTGGTGTGGTCCATTTCAGTACATTATGTTGAATTTTTTTAAATCTGTTTATTATGAATGATGATGTCTCAAGCTTGTTTGTAGCATTTTAGATGATCGATGTTCTCCTGAAGACCTCCTCTCCGTGTGCAGGCCGAGGCAGATTTTTCTGTATTTGGATTGCTCCACCTTTTCTATTCTATTATATTTGGTCAGGATTCTTCCTCTCTTTATTATTGTTTCTATGTGGTGATCTTCCCGGTTCTTATCTGTATATGTGTATTTCACTTTTCCTTCCCTTATCTCTGTCAGTAGTCTCTTGGTTGAGACTATTAGGGGGCTGAGCAGGTGTAAAACCTAATACCTGTTTCATCACCGAGGTCCTGATTCTCAGTAATCTTTCTTGGTGACGGTCGTGGTGCCACGTTTCCTATTTTGTTCTTTTTAGGGGTGCTATGTATGATAGCTTGTTCAGGTTGTAAAACAGGTTCATGTTATAAAATGGGTTCCTGCTCCTCTTCGTCTTCTTCCATCCCTTCTTCACTACTTTCTGGTTGGGGGGTTATGTCGGAAATGGCTTGTGATTGGGTGGCATGCGCCTGACTGGTGGTTTCCCCTGCTTTGTAGATCAGGTTGAAGATTTCTGAGGAGGGAACGTCGTTTGGGAATTCCATGTCTGGGAGGTTATTTGCAACGAACATTTCCTTTACCTTTTTAGCAAAACATCCTGGTTTGGCTATATTCAAGAGGTGGGCGTGTATTATTGCCGCCATGATTTTAATCGACAGTTGACTTCCCAGGTTGAGCACTGTAAGTAGTTGGGCTGGGGATTATGTGAGGCTACCTTTTCAAGGACTTTAGTTGTTTCCTTTGTCAATTTGGTTACAGCCGAGTAGGTCCTGTTTTGCTTTTCCTGTGTCCTTTCCTTTTCAATTTCCTTCCCTTCTTTTACTATCTCTTTCCTTACTGGACAGCGAGCTGCCAGTGTTCTGTGGTCTCCTTGGCAGTTCAGGTACTTAGGAATTTCTCTACTCTTGCACTCCCGAAATGTATGTCCCACTTCCCCGCATTCGGAGCAGTATTTAGTGTTTTTGTTTGGGCAGTCCGTGGCTAAGTGCGTATATCTGTAGCAGATCCAGCAAGGCGTGATGGGAAAAAATCCTTCCTGTTCAACTTGGTTGCTACCTATATGGTAGTAGGAGAGACAGAGTCCCTCCTGTATTGCCTGTTGCGCCATTCCTATGTCCTGAAACCTAATTTTTAGCATAGATGGTAGTTTAGGTAGTTTAACTACCTCCTCTACTTTGGCCCATTGGTTTCTTCGTTCCAGTGTAACGACCACGGTCATACACGTCAGTTAACGCCAAAATCAAATGATTCATATTACGCTCAATAGCCCACAAAACATGTACCTCTGCTTTTATTTTGAGTCCTCCATCTGAGGAGTCCGTTTTCTCATCACTTCAAGACGCCTCAGTCCTCCGTTGTCCCATTTTCTCTGACTTACTGAAACCAACCTCTCTATAAAATGAATTTGAATGTGAGAGAGAACATCTTTGTTTTGAGTCAACTTAGATATGTCTGTTTACAGTTGGAACATTCAAGATCCATTGTGAGTGGTGTTGAGTGCTTCAACTGTCCTTATTGTTAGTAAGACGTGTCAAGTAAGCGAGTGTTGAGTTTGCCAGCTGGAGTGGCTTATTTTATGTCGTCCGTGGGGATACCCATGGGTTTCTGATCGCTACTGAAGTTATATTATTTTGTCGCCCCGACATCAGAGAATCTGATGTTCATAGTTTAGTTAGTGTCAGTTGTCTATTTAAGAAGGTCATTAATCTTCTGAACAGTTCCTGTCAAACTCAAAATTCTCCAAGACTTAACGGCCGTTTGACCGGGGATGTGGTTTGCGGTCAGGCCAATAGGGTTGCGAACGCATATATAACTTCAATTCACCTCTTTACTGACAAACTCAATCTCTGATTAAATCATAAATATAGATGTAGAAAATTAGCCTGATTTGTGACACTGACGGTCACAGCTAGGTGTCCAACGACTACTGTGAATAGAGGGTCTATTGTTAGTAAAATTTGTCTTTCTAGTAGGAATATGCCCTCAGGCCCGTATATATATGCCGGCGCGCGAGGAAAAATCACTCCTTCTGTGATTTCTCCTCCACGTCTACAGGTATGATCACGTGTGTTCCACGCCGCCATATTAACTCAGTTTAACTTAGTCATTTTTGTGAATATCAGTGTTCATGTTTTAACATAGTACCTTCAGTGCCAATTGAGTCAAGTAAAGTAGAGATCTAGCTATCGTCTGAACCAGTGCCAGGCGTATGTTTTGTATAGTGAAGTTAAATATTCACTCCTGTGATTTCTCCTCCACATCTACAGACGCTGTTGTCGGGGTTAGCAACACTCCTGAGGTTCGGGAGCCGCCGAGGGGCACGATGTCTCTCAAAAGACGTCTTTAAAGTGGCAAGATTAGAATCCCAGGGCGAGATTCCTTGGCAGACGCCACGGCCCACGGCCACGAGTCAACTTTTCCCGGGCCAGGCGCTCGGAGCTAGCGAGCGAGCCTGTAAACAACTTTGGCCCACTGACTCGGTCGTATGATCATGGTCTATCTACTGTTCTTGGTTATATGTATGGAGCCGTATTAATATCCATGCTTGGGGATGACTAGCAGAAATATAGTCATCCCAGGTTAAGTAATGAACCACTGAATAAGAGTTCAAGGTACCAGGTTGTTCCTTGCGAACTAACAGGAGGTATTGTATGTTACTATAATTGTGTTATGTATTTGTCGGTAGTGACCAGGAAAGGATACCTGAGAGTATGAAGTTATAACCAAGAATTGAGGAGGTAATTTGTTCCTTGTTAAAGTAAGACCTGCGGGTCCAGTGTTATTGACAGTGTGTAGTCATTTCTAAATCTTACTTGTCAAAGAAATAATACAACAGTTGTCTTATGAAGTAATGAGTAATAGCTGTTGAATGGTATAAGTACTTGGAGTTGTTTAATGGTATAATAAGTATTTGGAGGTGGTTAATGAGGTAATAAGTTCTTGAAGTGTTTGATGACTTAATAAGTTAATTGCGGTTCTGTTTAGCCTGAGTGAATCTAAGATGCATCTTCTCCACTCACTTGTTAATAAATATTGAATTGGTAAACTACGAGTATCACCACTCTACTCCTTCTACACATTGGTTCCCAGAAAATAATACTTACTCACGTGCCTAGACATCTACCACACTACCCAACAACTTTCCATGAGTTATGTTATATAACGAAAAGTCTGGGTGGTGGCAGCTACCCTTTGTAAGTATAAAAAGTGTTGTACAAAGAATAACATGGTTCCCCAGACTAACCCATGTATAAGAATAGACATAAAACAAAGTATACTTCCGAAAGATAAGAACATTGAAATTGAGAATACAATATATATGAAAGGAAATGAAAAGTAAGAACATTGACTTGGAAACCATAAGCAGAGAAGCATAATAGTTACTTATATAAGAATATATATAAGACTATAAGGTATATAGAGATAAAGAACATATAAGAATATAAACAAGAATATATAAGAATAATTATATATATATGTAAAGAATTGAAGAAGGATAAGTATATAAAACAGGGTACTCATTGGAAAGAGTGTACACACAACCTATAAGTATATGAATATATAGAATACTAACAGAAAAGAATAGCTGGATGCTAAATTATTGAAAAGAGAAAACTCGGCCCGCTGCTTTATGCTGTCGTTAGATAGCATGGTGTCAACGTCTTCTTCAGTCAGGCAGAGGGTGATGAATGAATCCTTGGTGGTAATGAGGCTCGTAATCTTTATGAGTAGTGTTGCTCCGAGCAGTTCAGCTAGTGAGTTTTCCGTGGTTCAGCTACACTCCCGTCAAGGGAGCGTATCCTTACCCCATGTGCCCTCATTGTGGAGGGTGCAAGGTGGACAGGCAACCTTTTGAAGTACAATAGGTAACCTACCTAGTCAGGGTGAGTTAACCTACAACAGGAATTACAACACCTCCCACCGCCTCTTGTCGGTCGAAAGGTAGTTCCTGTGTCTCTCCCAGATCCCCCTTCAGGGGAGCCTACTTCCCTAGTGTTTATATAATCTGCTCACTTATAGGCGTGAGCCCTAGTGTACCTACTTGGGGGGGGGTGTGGCATATGCGACCACCTTCCCGGGTGGACCCGCACGATCACGGTTACCCAGGAAGGCTCAGCGGAGGGATGGGTTCTGCTCCTTCTCCCTTTCGTGTTTACAAACTCCTGGGAGGGAGGTGAACAGTTACAGGGAGGACCCAAGGACGAATACACCTCTAGGATGCAGGTCCCCAGGCCAGAGCGAGATAGAAGGAAGAATTAAGGAAGAATAGCCACTGGTGCAAGGAACACCAGTGGGATCGCGGCACAACTCTGCTGCAGGAAGCCGTTACAGAGCACCCAATCTGGGCCGCCTCTGATCAGGAGACATCCCTGATCAGTGGGGAGACACAGAGAGGGCGTTGTCTGGAGCGAGCTTCCCAAATGTTTGGGTGGTGGTTAGTGGCGTCAAGTAATGGTCGTTTGTGTTCCAACGGTCGTCAACAGTTTTGGACAAACGCTGGCTGGCTGGCTTTGGCAGTGAATGGTCTTGAGAGAGGTCCGTTCACGGCGAAGGCTGGTTGGCGAATGACGAAGGCTGGCTGATGATGATGATAATGAAGTAAAGTGGCAAATGACTTTGCACTGGGAAGGGAGAGGAGAGAGAAGTAAAGCATAAAAAGGGGAAGAAAAATGGGAGGGGTAGATAGCTGGTGGGCTGTCCACCCAGCGGAGACAGATTTCAGATTTGCCCCCGAGGGGGCTAGTTTATTGGGCACCCCCTTACATCCTGTGCAAGGTGAAGCGCAGAAGCGTTTACAGCGCCCAACAGGGAAGCATGAAAAGTTCATACTTGCCCTTATGACTCGTACATTAAGGGCGTAAAAGTCTGAAGGGTCATAGGTTTCGTCAAGTTACGTAAAGTGAGAGAATGATGAGTGTGTGGGGGGAAAGTTCCCGGTACATTTCATCTGTTTATGGCAAAGAGTGGCAGGTCCCTAATAATGTCAAATGCCAGGCCTGTGACTAGGAGGAGGGATATCTGGTCTGGGCCTAGCGGAGACGAGTTGAAATGTTGGGGTGGTGACCGCACGCAGCACACGCCCGCCCGCTCAAGGGAGAAAGGTGGAGGGAAGGGAAGCTAAGCTAGCTATGTATTCATTATTGTAATGGGTGTTAATTTATGTTTGTTAGATGGTGGTGTTATTTGTTCACATATATGTGTAAAGTGGGTCTTGTTCTTCAATGTTAGCATGGAGGCTCTTGGGCCACCAGCTGTGTGTTTTAGTAGTTCTTTCTTCCTTTAACTGGGAGAATAATGGGTCCTCCATCTCTTCAAGTTTGCTCCATATTCTCTGGGCTTGGCTGTGTGTACGTGTGTTCAGTGGTTCGATATTGAATAATTCGTGAAGTTCTTGTATTTTGGTGGTGTATGGCGGGAGTTGCTCTGATGCTCTACGGAGAGCTTTGTTTTATACTGATTGAAGTTTAAGTTGGCTGGATTTGCTGATCGTGTTGAGTGGTGTTGTTGGATACTCTAGGTGAGGGCGGACAAGTGCTTTGTATAGATGTAGTTGAATTATGGTGTCCATTTTGCTAAATCTTCGTAGTTTCGTGAGTTGTGATTGGGCAATCTGTTTGCGTTGCGATACGTGTTTTGCTATGCCTGTTCTTGTTATTGTGAGTCCCAGAATTTTGCCTTTGTTGGAGTATTGTATAGGTACGTTGTTGACTGTGATTGGTGCAGGGTTTATTTTGGCAATGTGTATTATCTTTAGTTTCTGTGTATTGGTTTGAATTTTCCTCTCTTTTTCATATTAGTTGATTTGTTCGATGGCGTGGGCTGTTTTCCGTGCCATTATCTGTTTGCCCTTGCCTGGATGTCGGATGATTTGGGTGACGTCATCAGCATAAGCCACGTATTCTCTGTGTATAGGAGGTGGCATGTCCGCCGTATATATTGTGTAGAGTGTGGGCGAGAGGCCTCTTTATTGTCGAGGAAGTTACAAAGAAAGGAAGTAAAGTTGTTGGGAAGTTTGTAGTGGACGTCTCCCCTACATCTGCCTACAACTGCATAGCCGCAGCCACCAGCAGCTACCATCTTCCCTAGCAACCAAACTAGCGGCCCAAGCTGGGGGCGTCACCAGATGCCGCAGTATCTTAGCAACGGAACCAAAGACTGGCGACTTTCTTGGGTTTTCCCAACATGACTCATAGATGACTCACGGCTGATGGGTATATAAGCTCTGTCTCTCCATTGAGATTCATTCTGGCCTCTCTTCCTGAACAAGCAACACCTCCTCCTTCTCCGCTGCCTGGCGGTCCTTGCTCCCGCCAGCGAGCATGGCGACCCACCAGCTGTCCTTCTCTGAGATTCCTCACCAACCAGCTGTCCTTCTCTGAGCTTCCTCACCAACCAGCTCTCATTCTGCTGTCGGTTCCTGAACACGCAACACCTCCTCCAGCAAGCTCCTCCCTGTCCCGTTCTCATTCAACCAGGAGGCCAGCAACAGGTAACATCTTCTCTTACGAAGCTCCTGCACATCTACCTCCTTCAACACGCTACTCACCGAACGTGTCTACTGAGCAGCTCCTCACCACACGGCACCTCCAGCACCAGACTGTCTACCATATAACTTAAATTATATAAGAAAACCACCTTAGAGTTTCCATCCACAAGTTCTTGGGTGGTAATTTTGTATTTGAGCCCGAGGTGCCAGACTTTGTCAAATGCTTTTGCTACGTCCCTTAATACTACGTTACATTGCTCCTTGTTGTGCATTGCGTTTGCTATGTTTTCGTAAATTAGGGCTAAGGCTGTATGGGTTCCTCTATGTTTTCTAAATCCCTGCTGTCTGGGGTTGTACTTCTCTTCAAATTCGAGATGTATTCTCAGTCGGTGGTTAATTATTTTTTCTAGGGCTTTTCCCGGTGTTTCTAGAAGAGAGATTGGTCTGTAATTTGATACTTGGATTGGAGATTTACCTTGTTTTGGTATAAGTCTGATGCTTGCTGTTTTAAATTTCCTTGGGAAGTAGCCAGAGGCAAGTGCTGCATTAAAAATGTTTCTGAGTTGGTGTATCATGTTGATTGGTAGATGCTGGAGTATGGGTTTGTTTATTTTACTGATGCCCGGGGCCTTGTTCTTAAAACTGTTTATTGTTTTGTGAATTTCCTCTGCGGTGATTGGTTTGATCAGTGGGGAAAAATCCTCTAGAGCGTTTATGTCTATGCTGGGACTTGGTTGCCAGATGTGGGTTGTGTGTGTCATGTGATTGGTTACTTGTTGCTCGGTGTTCATACAGAAGTTCAGGTTGTCTTCCTGGCGTATTTGAAAAATTTTGCTCCAATATTTCCTGAATTCAGGTTCTTGTTCTTTGGGTTCAGTTAATTTGATTTGGTTGCTATTTAAAATGTAGTTTGATTCGTTGCTGGAGATTCCCATTAGGCTTTTAATTTTTCGCCAGAATTTTTTCGGGTTGTGGTAAATTGCTTCTGTGTCTGCTATTAATTTCTCCCAGTTATTCACGTATGCTTCTTTGGACATGTTTCTTAGTTGTTCGTGTATGGTGTAATATTGTATTCTGTATTCTGGCGTCCATCCTTGTTCTATGATTAATTGGAATAAATTACTGAATTGTGTCTGTAGAATTCTTGATTGATGTGAGTATTGGGGGTGTGGTAATATACCGTGAGTGGTCGTGGGTATGTGGTGTTCCATTGCTTGGCTCACGTTTCCGTACCATATCTACAGTGTGTTGTCTATTTGGGAAGTGTGTTTGTTGTTTAGTTGGGTTATTTGGTGGTTGCTTAACTCCTTTTTGAATTCCTCCCAGTTGGATCGGCTGTAGCTGTATCTCATCCTGGCAGGGCTCTGTATTGACGACGTGGAGAGTGTGACTTCAATAGGGAGATGGTCACTGGTGGTTATTGGGCTGGGTTCCATTTGCAGGTTAAGATGGTGATGCTGGTTTGTTAGTACTATGTCTAGATCTCCGATTTGACCTGCTCTGATGTATGTGGGGAATTCCGGGCCAAGGTGTATTGCGTTGCCGTGGCTCAGTAATGTGTTTAAAAGCCCACGGCGTTGTTATCCTGGTGCCCCAAGACGCGATGTCGCGCATTTAAATCACCCACGAAATATGCTGGTATGTTTCTTCTCAGGAGTTTGAGCATGTCTGCTAGTGGGAATATGGGTCTTCTCGGAGGGAGGTAACAGGTGCCGATTATACACTGCCCTGCATAGTTTTTGAGGTTTGTGTATTATTAAGCTTTTCTGGGTGTATTTTGCATGCTGATCTCAAAAATGTTATCCATTTTGCTCAATCAGGTCAGAATTTTGTGCTATAGCATTTTAAGCGGAGATTCAGGTAAAATATTGGCATTTTTCGCTCAAAATGGGGTCCTCATATTCGTTCATTAAAAAAATCATCCGAGACATTGGCAAGCCTCACAGAAAAGATTTCGGTCAGTTTTAATGCCCTTACGATGCATTTAAATACACCCACGTGCTCGCCGGCCATTTAAATGTCCGCCGTGACGCAAAGGAAAAGAGTATATGTCCGTGTTTTTTTAAATATATTTTTTCACAATTAAATTTCTTTTTCATCTGGTGGTACATGGCATGATTCCTCTGTCTGTGGGATAGTCGAGCAGACAAGCAGCACTACATGCAACGTAACTGGCCTGCAAGAAGTGGACTTACTCCAGGTTCTCACCATGTTGTTGCCCATGCTCTGGTGAATCCGCAGAACATTCTTCTTCCGCCACTGCACATCAAGCTCGGTCTGTTCAAAAACTTTGTAAAGGCACTGGACAAAAAAAGTCAGGCTTTCAATTTTCTGAAAGAAAAATTTCCAAAAGTCAGTGAGGCAAAGCTGAATGCAGGAATTTTTGATGGCCCTTAGATCAGAGAGCTTTTCAAAGATCCCAAGTTTGATTGCAGCATGGATGTAAATGAGAAGAAAGCCTGGCATGCCTTTAAGTCTATTGTCTCCAATTTTCTTGGCAACTACAGAAGTCCAGAGTATGAACGAGTTGTTGAGGACCTACTTCTGAGCTACAAAGTTCTTGGTGCACGCATGTCCATCAAGATGCACTTCCTCAGCTCCCACTTGGACTACTTTCCAGAGAACTGTGGTGATGTGAGTGAGGAACAAGGAGAACGCTTCCATCAAGATATCCCTGTAATGGAGGAGCGGTACCAGGGTCGCTGGGATATCAACATGCTCGCCGACTACTGTTGGTGTCTGAAACGGGACGCCCCAGACACCAACCACCAAAGAAATTCTCTGCGACAGCCATTTATGCATGTCTAACTGTAAAGGCATCTATGTAGTTGACATATTTTGGTCCTATGTGTTGTGGTTACATTTCTTATGATATATTTTGCATAAAAATTTTGACATCATATTTAAGAATTTCGATTTTTTCCTAATTCCCATAGCATAAAAATCTGACCTGATTGGGCAAAATGAATGGCATTTTTGGAATCAGCTCGCAAAATACATAAAGAATCAGCTAAGAAACCCCGCACCTCATGAATTTTTTTTTCAAATGCAGCCCAGTGTTATAATAGGTTCTGTTGGGCAGTTAATTTCGATCGTCAGAAAGTTTTCTTGAAATGAGTCGTGTATCTTGTGTTGTATGTTTCGTTTGATGGCTTTGGCAATTCCATCATGTTGTGTGTCTTGATTGTTTTTTTTTTGGAAGACTGTGTAGTTAAATATTTTTATTTTTTCTGAGTTTTTCTTACCATGCAAATTTATGAGGATAATATCTGGGTCTATGTTACGGTATGTGTTATATAATTCGCTTGCTCTCTGTGGGATCCATGCTAAGACATTATGTTGGATTATTTTAAGCTTATTTATTATGAAGGCTGGTGCCTAGAGCTGGTTTGCGCCATTTTTGCTGACTGGTGCTCCCCTGACACCCTCCTGTCCAGGCCCAGGCGGATCTTTTTATATGTTGTCTGATCAACTCTCTCTATTCTGTTGTGTCTTGTGAGTATTCTTCCCTTCTTGATTAGTGTTTCAATATGTGTGTCATCTAGGTCTTTGTCTGAGTATGTGTATTTAATCTTGCCTTGCCTTATTTCTGCCACTGGTCTTTCTGTTGAGACTATGGGGGGAGCTGTAGTGGAGTAAAAACGAATACCAGTTTCATGCCCTAGGTCTTTGTTCTCCGTGGTCTCTCTGGGAGTAGGTGGTGCCATAGTTCCTGCTTGATTCTTTTTTTGGGTGTTGACTCTGGCGGCTTGTTCTGTTACTGTGGTGGTTTCATCTTCGCTTGCGTCTTCCATCGATTCTTCCTCGCTTGCTGGCTCGGGTTGTATGCCTGAGATAGTCTGTTCTTGAGTTGATGGTTCGTGAGTTGATGGTACTTGAGAAGCAATGCTCTCTGATTTGTAAATTAAGTTGAAAATTTCAGTAGAAGGCACATCGTTTGGGAAATCCATGTCTGGCAGGTTGTTGGCGACGAACATGTCCCTTGCTGCCTTGGCAAAAGTTCCAGGTCTGACTATATTCATGATGTGGGCGTGGATTATGGAGGTCATTATTTTTACGGAAAGATTATTTCCAAGTTGAAGCAAAATAGGTTGCTTTGCGGGGGGTGGTGTGGCGACTTTTTCGAGGATCTTTGTCGTTTCTCTGGTTAGTTTTGTCACAGCTGAATATGTCTTGTTTTGCTGTTCCTGCGTCTTCTCCCTCTCCTTCTCCTTCCTTTGGTTGACTATTGCTTTTCGTATGGGGCAGCGGGTAGCCAGTGCTCTATGATCTCCTTCGCAGTTTAGGCATTTGGGGGTATCTTTGTTTTTGCACTCTCTAAAGGTATGCCCCTTATTCCCACATTCTGAGCAGTGCTTGGTGTCCTTGTTAGGGCAGTCTTTAGCCATGTGTGAATATTTGTAACAATTCCAGCATGGAATAATGGGGAAGAATTCCTCCTGCTCCACCTGGCTGCTGCTGACATGGTAGTAGGAGAGACAAAGTCCCTCCTGGATTGCTCTTTGGGCCATGGCTATTTCCGTGAATCGTATTTTGAGCATGGATGGCAGTCTGGGCAGCTTGGCCACTTCCTCCACCTTGGCCCATTCTGTATCAGATACCAACTGCTGTTCACTTGATTCTTCGGTGATTGCTTTATCTAGTCGTTTGACCACAATTGATTTCCTTGCTCGGAGTTGAGGAGGGACTGCAACTTCAAATTTTGCTGACTTGAGTTTCCTTGTGCTGTCGTTCGATAAGAGTAAGTCGACATCATTCTCAGTCAGGCACAAGGCGATGAAGGAGTCCTTGGTCGTGATGAGGTTGGATATTTTGATGAGTAGGGTTGCAGTGAGGAGTCTTGCCAATTCGGTTTTTCTCTCGTCAGTCACGCCCCCTTCATGGGAGCGTGTCCGTACCCGGTGTGCCCTCATTCCAGAGAGTATGTGATGGACATGCCACCCTTGCGTGGTTTGAGATTGGAGACCTACCTATTCCAGGACAGGAGTTTGTCACAGGAATTACAACACTCCCCACCACCACTTGTTGGTCGAGTGGTCGTAGAGTGGTTCCCACAACTCTGTCCCGGAAGCCCCGTCAGGGGATCCTACTTCCCGAGTGTTAATGAATGCTCACTTATAGACGTGAGCTAGTGTACCTAATTAGGGGGGGGGTAGGGATTCAGGATTGCGACCCCCTTCCCAGGAGGACCCGCACGATCACCGTTACCTAGGAAGGCTCGGCGGAGGGATGGGTAGTGCTCCTGCCCCTTTCTTGTTCACAAACTCCTGGGAGGGAGGTGAACAGTTACAGGGGGGACCCAAGGACACATACACCTTACGGTGCAGGTCCCCAGGCCAGAGCGAAAAAGAAGGAAGAAAAGCGGAAGAATAGCCACTGGTGTAAGTAGCACCGGTGGGGTCGCGGCAGAAGTCCGCTGCAAGAAGCCGTTGCAGAGCACCCAATCAGGCCCGCCTCTGATCAGGAGTCAACCCTGATCAGTGGGGAGGCACAGAAAGGGCGTTGTCTGGAACAAGTTTCCCACGTGTCAAAGTGATGTTTAGTTGTTGTTGTTGTTGAGATTGTCGGACCGTAGTCCGACACGGGCCTTTGCCTATAGGCGGCCCGTTTGGTGGTTCCGGCTGGAGCTCGAGGAGCAGCCAGACCGGATTGGGATGGAGGTGGTCCCACCTGCAGATGGAAGGATACTGCAGGTTGCAAGTGTGAGCAGACCCCCGATCAGTGGACGCTTACCACCAACCCCCACTCTTGGACGTGGTCAGTTTCGGAGTGGCGCGCCCCCCGAACTGGGGTCCGCACTTGCTGGGAAAGGATGCTTACTAAGCTATCTGGGTGGTGGGTATCGTGTGATGACCCGGAGTAGGTGGTGAAAGTGGTCTGTATGGGCCTTTCGGGTTAGAGTGGCCGCTGGTGTTGTGTGTGTTTCTGGGGAGATTTGAATTTTGTTGCGGAGGCTTTGTGTGACCTCGCAGTCGAGGAGATAATGCTCAAGTGGGTTGGCTGCTGGCTCCTGACAGTAGGTGCAATCCATGACGTCATTGCCGATCATCTGCCAGGAGCACTTGTACCCTAGTCGTAGTCGATGAAGACTGACTTGGGTTTGTCTTGGGGTTTTCCTGTCAGCGAAAGGTGGTTCCCCTTTTGTGGCCGCCAGGTACCATTTGGCTGATTGGGACCCGGCGTTGAGTGCATGAAGGAAGCTCTTTTTGATGTGGAGCTTGCTGGTCTTTCTGAGGTGATTCTTTATCTGTTGCACACTTGCTGGAACTTGGATGTGTACGCTACTGGAACGTGTAGCTGCCTTGGCTGCTTCGTCTGCCACGTCGTTTCCTCCGATCCCTACATGACTGGGAATCCAGTGTAAGACGACTGGTCGGTTTTGGCTTTGGAATTCCTGTAGCTGTGCGAGGATCGAGGTGATGATGTGGACGTTGTCTCTTGGTTGACTGTGTTGCAGCGCCTGCATGGCCGATTTCGAGTCCGTATGAATTATGATGGACTTGTTGTGTTGGGTTGCAGCGTGTTGTAGGGCCTTTAAGATTGCTACCAGCTCTGTTTGTAGGGTGGAGCAGTCATTGGAAAGTCTCCATTGGAGGGTCTGACCTTGGGTGTAGAAGGCCGCTCCGGATCTATGATGTTTTGGGTCCACCGAGCCGTCTGTGAAGTATGATGCTGCATCAGCCGGTGTCTCGGTGGCTATGGCCTTGAGAGTTATTTTTTGGAGGTCCTCCTTCTGGAGGTTGGCCTTACTGTCACCTAGGTCGGTGAATTTGAGTGTGGCTGGTGGAGGGCTCCATGGTGGAGGAACAGCGTAACCATTGTCTCGTGTGTCTTGGTTGTTCTTGACGAGTGTTTCTGCTTGCAGGTGTCGGATGACCTCGCTTGCCTCGTGCGACCAGGTGGCCCCTCGCACTCTGTGGTCGAGGTGGAGGGAGGCACTGATTCGAATCTTGGCAGCTGTGGGCTTGTCTGCTCTACAGATTTTGGCGAGGAGACCGGCTGTCACCTGTTTGACTCGTACTGCCAGAGGTGGTAGCTCGGTTTCCATTTGCAGGTTGCAAATTCTGGTCCACATGGGTGCTCCGAGCATGGTCCTGAGAGCATTGTTTTGAATGACTTCTAGCTTAGCCATTTGGTCTTCTCTCAGTCCAATGAGTGCTGGAGCACTGTAATCTACCAGCGATCTGATGGCGGCCGTGTAGTAGGCTTTGAGCACATGAAGGTTTGCTCCTGCGGATTTGCTGGTGAGCGACCTCATTATATTGTGTCTGCTCTTCGTCCTGTGCCTGAGATACTCGAGTTGTGGCTTGAAGGTGAGTTTCTGGTCAAACCAGATTCCAAGACACTGGTGGGCGTTGGTCCAGACTACCGGCGTGTTTTGTATGGAGAGCATCTTGTCTGGTGTGTCAGTGCAGATGGCCATCGCTTTCGACTTGGCTGGATTTATCTTGAGTCCAAGTCTGTTGCACTCCTCTTCTATAAGTTGGAGTGCGTGTTGCGTGTTGGCTAGTCTGTTCGATCCTCTTACTATGAGCTGTAAGTCGTCTGCATAGCATAGGAGCTTGGCTGTTTGTCTGAACGGAAGCTTGACTAGGTTTTCCATCAGGACATTGAACAGCATTGGACTGAGGATGCCTCCTTGTGGGGTTCCGTTTTCATGGACCCTGTAGCTTGAGGTTGTTCCCTGAAAGCGTACTCGTGCTTCCCTTTGTGTGAGGTAGTTCTGGATCCACCCCAGCAACCTTCCTTTGACGCCTTTTTTTGCGAGCGTAGTTGTAATGGCCAATGGATTGGCTAGTTCGAAGGCTTTCTCCAGGTCGAGGAAGACCACCAGAGCTGGTTTGTTGTCCACTGTGCTGAGTATCTCGGCGATGTTGTTGCCTGTGCCGGTGTTCTCGGTGTAAGCAAAGATGTGAGGGTGTGGGCTGCCTACTTTCCACTTTAGTCGGTTGAGAGCCATTCTTTCTCCCGTCTTCGCTATGCAGCTGAGAAGGGAGATGGGCCTCGGCTTGTCTGGTTCTCTGGGCTTCGGAATGGGCTGTATGTCTGCCTTCTTCCATTCCGGTGGGAGTCTTTGTGCTGTCCACGAAGCATTGATGGCTTGCAGCAGAGCCTCATGTCCGGCTGTACCGGCATGAAAGAGCATCGAGTAGGTTATCCTGTCTGCCCCAGGAGCTGTGTCCTTGCTTCGTTTTAGCGACTTTTGGAGTTCTTGCTGGTTGAATGGTCTGTCAGTGTCATCTTCACTGTTGCAGGCCTCTTCGATCATCTGGAGTCTGACCTGTCGCAGACGCCGTTGTGTCTCCTCCGCCTGTCTCGGGAGGTTTTTTGTTGCTGCTCGGTCAGCGAAGAGTTTTGCAAGTCTCTCGGCTTCCTCTTCTGGGTTGGGATGGGTTGGTGGTGGTGGTGTTGCCTTCCCAGATGCCCTTCGGATCTGGGCCCACATCTTGCCAAGGGAGGTGTGCTCGTTGAGTTCGGAGCACCACTTGAGCCAGCTTGCGTGTTTTATTTCTTCCTTCTCTTCCCTGGTATCCTTGACTATGACTTGCAGGAGATGTCTGTTTGTTGCCGTGGGATGTTTCCTGTAGTTTCTTCGGGCCATGTTCACTCTGTGGTTGAGTTCTTTCACCCTGGGACAGTAGTACCAGTAGTCATTGTACTGTCTTGATGTTGGTTTTGTTTTTGGGATGGCCTCTTCTGCCGCTTGGTGAAACGCCTCGACCAATTGGTGGTGGAGGGTTGTCTCATCCACGGGTGCTGGGCCGGCCGGCTGTGACTTTTCGCGCCAGTTAGCTAGGTGTTTCTTGAAGAGTCCCCAATCTGCCTTTTGGGTGTTGTATCTCCATCTCGGGGGGGGTGGAGTGGGGAGTTTATTCACCTTCAGTGTTGTCAGGGTGGCGAAGTGGTCGCTGGTCAGCGTGGGGTGTATCTGCCAGGAGGCCGAAGGCTGTAGTGCACTGGAGACGAAGGTTAGATCTAGCCTTCCTCCCCTAGTGTGGGTGGGCTCACCGGTGTTCAGGAGGCAGATCTCGGGTGTATCTTGAAAGGTGGTGTATAGGTGTAGGCCGTCTTCATTTGTGGGGCTTGCCGAGCTTAGGAAGGGATGATGTGCATTGAAATCCCCTCCTATGAGTGTGGCGTGGTCAGCGGCCGAAGCAAATAATTGAGTAACCTCCAGTGAGCCCCTTGGGTTCTTGTAGATGTTGTGAACCGTTAGTTCTCGTTCTTGTAGGGTTACTTTGACGGCCTGTGTCTCGATGTTTTCGCCGCATGGAAATTGCTGCGTGACATCGGCGGAGGGTATGCTTGACTTGACCAAGATCATGCATCCTCTTGTTGACGCCTGCGTGAAATGCCTCCTGTATGTCTTGTAACCGCTGAATTTGAAACAGTGGTGTTCTTGTAATAGTGTTTCTTGTAGAAGTATGATGTCAAGCTTGTCCTTGGCTGCTGCTTCTTGTAGGAGGTGTTTCTTGTTTTTAATGCCCTGAGCATTCCATGTTAGGATGTTCAGGGTGCTGGTGGTTTCCACCACTGTTTCATCGGGGATTTCTGGTGGTCCTCGATGGAGATGTCCAAGTCCGGTTCCAGCTGGATCAGGTCCATGTCTTCGTGTTCTGTGGTTCTTGTCTTCTGAGCCGTGGTTCGGTTCAGGGGAGTTGAGACGTCGAGTTTCTTTCTGGGAGCTGTCGGTATCTTGGGTTCTCTGGTGGCCTTCTTCGGTGTGGAGTGTACCTCGGCTGTCACTCGTGTGGGGACCGGCGTGGGTTCCTCCACTGAGGTGGCTGGAGCTGTGGCGACTTGCCCGAGGACGCTCCCCATGAGTATTTGGAGCTGTGTTGCTTGGATCTTGTGGCCCAGTAGTCCGGCTAGGCCCTCCGCGAAGGTTGTCAGTACCTTGGCTAGGTCTGATACGTGTATCATTCCTTCTGGTGCCTTGGTGTGTGCTTCTTTTGTTTGTCTCGTGGTTGTCTGCTGCTTGGGTGGCTGAGGTGTGGCCGTGGTGAGGCCAGGAAACTGGGCTGCACTTTGGGTGTTGACTGGCTGAGGAGGTTGTCTTGGCCTCTGGGTTCCCCACACGAAGGTACTTGGTGGGGCTGGTGTGTAGGCGGTGGGTGCCGGTCTTGCTGCTGGTCGGTTTGCCTGGACCCTCTTTGTTCTCTCGGAGCATCCAGGATTCCAGGCGTGGTGTTTGCCCCCGCAGTTGGCACACTTGGGGGCAATTTTTTCTCCATTTTTCAGCTTGGTGAGGCAGGAGTGTGTGCCGTGCTTCTGTGCGCAGACTGCGCAGATCTCCTTGTACGTGCACCGTGTCTGATGGTGCCCGTATTTCTGGCATCTGAAGCACCGCAGGGGCTCTGGGACAAAGGGCCTCACTTCGTAGGTCCCCCAGGTTTTGAGGTCTATGGTGCTGGGGGGTGAGCCGTAGTGCGTTATGAGCACTTGATTCGTGGTGGCCGTCTTGTCGGACATGGGAGAGCATCTCTCGGCTTTTAAAATCTTCGGGTGGTTCTCCAGGGGTTCGAGAGGTAGATCCTTTGGGTATCGGAGGACTACCGACTTCATCAGTTTCTGGGCGGGGTCTAGCTTGGTTGAAGTGACGGTGGTGGTGTTCTGCAGGTAAGTGTCGAGGGTGGTGGCGGAGTCCTTGTCTTTGGGGTGAACGATCATCTCCCCCTTTAGGTTGGGCCGCACTGAGAACTTGGCCAGTGGATTCTGCTTTTCCATCTCTGTGACGGCGGCATACGTTGTTTTTGCGTCCGTTTTCGTGATCCTGAATTTTGGCAGTGTCGTTGAGGGTGAGCTGGTGGTGGTGATGGGTGCCTTGGGGGCTGCTTGACGGCAATCGTTTCCCGAAAAAGCACGTCGGCGTTTCTTGTTCTCGACCTTCGTCCAGTTGTCCTCAGTGGCGGTGGCAGTGGTGGTGGAGTTGTTGGAGGTGGTGGAGTTGTTGGAGGTGGTGGTGTTGTTCTTACTTTTCAGGGCTTCATTGAAGGCACGTAACTGTTCTGCTTTCTCAGTGCGGAGCCTGTCGTAGTTCGGGTCGTCAGGATGGCGGTTCAGGCGGGGATCGCGGTTAGGAGGGCGTACGCGCTCCATAACCGTGGTTTTTTTTTTTTTTTTTTTTTTTTTTTTTTTTTTTTTTTTTTTTTAGATCCTACCTATTCCGTTTGAGTAAATAGCAAAGGAATTACAGCACTCCCCACTGGCTGGTGGTCGTAGAGTGGTTCCTGAGCTTCTCTCCCGGAGCCCCGATTGGGGAAGCCTACTTCCTAGTGTGGGTGACTGCTCACTTATAGACGTGAGCTAAGTGTGCCTATTTGGGAAGGATAAGGATAGCAACCCTCTTTCCAGGTGGACCCGCACGATCACGGTTTTCCTGGAAAGACTCGGCTGGGGAGGGTTTTGCTCCGACCCCCTTTCGTGTTCACAATCTCCTGGGAGGGAGGTGAACAGTTACAGGGGGGACCGCGGGACGAATACACTTTTGAGGGTGCAGGTCCCTAGGCCAGAGCGAAAAAGGAAAAAGTTTTAGTAGAAGGAAAAGAGCTCAAACCACGCCGGGAATATCGCGCTATAACTGCTCTCCAGCTGGAGTGTGGGTCACTCACACTGCCAGTGGGGAGGGCAAGCTAATGCTGGATAAACCGAGAACGCTCGTGAGTAGTTGTGGACGATGACAGTCCTGGGTGGTCCGGTCCGGGAAGATGGCCAACAATGGCGCAGGGGAGAAGGCGGTCTTCAGAGTTCCGGGTCCAGCAGGAGGTCTTGTTGGGAGGTCTTCTTGGTCCAGGAGCGATGCGAGAAGTGGAGTGATGTTTAGTGAGGTGGTCGTTTAAGTTCAGTTCGTCAACGGTAAGAGATAGGCTGGCTGGCTTGGCAGTGAGGGGTCTAGAGAGACGTCCAAACACAACGAAGGCTGGCTGGCGATCGATACGAAGGCTGGCTGCATATACATACATAAAATGCTAGTGACAGGGGGGAAGGAGGTTCAGGGGAAGGATAAAGGGAGGATTGAAGTGAATTTTACGAGGAGAGAATAGGTGCAGTGGCTAAACACCGCTTGCGTGAGGGAGTTTAAGTTGGAGGCAGCAGCAACTCGCCTGGACGCGGCAAGGAGGCGGCAGGACAGAGTCAGGTCAAGCGTCAGGTGCGTGTTGGGTTGGTCCATGGTTTCTCAGTGCTTGGTCGGCTTGATTGTGTGTGTTGTTTTCTTGTTTGGAGGAAATGTCTTGGTCTTCTGTCATGGTATTCTTCTTAGCTTGAAGTTGATTTTCTTCTAACTCTCCTCCTCTTCTTGCTCTCTTGAAGTGTCCATTCATTCGTGTTTGGGTCTTGTTGTTCGTCTTCCTCGTGTCTTATGTCCTCATAGGTGTTGAAGAAGTCGGAGACGGTGAGGTTGACCACGTGGGCTTCAGCTCCACGGGCCTCGTGGTGTTCTTGATTCTGTGTGGCGGGTGTCTTTTCTTGAGTTTTCTTTTCTTGGGTTTTCTTTTCTTGGTTTTTCTTTTCTACTGGTTTTTTCTTGTCTTGGGAGCGTACAGCAAGGAGGGCCTCTTTGTAGCTCAGTTTCTTGTCGAGTCGAGCCTTGGCTATCCTGCATGCCTCCTTCCATTTGGGGCAGGTCCGATCGGCGGAAGAATGTGGGCCGCCACAGGCAGCGCATTTTTTTACTGTGTTGGGGCAGACAGTGTAGCAGTGTCCGGGGCTGCCGCACAGGGAGCAGGTGTCCTCCTGCGCCTCACACCAGTTGACAGTGTGTCCGTAGTGCTGGCATTTGTAACAGCGTTTCGGTCTGCAGTAGGGCTTGACTGGCACAGTTACCCACGCCAGTTGAGCCTCCTTGGGTAAGGTTGTATGGTGTCCGATGAGGGCAGTGGTGTCGGACAGCTTCTTCACAACTTGGAGTTGCCCCTTGAGGAGCTCACTCAGCTCTGCTTGGTCCACGTGGGCAATTTCGGCGTGGGAGATTACTCCCAGCTTCAGGTTGTCCCACTTGTAGGCAATCATTTTAAATGGAAGCCGTTGATGTCTGGGATCTCCGCGAGCTGTACGGGCATACCCTTCTCGGCGAAGGTGATCTTGATGTCACCATGGAGCTCCAGTCGTTTCACCTTGGTGACCCCCATGATCTCATTAGTTTCAAAGAACTTCTTGAGAACTAGGAGATTTAATTTCTTGGGGCAGGTCGGCGTATCCGGACGTATCAGCGCCACGTTATCAAACTCGTAACCGTTCATAGTGAGAGAGGGTAGAATAGAATAGAAAAATGCGAGTGACAGGGGGGAAGGAGGTTCAGAGGAAGGATAAAGGGAGGATAGAAGTGAGTTTTAGAAGGAGAGAACAGGTGCAGTGGCTAAACACCGCTTGCGTGAAGGGGTAGGCAAAATGCCCTGAGGGTGCAACAATCACAATCAGGACGAGGCAGAGGGAGGGCGGGAGCAGGTCCGGGCAAGCAAAGGACCAACGCGGGTGCTCTGGTTGTCGTCTTAGCTTAGGCAGTGTTGGCAAAGCGGAGGAAGAACCGCCCCGCCACGGCGGCGGCGCAAGCCGAGAAGCGCAGGTGGACGGACGCACAGGCCACACACGAACAAATTAACAGAGAAGGTGAAAACATGGAAATTTTGCTAGTCGTAGGGTTGTTTGGAGAAAGATGAAGGTAAAGTCTTTGAGCTATGTCAAAGAGGAGCAGAGCGAGTTGGAGGAAGGGTTTTGAATCTTTGAGCTTGAAATGTCAAAGTATTCATAGTAAGGAAGGATGAGCGTATCGTAGGAGAGTTTTTAGTAATAGCAGCAGACAGATTTGAGCTTTTTTGTCAAATTATGAACGGAGATGAGAATGAGATATAGGCTGAATGGTTTCAGTCTTGAGTTAGGTCGATTTTATTGAGAATTGGATGTCACAGACGTTGGGTATGTTTTGATTTGGTTCTGAGAGTTGTGGGTCTTTGAGCTATGTCAGAGAGAAATGGAGAGAGTTAGAGGAAGAGTTTTGAATCTTTGAGCTTGAAATGTCAAAGTATTCGTAGTAAGGAAGGATGAGTGTATCGTAGGAGAGTTATTTAGTAATAGCAGGGGACAGATTTGAGCCTTGTCAAATTGTGAACGGAGATGAGAGTGAGATATAGGTTGTTTGGTTTCAGTCTTGAGTTAGGTCGATATTGTTGACAGTGGCTGGTGTAGAGGTTGGGTATGTTTGATTTGGTTTTGGAGAGTTGTGGTGTTATGAGAGGCTTTGTCTGGCGGGGGGGGGGGTGTTGTGTTTGGAGATTGGTTGTGGGAGGGGGGGAGTTTGTGTTTGGGGATTGGCGGGGGTGGCGGTAGTATGTTGATTTGAGGTGAATTAGAATTGCTTAAGGGGGGTTGTTGTGTGAGTGTGTATGTGTTTGCGTGGAAATGTAATAAGGGGAGAGGGGGAGGGTTAAAATAATTATTATAAGATCAGGTATGGTTCGGTTGTCGGGAGGAGAGGAGAGGAGAGGGGAGGCGAGGAGAGGAGAGGGGGGCTTTGGAGGTTGTTGGGTTAATTTATAGTATGGAAGGATTTCTTAGGGGTGATATGATTTGTGTTGCTAATGAATAGTTGTATTGAGTCTTAGGTGTTTTTTTTTTTTTTTTAGGAGGGATTGCGAGTAAGGTTTGGTGGGTTAAGTTTTTCTTTTGGGAGGATTGAAGGTGTTGATTAGTGATTGGATAGTGAGTTAGCATTTTTTTTTTTTTTTTTTTTTTTTTTTTTTTTTTTTTTTTAGGAGGGATTGTGAGTAAGGTTGGGTGGGTTAAGTTTTTCTTTTGGGAGGATTGTAGGTTTTGTTAGTGGTTGGCAGAGTTGGGTTAATTATTGCATTCTTTCTTTCCTTTGGCTAGTAAAGGACTTCTGCAATTGCGTGGTAGGCTCTTGCAGGTATTGTGAGTTCTGGTCCCATTATTGAGGGAGAGGGTTTGTGTACAGGAACAATGCACCCCTCCCCGACCTTATTGGCTAAGGGAGGCGTTCATATCATCTGTATGATGGTACCGTTTTTATTAGGTACACCTCTCCGACCTTATTGGCTAAGGGAGGCGCCCATAAAACAGTGTTGGTAACATTCTTGAGGGAGAGGGCTTGCGTACAGGTACTGTGCAACTCTCCTCGACCTTATTGGCTAAGGGAAACGTACATGTCATCTGAGTTAGTATGGGATGGGTAAGTTAGGTATTTGTTTTGGGAGGAGTGATAGGGTGTGGTTAGTTAATGGTAGAATGGTTATTATTTATTTTGTGTGGGATTGCTAGTAACGGCTGAGTATGTTAGGTTTTAATTTTGGGAGGAGTGATAGGGTGTGGTTAGTTAATGGTAGAATGGTTATGTTTTATTTTGTGTGGGATTGCTAGTAACGGCTGAGTATGTTAGGTTTTAATTTTGGGAGGAGTGATAGGGTGTGGTTAGTTAATGGTAGAATGGTTATGTTTTATTTTGTGTGGGATTGCTAGTAACGGCTGAGTATGTTAGGTTTTTATTTTGGGGGGATTGTTAGGGTCTTTTCTTTCTTTCTTGGGGGGGGGGGGGGGTGTGTTAGTTCAGGTTGGGTGGGTTAGTTTTTTTTTTTTTTTTTTCTTTTTTTTTTTTGTGGGAGTGGTCTTGAGTTTGAGTTGGTGGCGTGGGGTTTGGAGTGAGGGGGGGGAGAAGGGAATTGGTCAAGTCAGGTAAGGTTAGGTTAGGTTGGGTGGGAATCATTGGGTGTGGGGTTGAGAAGAGGTTAGGTTAAGCTAAAGTTAGGTTAGGTTGATTGGATTAGGTTAGGTGGGAATCGTTGTGTGTGGGCTGAGGAGAGGTTAGGTTATTAGGTTAGGTTGACTTGGTTAGGTTGGGTGGGAATCGTTGGGTGAGGGTTAAGGAGAGGTTAGGTTTAATTTGGGGGGAAATTGTTGGGTGTGGTTATAGGGAAGTTATTAATATAAGGGAGGTGGGAGGGGAGTGTTTGGTCTGTTTAGTATGGAGGGATTTCTGTCTCTGAATCTGCGTGGGAGTATGATGTTGTCGAAATAATCCTGCCATTGAGGGTAAGTAGTGAGGAGTGATTCTATTTGTTTGTCACCTAGTTGTCTCCAGTAGATGTTAAGTGGGGGGAGGGAGCTGAGTTCATGTAGATGACTATTTCGGGTGAAGGATGACCAGTGTGTGTTATGGATGAATCTTAGTGCTTTGTTTTGTATGACTTGAAGTTTCTTGGCGCTTGATGGTGGTGCTAGCTGGAGTGTGTTAGGTGCATAAGTCAATAGTGGGCGTATGAGGGCTTTGAATAGGTGTGTTTTGGTTTTGATTGATGCGGTTCTGAATCTGTATATATTCCCGAGTGTTTTGTTTGCGATCAAAGCCTTCATATTGGTGTGTAGTGTCATGGTGAGGGTGTCGTTGAATGTGACTCCTAGGATTGTGTTTGTTCGTTTGACAGTTATAGGTGAAGGGTAGGCGATGTAGGGGTTTAGGTAAATGTGACGTGGTTGTCGTCTTTTGGTGCCGAAGTAGGTGATTTGTGCTTTGTTCGGGTTGGTTTGTATTCGCCATCGGAGTTCCCATTGTGTAACTTGTTCGAGTTCCCTGTGTGCTTTGTCTGTTAGGTGATCAAGAGTTCTGTGTCTGACTAGTTGCGTTACATCATCGGCGTACTGTATTGTCAGAGAGTCGATGTGTAAGGGGTCGGGTAAGTCGTTTGTGTAAAGAATGTATAGTGTTGGGGACAGGACTGATCCTTGTGGGACTCCTGCATGCAGTGTGAAGTGGTCAGAGTAGGCTGGTGTGACTTTTATCCTCATTTTTCTGTCTGTTAGGAAGTTACATAGTAATTGTTGTGATTTTTGAGGGAGGTTAAAATTGGTGGATATCTTATACTTTAATCCATCGTGCCAAACTGTGTCGAAGGCTTTTTGTACGTCTTTTGTAATGAGCGCTATTTTGTATGCATCTTTGTTCATGTGGAGGTAGTTTGTCATTATATTGAGTGCGTCATGAGTTGAGTGATGTGCTCTGAAGCCGAACTGCTTGTAGGACAGTAGTTGTTCATCTTCAAGGTGGTATCTGAGGCGGGTGTTGTATAGTCTTTCAAAAGTTTTGCCTAAGACTTCTAGTATGCTGATCGGTCTGTAGTTTTGATGTTTGTTGTTGTTTAGATTGTCGGACCGTAGTCCGACACGGGCCTTTGCCTATAGGCGGCCCGTTTGGTGGTTCCGGCTGGAGCTCCAGGAGCAGCCAGACCGGATTGGTAATGGAGGTGGTCCCACCTGCAGATTGGAAGGATACTGCAGGTTGCAAGTGTGAGCGGACCCCCGATCAGTGGACACTTACCACCAACCCCCACTCTTGGACGTGGTCAGTTTCGGAGTGGCGCGCCCCCGAACTGGGGTCCGCACTTGCTGGGAGAGGATGCTTTCTAAGCTATCTGGGTGGTGGGTATCATGTGATGACCCGGAGTAGGTGGTGAATGTGGTCTGTATGGGCCTTTCGGGTTAGAGTGGCCGCTGGTGTTGTGTGTGTTTCTTGGGAGATTTGAGTTCTGTTTCGGAGGCTTTGTGTGACCTCACAGTCGAGGAGATAGTGTTCAAGTGGGTTGGCTACAGGCTCCTGACAGTAGGTGCAATCCATGACGTCATTACCGATCATCTGCCAGGAGCACTTGTACCCTAGTCGTAGTCGATGAAGGCTGACTTGGGTTTGTCTTGGAGTTTTCTTGTCAGCGAACGGTGGTTCCCCTTTTGTGGCCGCCAGATACCATTTGGCTGATTGGGACCCGGCGTTGAGTGCATGAAGGAAGCTCTTTTTGATGTGGAGCTTGCTGGTCTTTCTGAGGTGATTCTTGATCTGTTGCACACTTGCTGGAACTTGGATGTGTACGCTACTAGAACGTGTAGCTGCCTTGGCTGCTTCGTCTGCCACGTCGTTTCCTCCGATCCCTACATGACTGGGAATCCAGTGTAAGACGACTGGTCGGTTTTGGCTTTGGAATTCCTGTAGCTGTGCGAGGATCGAGGTGATGATGTGGACGTTGTCTCTTGGTTGAGTGTGTTGCAGCGCCTGCATGGCCGATTTCGAGTCCGTGTGAATTATGGTGGGCTTGTTGTGTTGTGTTGCAGCGTGTTGTAGGGCCTTTAAGATTGCTACCAGTTCTGTTTGTAGGGTGGAGCAGTCATTGGAAAGTCTCCATTTGAGGGTCTGACCTTGGGTGTAGAAGGCCGCTCCGGATCTATGATGTTTTGGGTCCACCGAGCCGTCTGTGAAGTATGATGCTGCATCAGCCGGTGTCTCGGTGGCTATGGCTCTGAGAGTTATTTTTTTGAGGTCCTCCTTCTGGAGGTTGGCTTTACTATCGCCTAGGTCGGTAAATTTGAGTGTGGCTGGTGGAGGGCTCCATGGTGGAGGAACAGCGTAACCATTGTCTCGTGTGTCTTGGTTGTTCTTGACGAGTGTTTCTGCTTGCAGGTGTCGGATGACCTCGCTTGCCTCGTGCGACCAGGTGGCCCCTCGCACTGTGTGGTCGAGGTGGAGGGAGGCACTGATTCGAATCTTGGCAACTGTGGGCTTGTCTGCTCTACAGATTTTGGCGAGGAGACCGGCTGTCACCTGCTTGACTCGTACTGCCAGGGGTGGTAGCTCGGTTTCCATTTGCAGATTGCAAATTCTGGTCCACATGGGTGCTCCGAGCATGGTCCTGAGAGCATTGTTTTGAATGACTTCTAGCTTAGCTATTTGGTCTTCTCTCAGTCCAATGAGTGCTGGAGCACTGTAATCTACCAGCGATCTGATGGCGGCCGTGTAGTAGGCTTTGAGCACAGGGAGGTTTGCTCCTGCTGATTTGCTGGTGAGCGACCTCATTATATTGTGTCTGCTCTTCGTCCTGTGCCTGAGATACTCGAGTTGCGGCTTGAAGGTGAGTTTCTGGTCAAACCAGATTCCAAGACACTGGTGGGCGTTGGTCCAGACTACCGGCTTGTTTTGTATGGAGAGCATCTTGTCTGGTGTGTCTGTGCAGATGGCCATCGCTTTCGACTTGGCTGGATTTATCTTGAGTCCAAGTCTGTTGCACTCCTCTTCTATAAGTTTGAGTGCGTGTTGCGTGTTGGCTAGTCTGTTCGATCCTCTTACTATGAGCTGTAAGTCGTCTGCATAGCATAGGAGCTTGGCTGTTTGTCTGAAAGGAAGCTTGACTAGATTTTCCATCAGGACATTGAACAGCATTGGACTGAGGATGCCTCCTTGTGGGGTTCCGTTTTCGTGGACCCTGTAGCTTGAGGTTGTTCCCTGAAAGCGTACTCGTGCTTCTCTCTGTGTGAGGTAGTTCTGGATCCACCCCAGCAACCTTCCTTTGACGCCTTTTTTAGCGAGCGTAGTTGTAATGGCCAGTGGATTGGCTAGTTCGAAGGCTTTCTCCAGGTCGAGGAAGACCACCAGAGCTGGTTTGTTGTCCACTGTGCTGAGTATCTCGGCGATGTTGTTGCCTGTGCCGGTGTTCTCGGTGTAAGCAAAGATGTGAGGGTGTGGGCTGCCTACTTTCCATTTGAGTCGGTTGAGAGCCATTCTTTCTCCCGTCTTGGCTATGCAGCTGAGAAGGGAGATGGGCCTCGGCTTGTCTGGTTCTCTGGGCTTCGGAATGGGCTGTATATCTGCCTTCTTCCATTCCGGTGGGAGTCTTTGTGCTGTCCACGAAGCATTGATGGCTTGCAGCAGAGCCTCGTGTCCGGCTGTACCGGCATGAAAGAGCATGGAGTAGGTTATCCTGTCTGCCCCTGGAGCTGTGTCCTTGCTTCGTTTTAGCGACTTTTGGAGTTCTTGCTGGTTGAATGGTCTGTCAGTGTCATCTTCACTGTTGCAGGCCTCTTCGATCGTCTGGAGTCTGACCTGTCGCAGACGCCGTTGTGTCTCTTCCGCCTGTCTCGGGAGGTTTTTCGTTGCTGCTCGGTCAGCGAACAGTTTTGCAAGTCTCTCGGCTTCTTCTTCTGGGTTGGGATGGGTTGGTGGTGGTGGTGTTGCCTTCCCAGATGCCCTTCGGATCTGGGCCCACATCTTGCCAAGGGAGGTGTGCTCGTTGAGTTCGGAGCACCACTTGAGCCAGCTTACGTTTTTTATTTCTTGCTTCTCTTCCCTGGTGTCCTTAACTATGACTTGCAGGAGATGTCTGTTTGTTGCCGTGGGATGTCTCCTATAGTTTCTTCGGGCCATGTTCACTCTGTGGTTGAGTTCTTTCACCCTGGGACAGTAGTACCAGTAGTCATTGTACTGTCTTGATGTGGGTTTTGTTTTGGGGATGGCCTCTTCTGCCGCTTGGTGAAACGCCTCGACCAATTGGTGGTGGAGGGTTGTCTCATCCACGGGTGCTGCGCCGGACGGCTGTGATTTTTCGCGCCACTTAGCCAGGTGTTTCTTGAAGAGTCCCCAATCTGCCTTTTGGGTATTGTATCTCCATCTCGGGGGGGGTGGAGTGGGGAGTTTGTTCACCTTCAGTGTTGTTAGGGTGGCGAAGTGGTCGCTGGTCAGCGTGGGGTGTATCTGCCAGGAGGCCGAAGGCTGTAGTGCACTGGAGACGAAGGTTAGATCTAGCCTTCCTCCCCTAGTGTGGGTGGGCTCACCGGTGTTCAGGAGGCAGATCTCGGGTGTATCTTGAAAGGTGGTGTATAGGTGTAGGCCGTCTTCATTTGTGGGGCTTGCCGAGCTTAGGAAGGGATGATGTGCATTGAAATCCCCTCCTATGAGTGTGGCGTGGTCAGCGGCCGAAGCAAATAGTTGAGTAACCTCCAGTGAGCCCCTTGGGTTCTTGTAAATGTTGTGAACAGTTAATTCCCGTTCTTGGAGGGTTACTTTGATGGCCTGTGTCTCGATGTTTTCCCCACATGGAAATTGCTGCGTGACATCGGCGGAGGGTATGCTTGACTTGACCAAGATCATGCATCCTCTTGTAGACGCCTGCGTGAAATGCCTCCTGTATGTCTTGTAACCGCTGAATTTGAAACAGTGGTGTTCTTGTAGTAGTGTTTCTTGTAGCAGTATGATGTCAAGCTTGTCCTTGGCTGCTGCTTCTTGTAGGAGGTGTTTCTTGTTTTTGATGCCCTGAGCATTCCATGTTAGGATGTTCAGGGTGCTGGTGGTTTCCACCACTGTTTCATCGGAGATTTCTGGTGGTCCTCGATGGAGATGTCCAAGTTCGATTCCAGCTGGATCAGGTCCATATCTTCGTGTTCTGTGGTTTTTGCCTTCTGGGCCGTGGTTCGGTTCAGGGGAGTTGAGACGTCCATTTTCTTTCTGGGAGCTTTCGGTATCTTGGGTTCTCTGGTGGCCTTCTTCGGTGTGGAGTGTACCTCGGCTGTCACTCGTGTGGGGACCGGCGTGGCTTCCTCCACTGAGGTGGCTGGAGCTGTGGCGACTTGCCCGAGGACGCTCCCCATGAGTATTTGGAGCTGTGTGGGTTGGATCTTGTGGCCCAGTAGTCCGGCTAGGCCTTCCGCGAAGGTTGTCAGTACCTTGGCTAGGTCTGATACGTGTATCATTCCTTCTGGTGCCTTGGTGTGTGCTTCTTTTGTCTGTCTCGTGGTTGTCTGCTGCTTGGGTGGCCGAGGTGTGGCCGTGGTGAGGCCAGGAAACTGGGCTGCACTTTGGGTGTTGACTGGCTGAGGAGGTTGTCTTGGTTGTTTTGGCCTCTGGGTTCCCCACACGAAGGTACTTGGTGGGGCTGGTGTGTAGGCGGTGGGTGCCGGTCTTGCTGCTGCTGGTCGGTTTGCCTGTACCCTCCTTGTTCTCTCGGAGCATCCAGGATTCCAGGCGTGGTGTTTGCCCCCGCAGTTGGCACACTTGGGGGCAATTTTTTCTCCATTTTTCAGCTTGGTGAGGCAGGAGTGTGTGCCGTGCTTCTGTGCGCAGACTGCGCAGATCTCCTTGTACGTGCACCGTGTCTGATGGTGCCCGTATTTCTGGCATCTGAAGCACCGCAGGGGCTCTGGGACGAAGGGCCTCACTTCGTAGGTCCCCCAGGTTTTGAGGTCTATGGTGCTGGGGGGTGAGCCGTAGTGCGTTATGAGCACTTGTTTCGTGGTGGCCGTCTTGTCGGACATGGGAGAGCATCTCTCGGCTTTTAAAATCTTCGGGTGGTTCTCCAGGGGTTCGAGAGGTAGTTCCTTCGGGTACCGGAGGACTACCGACTTCATCAGTTTCTGGGCGGGGTCTAGCTTGGTTGAAGTAACGGTGGTGGTGTTCTGCAGGTAAGTGTCGAGGGTGGTGGCGGAGTTCTTGTCTTTGGGGTGAACAATCATCTCCCCCTTTAGGTTGGGCCGCACTGAGAACCTGGCCAGTGGATTCAGCTTTTCCATCTCTGTGACGGCGGCATATGTTGTTTTTGCGTCCGTTTTCGTGATCCGGAATTTTGGCAGTGTCGTTGAGGGTGAGCTGGTGGTGGTGATGGGTGCCTTGGGGGCTGCTTGATGGCATTCGTTTCCCGAAAAAGCACGTCGGCGTTTCTTGTTTTCTACCTTCGTCCAGCTGTCCTCAGTGGCGGTAGCAGTGGTGGTGGAGTTGTTGGAGGTGGTGATGTTGTCCTTACTTTTCAGGGCTTCATTGAAGGCGCGTAGCTGGTCTGCTTTCTCAGTGCGGAGCCTGTCGTAGTTCGGGTCGTCAGGTTGGCGGTTCAGGCGGGGATCGCGGTTAGGAGGACGTACGCGCTCCATAACCGTTGGTTTTTTTTTTTTTTTTTTTTTTTTTTTTTTTATATCCTACCTATTCCGTTTGAGTAAATAGCAGAGGAATTACAGCACTCCCCACTGGCTGGTGGTCGTAGAGTGGTTCCTGAGCTTCTCTCCCGGAGCCCCGATTGGGGAAGCCTACTTCCTAGTGTATGTGACTGCTCACTTATAGACGTGAGCTAAGTGTGCCTATTGGGAAGGATAAGGATAGCTACCCCCTTTCCAGGTGGACCCGCACGATCACGGTTTTCCTGGAAAGACTCGGCTGGGGAGGGTTTTGCTCCGACCCCCTTTCGTGTTCACAATCTCCTGGGAGGGAGGTGAACAGTTACAGGGGGGACCGCAGGACGAATACACTTTTTGAGGGTGCAGGTCCCTAGGCCAGAGCGAAAAAGGAAAAATAGTAGTAGAAGGAAAAGAGCTCAAACCACGCCGGGAATATCGCGCTATAACCGCTCTCCAGCTGGAGTGTGGGTCACTCACACTGCCAGTGGGGAGGGCAAGCTAATGCTCGATAAACCGAGAACGCTCGTGAGTAGTTGTGGACGATGACAGTCCTGGGTGGTCCGGTCCGGGAAGATGGCCAACAATGGCGCAGGGGAGAAGGCGGTCTTCAGAGTTCCGGGTTCAGCAGGAGGTCTTGTTGGGAGGTCTTCTCGGTTCAGGAGCGATGCGAGAAGTGTGTAGTTTTGTGGATCTGTTGGGTTTTTGTTTGGTTTAGGTATCATGACGGCTGTGGCTGTCTTAAAGAGTTTTGGGAAGTATCCTGTAGCCAGTTGGGTGTTGTAGAGGTATGTAATGGCTGTGACTGTTTCTGAGGGCAGGTGCTTCAGGATTGCTTGACCAATATTGCTGTCACCCGGTGTTTTCTTTTTGGTTTTGTCCAGTGCTTGTTTGACTTCTGTTGGGGTGAAAGGAGCAGTGAGGGTGTGGTCCTGTGTGAGAGTGGAGGTATCTATTGTGTTGTCAGGAGTTGTTCTGTCGTGAAGTGTTTGCATGTGTGTGGTGATGTTGTTTATGTGGTTTAAGATGTACCTTTGTTGTGTGGGGGGGTGTGGGTGGAAAATGTGTTCCCAGTGTTGTTTTAGTGTTTGTGCTACGTCGGCTGGCTCATTGATTTTCCTACCATTTACTAGCAGGTGATCAAAGGGGGGTTTTGCAGTTCCTTTCAGCTTGGCGATCCTTTGCCAAAATTCTCGGGGGTTATGTGTTCTGTGTTCCTGGGCAGCCTCTACGAGTTTTGCCCAGTGAACCTCATGATCTTGACGGAGGCTGTGGATGATGTGTGTTCTTAGTGTGGAGGTGTCTGTGTAAACTGGTGCTAGGTTAAGTTTGTTTAGTTCGAATCGTGTCCTGTAGCAGTGAAGTAGGCGTTGAGTTCTTATGGAGGGTGTGAAGGAGTATTTTCTCTTGAACCGGTGTTTAGGAATGTGGGTATCTGCTATGGCGGTGATAGTGTTGAAAAGGTGTGTCCAGGTTTCCTCAATCATCCTAGTGGGTTGGTGTTCGAGGTTGAGTGTGTATTGTTGTTCAGAGAGTGTGGTTTTGAAGGCATCCCAATCTGCGTGTTGATACTGGTATTGAGGTGTGGTTGTTGGGAGGAGGATGGGATTGTTGGAAAGGTGAAGAGTGATGGGAATGTGGTCTGAGCCTGATAGGGGGCCGGGAGTGATGTAGTGTTGGAATTGGAGGGCAGGGGTGTTGGTGATGACGATGTCTGGAGTGCCTTTGCCGTGAGCAGCGTAGAATGTGGGGAAGAAAGGGCCAATGTGGTGAAGGTTTTTGTGAGTGACCAAAGCGTGTAGTTGTTGGCCATGGGGGTCGATGCGGTTGTGTTGGAATGCGGTGTGGTGTGCATTGAGGTCGGCCATTAGTATTACAGGTAGGTGTGAGTTGTTAAAGATGGAGTTTAGGTCTGTGAAGGGGATAAGCGAGTTAGGTCTTGAGTATGTTGTGCAGATGATTATCTGTCCGTGTTGAGTGTCGATCTTGACGGCCATGAAGTGTTTGAAGGCGAAGTTGGTGATGAATTCGTGTTTTATGGAGGATCTGATGAGGATAGCAACGCCCTCGAATAGTTCGTGGGGTGATTGTCTGCTTGTGTAGCCGAAGTGCCTGATTTTGGTGTATGTGCATGTTGAGTTGAGGAGGAGGATGTCTGGGTTGTGTTCTTGTATGAGGAGAGAGATGGCGTGTCTGTTTGAGTGATATGCTTTACAGTTGTATTGCATAATGGTGATCATGTTGTATAATTTGTTACTCATATGAGATTGAAATTCTGGGGTGCAGGGATGAGGTCTAACTTGTCGAGTGACTGTGAGCGAGGTCTGAGTGTGGTGTATGCAGGTGAGGGATGGGCGGTTACGTGACTGTGTGTGTGGGGGAGTCGGGAGGATGAGTGGGGTGTGCTAGGTTCGTGTCGGGGTTGTTTCCTGTTTCCTTTGGGGTAGTGCCGAATAGATTTACTTTGATTATAGATTTAGTTGGATGTGTGTATTTTATAATTCTTTTGCTGTCATGTGTGTAGGAAGAAAGGGGGGAGGTGTTCTTCCTCTTAGGTCTAGTGGTCTTGACCACTAGTTCTGTGGGGGGATGGGCTGCCATTTTATTCTTGGGAGTCTAAGGTGTTAGGGGAAGATTGGGTTTGGTTCGGATTTTTGTGGTCCGGGAGGTCATCGTAGTCGTGTGGGAAAAGTCAGGTGTAGGCAAGGTCAAGGTGGAGGGGCCGGGAGGTTTTGGACTGATTACTCTGGGGGGTGAGGTAATAGTAGATTGGTGAGATAAGTCAGGTGTGGGCATGGCAGAAGTGGAGGGGCGGAGGGAGATTGCAGTGGTTTCTCTGGGGGGAGGGGGTGGCATGTTGGTCCGGTCGGAGATGGGGGCAGTGGGGAAGATGAGGTCGGGACCGGTTCTGAAGGAATCAGGAATGTGTATGGTAGGGAGGCCGTTCGCCTTCAAACCATCAATTGCCAGTTTCAGAAAAAGAGACCTGTTTCCGTTGCTTAGGGTATGTGCCAGAAGTATGATGGTGGTGATTTTTGCGTCAATGTCGGGGGAGGGTGGGGGGGCGGTCAGGTTGTTGGTCCAGCAAGTGCGGGTGGGGAGGGTCGTGGCAGTAGGGAGTGAGTGGTGGGGAGGTGGAGGTGGTGCTGTGGGAGGTGCTGTAGGAGGTGAGGGTCGGCGGGGAGGGAGTGGTGTTGTGCTATTGTCGAGTCTGATTTTGCACTTGTTGCTGATGGCAGCGTGAGGGCCTTTACAGTTGCAGCATTTTGTTACCGTGGCAGTGCAGTTTCGGTAGGAGTGGCCTTGATTGGCACACTTTGAGCAAGTTATTGTGTTACTGCAACGGTTGGTGTTGTGCCCGAATTGGTAGCAATTGAAACATTGGTGCACTTGTATGAAGTGTTGGAATTCAATGTCTCTTGAGGGGATGATATTGTTGCCGATTTTTATTCCGTTAGATTTTAATTTGATGGCGTCAGTTTGTGTAGCTGTAGTGATTTTTAACATGGGGAGAGTTCCCATCCGGGCTGCATATGTCATTTGGGAGGTGTTGTGCGAGTTGAGGTCATTCAAAAGGTTTGGGTTGTCAAGAATAGGTGGGATTACTTTCCTGCATATGAGGGTGCATTTTGCACGGTACTCAGGGGAACTGAGGACCGTTAAGCCATTGTTTTTCAGTTTGTTGTTCATTGCTGGGGAGTGGAATTGGTCGGCATCTTCATCAGTTTGTACAAAGATTTTGATGATATCGTCGTTTGTGAAGGAACGGATCTGAAATATCAAGGTCAGCTGAAAAATGAGTGAGGCGAGATCTGTGCACGGTTGGATGGTACGGTCCACTTTAATTTTAATTGAAGGCATGTTAACTGTTTAAATTGGAGATTTATGGAGATCTCCCCTAGCAGTCCCTGATTTCCGGCGCCCCTCACGTAGGGGAGACCCTGCACTATCACAGAGGTCCCCAGGCGAATCGGCAGGCTGTGCTGACCCTCCACCCTTCACACTAACACGCACTAGCGAGGTGTGGGGACAGAGGGCGTTTCCAGACGAATACTCCCCTGTACGTCAGCTGACAGGGGAATAGGTCCTTTCACGGCACGGAAGAGAAGGATTAGAGTGGAAGAAAAAGGTCTGAAAACTCACTGCCGACTCTCTCTTCACACCAAGCCCCTCAGCAGCATTCGGGGTTCCTAAGGGAGGTCTGATACTGTAGGAGAGGCTCAATGTGTTGATCGAATCAACAGAATTGTCAGTTGGAGAATTGAAGTCAGGTGCTTTGGTTTTCCAGGGTACGTGGGAAGGTGGGAGAGGTCCAATGACTAGCCAATCAGCGGTGTCTGTTCCTTCTCCGACTTCCACTTCGCTCTGTGACTGACTGCTACTGCTCCTGACTGCGACTGCTCCCGACTGCGACTGGCGACTCACTGAGAGAGGGTGGTTGGTTGGTTGGTTGTACGGAGAGAAGATAGAGCAGCTCTAAGAGTGGGAAAAGGGTAAAGTACAAGGTAAAGTTCAGAAGTGGGAAGTAAAGGAGAAGGTTAACAGCAGGTGGGCTATCCACCTTGTGGAGACGGGTTTTTTTGTCTTCCGTAACTGTGCTGCATTAGAGGTTCATGGTGTTAGGGAAGGCCGGTCTCAGCCAAGCTAAGCTAAGTTATTCTAAGTGTCCATGGGGCATATTATCTTAGGGTGAGGGGGGGGGGGTCCCTCCAGGTCCTTGTGGCACTGTAGGGATGATCCTCATCTTTTTTTTTTTTTTTTTTTTTTTTTTTGAACTATTTTGGTCTTTGTTTATTTGTGGGGTCCCTCCAGGTCCTTGTGTGTCTGGAGAGTTGTGCCCATCTTTTGGTTCTTATTTATTGTTATTTTTTATTGTTATTTTATTGTTATTGTGTATATAGAGGCTCTGGTTCTTCATTATCATTTTTCCTGCTTCTAGGCCACCATCTATGTGATATATTGTTGTTTTCCTCGATTAGTTTGTTTAGTATGGGATCCTGTTCTTGCTCGATTTTTTCCCATATTGCATTTGCTTGGGTGTGTATTCTGATGTTGAGTGGGTCTATGCCGTGTTCTGTGTGTATGTCTTGTACTGTTTGTGTGTATGGTGGTTGGTGTTTTGCCGCTCTTCTGAGGGCTATATTTTGCACTGCTTGATATTTCAGCTGATTAGTTCTTGCGAGTGTATTCAGAGGTATCGGAGGGTATTCTAAGTGTGGTCTGATCAGTGCTTTATATAGGTGCAATTGCGTGTTGGTGTCCAATTGGCGGAATCTTCTGAGCTTTGTAAGTTGTGATCTTGCCATAGCTATTCTTTCGTTGATGTGAGGGATTATTCCGCTTCTGGAGATCTTGAGTCCTAGTGTTTTTCCCTTGGCAACATAAGGTATTTGTTGATTGTTGATAATAATAGGGCATGGGTTCGTTTTTGCGATGTGAATTATTTGGAGTTTTTGGACATTGGTTTTTATCTTCCATTTTCGTTCATAGTTGTTTATTAACTCTATTTCTCTGCATGTTCTAATGGCCATCATTTGTTTGGATTTTCCCGGGTACCTGATTATCTGTGTAACATCATCTGCGTATGCTATATATTCTGATTGCCGTGGTTGCGGCATATCTGCCGTGTATACAGTGTATAACGTTGGTGATATATTGCTGCCTTGGGGAACTCCGCTATAAAGGTTGAAGGTTTGTCCTAGGTGGTTGTCAATGATAAGTTTAGCCTTTCTGTTATCTAAGAAATTACATAGTAGTGCTGTGATGTTGGTAGGCATGTCCAATTTGATTATTTTATACTTCATTCCTTCATGCCAGACTTTGTCAAATGCTTTTGAAACATCTCTTAGAATTATATTACATTGTTCTTTGTTACTTGCAGCATTTGCGATTGACTCGTATATTAGTGCTATTGCTGTATTGGTTCCTCGGTTTTTTCCGAAAGCCTTGTTGTCTCGGGTTATATTTATTTTCTTGGTCTAGAAAATTTCTGAGTCTGTGGTTAATTATTTTTTCCAATATTTTCCCGGGTGTTTCCAGTAATGAGATAGGTCTGTAGTTTTCTGCTTGAGTATGGTTCTTTCCTGCTTTCGGGATGAGTCTGATTTTGGCTAATTTAAATTTGGTAGGGAAAAAGCCAGTTGCAAGTGAGGCATTATATATATTTTTGAGCTGTTCGATCATAGTCTGAGGAATGTTTTGTAGTACGATTTTATTAATTTGGCTTATGCCAGGTGCTTTATTCTTGAAACTTGCTCTTGTTTTAACAATGTCATTTTGAGTTAGAGGAGCAATTATTGGGTTGTTAATGTTTAAAGAGTTGAGGTTAATTTTTACTGTGGGTTTCCATTTCTCTGTGTTCTGGTTCAAATATGTTCTGGTTGCCTGTTCTGTTTCTTGGCAGAAGCTTTTATTATCTTCGTCGTTGATTGTGAATATGTTTTTCCAGAATTCTCTAAATATTGGTTCTTTTTCGTGTGGTTCTGTTGCTTTTCTACCATTTTTGTCCTTAATATAACTCGTTTCTTCCGAATTAGTTCCCATTAGGTTTTTAATTTTTTTCCAGAATGTTTTTGGGTTTCTGTGATCTGCTTGTGTGTCCTGAATCAGCTTGTTCCATGTTTCATTGTATTTGTTCTTACTTATTTCTTTCAGTTCTTCTTTTATATGCCTGTATAATATTCTGATGTCATTGTTCCACCCGTGTGTTTTGGTGAATTCATATAGATTGGTGAATCTAGTTTGTATCATTTTCTCTTCATGTGTTAATTGTGCATGTGGTAATGTGCGGTATGTTGTTTTTGGGATATTGTTTTGCATTGCTATTGTTACTTCATTGTACCATTTGTCCAGCGATTTGTCAATCTCAGTTATGTCTTTATTGTGTAGGAGTGTTGGTTCGTTTTTGCTGAGATCCAATTTAAATTTTTCCCAATTTGCTCTATTAAGTGAAAATCTTGGGATTGATGGAATTTGTATCGGAGATGTGGATAAAGTTGCTATTATGGGTAAATGATCACTGGTTGTTGTGGGTCCAGCTTTTAGATGTACATTTAGATGGTGATGCCTATTGGTTAAAACAATGTCAGGTTTCCCAGTGTTACCGGCTGATACGTAAGTTGCGAAGTCGGGCCCAAGGTGAGTTATTGTCCCGTGTTCGATGAGGGCATGTAGAATTTTTCCTCCTGGGTTTCTGATATTATTTCCTAGGGTTGTGTGTTTTGCATTGAGGTCTCCTATAAAGTATGCTGGATTATTTTGCCTCATTAGTTTTAAAATATCACCTGTAGGGAATACTGGCCTTCTGAATGTTAAATAAGACGTTCCGATTAATATTGGGCCTCTGGTTGTGTTTACTTCGGCTGCAAGAAAGTTGCTATGAAAGTTGTCAATGATTTTATACTGTATGTTGCGTTTTATAGCTATTGCTATGCCGTCGTGTGGTTCATCATGAATGTTCATTTGATGTACAAGGTAGTTAAAAGTCTTGATTTTGTCACCTTTTTTCCGACCATGTGCGTTGATAAGAATAATGTCTGGGTCTATTGTGCTGTATATATTGGTGAGTTCTGATTTCCTCGTCAGATTCCAGGCAAGGACGTTGTGCTGGATTATCTTTAATAATTTATTTTGTGTAATCGTGGATCCCGAGAACTTGGTGTAGGGTGTTTGCTAGCTCGTGCATCTCCTGGTGAGTGTCTACTCCTTTCCTCCTTCAGTCCCGTTCTGATTTTCTTAAACTTGGTTACATCCACTCTTTCGATTCTATTATATTTGGTATTTAAAAGTCCTGCAGTTATCAATTGGTCTATATAGGTTTCTTCTACCCTATCGTCTTCGTAGGTGAATTTTACAGTGCCTTCCTTGATTTCCTGCAGAAGTCTGTCATTTGATATTGTAGGTGGTGTGTTGACTGAGTAAAAGCGGATGCCGATCTCATTGTCTAGGTCTGCTGGCTGCACATCGCTTGGTGAAGATGGGGTGGGGGGGGGGGGGGGGGCACGATGGCCAGAGTGGGATTCTTTTCTTAATTTTGCTTTGGTTGGATCAACTTTTACAGATTGTGATTTCTCTGTTTGCTGTGTGGTGGAGTCTGATGATTTGCGGTGTGGTGTGACTTCTTGGGTGATAGGGTCTGTTTCCATGACGGTTTCTTCTGTGAATAGTTTGGTTATGTGCTCCTGTGGTTTCGTTGCTCCCAGGCTACTCTCGGTGACGATTTTAAACATTTCTGTTGAGGGGGCGTCGTCTGGAAATTTTACCTCTGGCAGATTGTTTGCCGCAAACATTTCTCTAATAGTTTTTCCGAATGTTCCTGGTTTTGCAATGTTATTAAGGTGTGCATGTATGATACTAGTTAGAATCGTGAAAGGTAATCCTTCACTCAGATTGAGGTATGTCGGCTGCATGAGAGGATTTTCTTTAGTTTTCTTCAGGACTTTGGAAGTGGTATCTTGTAGCTTTGCAATTGCTGCGTATGTTTTGTTGGGGTCTGTTTCAATCTTCTTATTTGTTCTTTCTTTTTCTCTCAGGTTTCTAATTATTTCTTTCCTTATGGGACAACGCGCTGCTAGTGTTCGGTGGTCCCCATTACAGTTCAGGCATTTTGGGTTATCTTTGTTGCTACATTCTCTGAATGTATGGCCCTCTGTTGCACATTCAGAGCAGAACTTCTTATCTTTTAGTGGACAATTTGCAGCTAGATGATTATATTTGTAGCAATTCCAACAGGGTGTTATTGGAAAAAATTCCTCCTGCTCAATTGGATGTTTTGTCAGATGGTAATGGGAAATACAGAGGCCATTCTCTAGGGCTTTTTGTGCCATGGAGATCTCTCCAAACCTGACCTTCATCATGGTAGGAGCACCAGGCATTAGCACAACCTCCTCGACTCTGGCCCATGTGTTCTTCTCTTCTATATTATTGGCAATATTACTTGGTGTTTGTTTCAGTATGTTTTTATCTACCCTTTTAATTACTATGGATTTTTTTGCTCGTAGTTGTGGTGGTATTACTATTTCGAATCCTTGTTCTTTTAATTTCTTTGTTGATTCGTCAGAGAGCATGTTGTCTACATCTTTTTCTTCAAGGCACAGGACTATGTAGGAGTCCTTTGTTTCTATTAGTGCGGCGAATTTGATGTTTAACTGGGCACACAGTAGTATACCCAGTTCCTCCTTACGTTTTTCCGATACGCCCCCCCAAGAGGGAGCGTACCCGTATCCTGTTTCCGGTTGTCCTAGTCATTGCATTTGGTCGTTCTCCGTCTTGCTATGGTTTTTTACAGTTGCCCTACCTATCCAGGCGAGCAACCTAAACACAGGAATTACAGCACTCCCCACCGCCACTTGCTGGTCGAATGGTCGTAGGGTGGTTCCTGTGTCACTCACCTAGTAACCCCGTTAGGGGAACCTATATCCCTATTGTTGTAAATGCTCACTTATAGGCGTGAACTTGATGTGTACCTATTCGGGGGAGGGGTGGAGGATTAAGGATTTGCGACCCCCTTCCTAGGTGGAACACGCACGATCACGGTTTCCCAGGAAGGCTCGGCGGAGGGGTGGGTTCTGCTCCTACCCCCTTTCGTGTTCACAAACCTCTACAGTGGAGGTGAACAGTTACAGGGGGGACCCAAGGACGAATACACCTCTAGGGTGCAGGTCCCCAGGCCAGAGCGAAAAAAGAAGGAAGAACAAGGTAAAACAGCCAGAGGTGCAAATGACACCAATGGGATCGCGGCCCAAATCCGCTACAGAAAGCCGTTACAGATCACCCGATCAGGGCCGCCTCTGATCAGGAGTCACCCCTGATCAGTAGGGAGGCACAGAAAGGGCGTTGTCTGCAACGAGCTTACCGGTTGTGTGTAGTGATGGTGGTGAGGTGGTCGATTTCGTTCAGGTCGTCAACGGTTGAAAGACAGGCTGGCAGGCATTAGCAGTGAAGGTTCTGGAGAGAGGTCCGTTCACGGCGAAGGCTGGCTGGCGAATCGAGAGGATACGATACGAAGTCTTTAGTAAAGAGGTGAAAGAAGATTATTAGGGGTTGAAGGAAAAAGTGGTGAAACTGAAATACAGTAGGAGTAGAGAGAATCTGGGCTCAACCAGATCGCTTCATCTTTCTTATTGGTATTTTGTCTTTGTTCTGCTCCCTTGGGTCGTCAGACCTTTGTATTAATATTGGTTTATTTACATAATGCTGCTTATTATTATTATTTTTATTATTGTTGGAGTTAGTGAGCTCGCCCAGGTCCTTGTGCAACTGGGAGGGTAGTCACATTTTTTTTTTTTTTTTTTTTTTTTTTTGAGGTGTTAGTTAAGTGTTAGTTGTGTTAGTCTAAAGGTACACTGTATGGAGAAGCCTGCCAGGTTCTTAGTGGAGCTGGTTGGTCACTCTCATCTTTATTCCTCTAATAAATGTGTATATTGAGGCAGGAGGTGGTTCATTTACTTCTTCCTGGCTGATATAGCTTGGAGGGTAATCACATTATTATTATTATTATTTTTTTTTTTTTTTTTTTTTTTTTTTTTTGAGTTAGTGAGTCCGCCCAGGTCCTTGTGTAGCTGGGAGGGTAGTCACATTTTTTTTTTTTTTTTTTTTTTTTTTTTTTTTGCTAAAATGTTAGTTCAATGTTAAATGTTAACTCTTAAATATTAGTTATGTTAGTCTAAAGGTACACTGTATGGAGAGGCCTGCCAGGTTCTTGTGGAGCTGGTAGGTCACTCTCATCTTTTATTCTCTCTATTAATGTCTTATATGTATATTGGGGCAGGAGATGGTTCAATTACTTTCTTCCTGGCTGATTTAAACCAACTGTGTTCTTGGAATTCTTCGTTGTCTATATTATTTATCCAGTTTTGATATGTTTTTGTGTTAAGTTCAGTCACTTTTTTCCAAATATTTACAGCTTTGTTGTGTATATCTACATTAATTGCTAAGAGATTTGCTCTCTTATGTAGCTGTTCATTACTGATGTGGTCTGTATATTTTATGTTATATATAAATCTAAGGGCTATATTTTGTACTGTTTGTAACCTTTTAATGCTCGTTTTACTAAGGGTGTTCAATGGGATGGGTGGGTAGTCCATAATTGATTTGACAAGGGCAATATATATCTTTCTCTTGTTATTAATGCTAAGGTTCTTAAAGCGTTTTATTTTTGATAATCTTATTCTTGCCTGTCGTTCTTTATCTTTTAAGTATGTTATATATCCTCTTTTTGTTAGTTTTAGTCCAAGCATCCTGCCTTCAGTGTCGTATGGGTATAGTTCCTGGTCGACTATTACTGGACTTGTTTTAATCTTGGCTATTGGTATTATCTTGAATTTGTTCTTATTTGTCCTGATTTTCCATTTTTTCTCAAAATCATTTATGTTTTTTTATCGCTCTTACCGTGTAGAGTGCCATAAATTGAGTTGATTTTCCTGGGTATGATACTATTTGAGTAATATCATCAGCAAACATTACATATTCGCTAAAGGGGGTAGGTTGAGGTGTGTCTGAAGTATAAATTGTATATAGTGTTGGAGAAAGGCATCCTCCTTGAGGTACTCCACTCTCAAGATTAAACATAGTTCCCAAAAAGTTTCCAATTTGAATTTGTGCTCTCCTACCATCTAAATAGTTACACAATATTCTTAGCAAGTATTCATTAAGTCCCAGTTTTAATATTTTATATTTTAAGCCTAAATGCCAAACCTTATCAAAGGCCTTAGAAACATCCCTTAAAATTATATTGATCTGGTTACCCTTGCTTTTTTCTATTGCAATTATTTCCGTTATTATGGCTATTGCAGTTAGGGTATTTCTATTGGGCATAAATCCATGTTGTCTATTATTAGTTTTCCCATGTTGTGTTAAAAAGGCTATAAGTCTTGTATTTAAAATTTTTTCCAATAGTTTCCCAGTAATTTCTAATAAAGATATTGGCCTGTAGTTTAATATTTCCTTATTGTCCTTACCCTCCTTCGGAATAATTATCATTTTGGCATATTTTAGTTTGTCTGGAAAGTAACCAGTTATTCAGCATGCGTTATAAATGTTTAATAGTGTATTTAAAATGTTTTCAGGTAGGTTCATGATCATATTTCGTGTAATACCTGTGAGCCCAGGGGCTTTTTCCTTAAACTTCCTCAGACAGTGCATCATTTCTCCCATTGTTATTATTTGATTATTTGGTAATAAGTTATAGTCTATATATTGCCTTGGGGTGATTCTATGTATATGTCTTCCCATCTCTTCTTCTATCCTTTCTTCGTGTTCACTATCAAAATCTTCATTTTCCTCATCTGATATTTTAAAAAATTTTACCCATTCCCTTTTGAATGCTGACTCTTGTTCATTTTCCTCGTGCAATTTTATTCCGTTTTGGTCTTTAATGTATGGTGTTTTTTGCTTGTTGTGCCCTATCATCTTGTTTATGGAAGTCCAAAATGTTTTTGTGTCTTTAGTCATGTCAGCCGCCATTATAATATCATTCCATTTTTTATTGTTTGCTTCCTTACATGCGTCTCTTAATTTTATCTGTAGTGCTATCTGTGTCGTATATAGCCATCTGTTACTGCCATGTCTTTCCATATACCTGTTTATTTCATTGTAATAGGTCTGGGTTAATTTAACTTCTTCTGGTAGTCTGTTGTTGGGTAATGTTCTAAAGTGTGAAGTAGGAGTGTGTTTGGTTATAGATGTTTTTATTGCTGAGTGCAGTCTGTCCATTTCTGAGTCTATATCTTCTGTTGTTTTCCCTTGTAGGTTAATCGAGTGGTGACTACTTAAGTCATCTTTGAAGCTGTCCCAGTCTGTTTTACTCATTTTCAGCCTCTTTTTTATTGGTATCTGTATGGGGCTTGTTGACAGTGTTAGTATAATTGGCAGATGGTCACTGCCTGTAAGAGGTCCCTGTATTATATGGTAATTGAAAAAGGCTTTGTTGTTGGTAAAAATTTTGTCTGGTGTCGATTGTGTATTGTGATTTCTCCAGGTTGGAAAGTTAGGACCCAGATGATTGATTTTCCCTAAATTTATTAATTGATTAAGGGCGTTTCCCACGACGTTATTATTTGTATTGTCAAAAATCCTATGTCTGGCGTTAAAGTCTCCTAAGATGTACATCGGATGACTACTGTTAGCCAATTTTAATAGGTCTTCTATAGGTAAGTAGGGTCGTCTCGGTGGCAGATAAGTAGTAGCAATTATTACATCTCCATGAGTTGTATTTATTTTTATTGCCAGAAATTCTTCCTGGAAGTCATCAATTAGTTTAAATTTTAAGTTTCTTTTAACCGCTATAGCTACTCCGTCATTTTTCTCGCCCGATTTGTTTCTTTGGTTTACATAATAGTTAAAGAGTTTTATGTTGTTGTTTTCTGTCTCACCGTGACTGTTTATTAGTATAATGTCTGGGTCAATTTCTTGATATATATTACTTAGGTTAATTCTCTCGGTGTTCCAGTTTCTTACGTTGTGTTGTATTATTCTTAAAGTTCTTACTGTTTGTCTATTGTCCATTATTTCTTATACTTGGATTGTAACTGTTGAAGTGGAGACCTATCATCCTGTTTCCCGCTTCTGACTCTTCTAAACTCTGACGGGTCTACTATTTTAAAGTCATTGGTCGTAATCTTTAGTTTGTCCGTAGCAATTAGTGACCAGACGTAATCTTCACTTAGGGATTTTTCTTGATATGTCCACTTGTATATCCCTCCTTCACAGTTTTTTACTATTGTTCCTCCTGTTGGTCTCGATGTTGGGATTCCATGTTTTGTTGTAGTGATAACTTTTAATCCTATATCTTCAGCAGATTCAGGTTGTATATTGTGTTCAGTTTCCATCTTATCTTCTCTCCTCCTACTCCTTTGTCTTGTAGACTGTCCTTTTGTTATTTCTATTTTCTCTTTGTCACTTCTAGTCATTTGTCTGGGATCTCTATCAGTCGCTTGTGTTCCTTGTGTATCAGCTGTTGCTCCTTGCTCAAACCTTTGTTTGTCTAGCTGTAGTCTTTCGCTCAGTTCGCTTGCGTATGTTGCCTGAAATAGTTTTTCGGATTGTGGATTCTCTGGAAATATCATCTCTGGTAGGTTATTCAATTTAAACATTTTCCTTAATTCCTCATTGTATGATCCGGGTGCAATGATATTGTGCAAATGTGCATGGATCATACTAATCATTACCTTATCATGTATTGGCTCACTTAGGTTTAATATGGTGGATTCTGGTCTATGAGCCTCTTGGACCGCTCTCTTGGCTATTTCGACATATGTCGTATCCTTCTTGTCTTGTTCCTTTTTCCTTGTTTCTTGTTCCTTGTACTTTATCATGTGTTTTTTTATTGGGCATGCCATGGCTAACGTCCTATGTCCTATGTATGCATTCCCGTTTCTCTTACAGTTGAGACATCCAACATATGTATTCTTACATTCAGTGTAGGTATGGTCGTCGCCTGCACAATCTGAGCAGTACTTTTTTTCTTTTTCCGGACAGTCTCTCGTTGTATGCTCTTCATATTTGTAGCAAGAGAAACAAGTTTGCAGACTGATGAATGTCTCCTTCTTTATTTGATGTGGTGTGACTGACATGTTGAATATTAGAAAGCCCTGTTGTAAAACTTTCTCAGCCATTGACACTTCTTCAAAAGTAATCTTAAAAACATGAGTATAATCTTTTATCTTAATGACTTCTTCAATCTTCATCCACCTGTTTTGCCGTTCCAGTTCATCTTTCAGGTCTTCAGAAGTCTTCCTCCCGATCTCTTGGTCAACTTGACGAACGAAAACTGATCTTTTTGCTTTTTGTTCTGGTGGCATGACCACAACAAGGCCTTCATTATAAAATATATCTCTGGCTTCTTTTGAAAGGATTTTATCTGAATCAAAGTCATCTTTGCAGATTACTTTAAAACCTTCATTTGTGTTGAATATTCTTGTAAGTGGGACTTGCAAATTGTTGTAAGTGATTTCTGCCACTTTTCCCCTTCCAATAGAGTGTCCCTTATCTCTGCCAGATCAAGAATCGAAATGCAAAGATAAGAAATGGTGCTGATTGACTGAGACGAAGGCGGGAACTGACCAATCACCGTGCAGTTCGAACACGAGGACTGATTTGTGGAACCACGGCCCAGAAGGTAAAAACCACCACAGAACAAGAAGATATGAACCTGATCCAGTCGGAATCGGACCTGAACATTTCCATCGAGGACCACCAGAAGTCCCCGATGAAACAGTGGTGGAAAACATCAGCACCCTGAACATCATTACATGGAATGCTCAGGGCATCAAAAACAAGAAACACCTCCTGCAAGAAGCAGCAGACAAGGACAAGCTTGACATTATACTGCTACAAGAAACACTTCTACAAGAACACCACTGTTTCAAATTCAGTGGTTACAAGACATACAGGAGGCATTTCACGCAGGCGTCAACAAGAGGATGTATGATCTTGGTCAAGTCAAGCATACCCTCCTCTGAGGTCATGCAGCAATTTCCATGGGGGGAAAACATCGAGACACAGGCCGTCAAAGTAACCCTCCAAGAACGGGAATTAACTGTTCACAACATCTACAAGAACCCAAGGGGCTCACTGGAGGTGACTCGATTATTCGCTTCAGCCTCTGACCACGCCACACTCATAGGAGGGGATTTCAACGCACATCATCCCTTCCTAAGCTCGGTAAGCCCCACAAAAGAAGACGGCCTACACCTATACACCACCTTTCAAGACACACCCGAGATCTGCCTCCTGAACACCGGAGAGCCCACCCACATTAGGGGAGGAAGGCTAGATCTAACCTTCGTCTCCAGTGCACTACAGCCTTCGGCCTCCTGGCAGCTACACCCCACGCTGACCAGCGACCACTTTGCCACCCTAACAACACTGAAGGTGAACAAACTCCCCACTCCACCCCCGCCGAGATGGAGATACAATACCCTAAAGGCAGACTGGGGACTCTTTAAGAAACACCTGGCTAAGTGGCGCGAAAAATCACAGCCGGCCGGCGCAGCACCCGTGGACGAGACAACCCTCCACCACCAATTGGTCGAGGCGTTTCACCAAGCGGCAGAAGAGGCTATCCCAAAAAACAAAACCCACATCAAGACAGTACAATGATTACTGGTACTACTGTCCCAGGGTGAAAGAACTCAACCACAGAGTGAACATGGCCCGAAGAAATTACAGGAGACATCCCACGGAAACAAACAGACATCTCCTGCAAGTCATAGTTAAGGATAACAGGGAAGAGAAGGAAGAAATAAAAAACGCAAGCTGGCTCAAGTGGTGCTCCGAACTGAACGAGCACACCTCCCTTGGCAAGATGTGGGCCCAGATCCGAAGGGCATCTCGGAAGGCAACACCACCACCACATACCCATCCCAATCCAGAAGAGGAAGCCGAGAGACTTGCAAAACTGTTCGCTGACCGAGCAGCAACGAAAAACCTCCCGAGACAGGCGGAGGAGACACAACGGCGTCTGCGACATGTCAGACTCCAGATGATCGAAGAGGCCTGCAACAGTGAAGATGACACCGACAGAGCTTTCAACCAGCAAGAACTCCAGAAGTCGCTAAAACGAAGCAAGGACACAGCACCAGGGGCCGACAGGATAACCTACTCCATGCTTTCCCATGCCGGTACAGCCGGACACGAGGCTTTGCTATAAGTCATCAATGCTTCGTGGACAGCACAAAGACTTCCACCGGAATGGAAGAAGGCACATATACAGCCCATTCCGAAGCCCAGAGAACCAGACAAACCGAGACCCATCTCTCTTCTCAGCTGCATAGCGAAGACGGGAGAAAGAATGGCTCTCAACCGACTCAAGTGGAAAGTAGGCAGCCCACACCCTCAAATTTTTGCTTACACCGAGAACACCGGCACAGGCAACAACATCGCCGAGATACTCAGCACAGTGGACTACAAACCAGCTCTGGTAGTCTTCCTCGACCTGAAGAAGGCCTTCGAACTAGCATATCCACTGGCCATTATAACGACGCTCGCTGAAAAAGGCGTCAAAGGAAGGTTGCTAGGGTGGATCCAGAACTATCTCACACAGAAAGAAGCAAGAGTATGCTTTCAGGGAGCAACCTCAAGCTACAGGGTCCATGAAAACGGAACCCCACAAGGAGGCATCCTCAGTCCAATGCTGTTCAATGTCCTGATGGAAAATCTTGTCAAACTTCCTTTCAGACAAACAGCCAAGCTCCTATGCTATGTAGACGACTTACAGCTTATAGTAAAAGTATCAAACAGACTAGCCAACACGCAACACGCACTCCAACATATAGAAGAGGAGTGCAACAGACTTGGAATCTGGTTTGACCAGAAACTCACTTTCAAGCCGCAACTCGAGTATCTCAGGCACAGAACGAAGAGCAGACACAATATAATGAGGTCGCTCACCAGCACAACCGCAGGAGCAAACCTTCATGTGCTCAAAGCCTACTACACGGCCGCCATCAGATCGACGGTAGATTACAGTGCTCCAGCACTCATTGGGCTGAGAGAAGACCAGATAGCTAAGCTAGAAGTCATCCAAAACAATGCTCTCAGGACCATGCTCGGAGCACCCATGTGGACCAGAATTTGCAATTTGCAAATGGAAACTGATCTACCACCCCTGGCAGTACGAGTCAAGCAAGTGACAGCCGGTTTCCTCGCCAAAATCTGTAGATGAAATAAACCCACAGCAGCCAAAATTCGAATCAGTGCCTCCCTCCACCTCGACCACAGAGTGCAAGGAGCCACCTGGTCGCACAAGGCAAGCGAGGTCATCCGACATCTGCAAGCAGAAACTCTCGTCAAGAACAACCAAGACACACGAGACAATGGTTACGCTGTTCCTCCACCATGGAGCCCTCCACCAGCCACACTCAAAATTACCGACCTAGGCGATAGCAAAGCCAACCTCCAGAAGGAGGACCTCAAAAAAATAACTCTGGAAGCCATAGCCACCGAGACACCGGCTGATGCAGCATCATACTTCACAGACGGCTCGGTGGATCCAAAACATCACACATCCGGAGCTGCCTTCTACACCCAAGGTCAGACCCTCCGATGGAGATTTTCTAATGACTGCTCCACCCTACAAACAGAGCTGGTAGCAATCTCAAAGGCCCTACAACACGCTGCAACACAACTCAACAAGTCCATCATAATTCACACGGGCTCTAAATCGGGCATGCAGGCGCTGCAACACAGTCAACCAAGAGACAACGTCCACATCATAACCTCGATCCTCGCACAGCTACAGGAATTCCAAAGACAAAACCGCTCAGTCGTCTTACACTGGATTCCCAGTCATGTAGGGATAGGGGAAACGACGTGGCAGACGAAGCAGCCAAGGCAGCCACACGTTCTAGTAGCGTACACATTCAAGTTCCAGCAAGTGTGCAACAGATCAAGAATCACCTCAGAAAGACTAGCAAGCTCCACATCCAAAAGAGCTTCCTTCACGCATTCAACGCTGGTTCCCAATCAGCCAAATGGTACCTGGCGGCTACAAAAGGGGAACCACCTTTCGCAGACAAGAAAACACCAAGACAAACCCAAGTTAGCCTTCATCGACTACGACTAGGGTACAAGTGCTCCTGGCAGATGATCGGAAATGACGTCATGGAATGCACCTACTGTCAGGAGCCAGCAGCCAACCCACTTGAACACTATCTCCTCGACTGCGAAGTCACACAAAGCCTCCGAAACAGAACTCAAAACTCCCAAGAAGCACACACAACACCAGCGGCCACTCTAACCCGAAAGGCCCAAACAAACCATATTCACCACCTTCTCCGGGTCATGACACGATACCCACCATCCAGATAGCTTAGAAAGTATCCTCTCCCAGCAAGTGCGGACCCCAGTTCAGGGGGCGCGCCACTCCGAAACTGACCACGTCCAAGAGTGGGGGTTGGTGGTTAGCGTCCACTGATCGGGGATCCGCTCACACTTGCAACCTGCAGTATCCTTCCAAATCTGCAGGTAGGACAACCTCCAATCCCAATCCGGTCTGGCTGCTCCAGGAGCTCCAGCCGGAACCACCAAACGGGCCGCCTATAGGCAAAGGCCCTTGTCGGACTACGGTCCGACAATCTCAACAACAACAACGGAACTCGCCACTGGTTGGCTGGTAAGCGGACGGCAAGTGACCAATCAGCAGTTGTAGGGGAAAGTATCCACTACAAGGTGATGCCAGGTCAGGTCATGTGGTAGTGAGAGTAACCGCTGACTTTCCTTTTGATCTTCTTGTGTCCATTAGCACCTTGACCACCCACCTCACCTGACCTACCCTCGTATTCCCCATCCCTCCTCGAATCTCCTCTCTTCACTCCCACATTTCCGTTAGACGTCAGTTTTCTTTGCATATACCTGTACCTAAAATGAATTTCAAAGAGGCTGTGATTCTAAAATTCTTTACATAATTCCATCTTTGATATAAAGTAGGATATCTTTAATATGGCGAGATTAGACTCCAAGAACAGGACTACCCAGGGAACCCTGTGAAGATACTGCACCGAGTCTACCCCCGGGCGCTCGTTGCCAGCGAGCTTCGGCTGCCTGTGTAAACAACTCCCGCAAACAGTGGACTCAGTCTTGTGACTCTTGTCCGGTCCATTGATCTTGGTTATATGTACTGAGCAGTATTGGTATCTTTGATTGGGGATTAATTAGGAGAAATATAGTTATCCCAGGTTGAGTATTGAACCCCTGAATGTTGGTGTTACCTGTGGTACTGTTGTTATAGGAGTTGAGTCCACTAACCACTGAATGCTAGTTAAATTGCCATGTCATTCATTCCGAACTAACAGGAGGTGTTTAAAAATATCTTAATTTTGGGTCTTGTCGAGTGTGTTATATAATCATCTGTATTGACAATGAAATAATATAACAGTTGTGCAATGATGTAATAAGTAATGAAAATCTATTTTGCATTCTCTTTTTCTTTTATCCTCTTCACCACTGATCGGCTCGTTAGCCGCTTGGGCAATCGGTCATGTGTCTGATTACTTTTCCTTTTATTTTATCCTCTTCACCAAATGATCGGCTCGTTAGCCGCTTGGGCGATCGGTCAAGTATCTGTTATGCACTGTTGGCAAGTACTGGGCATGCACCAGCTCCTAAATGTACCTGAACCCGCTCTAATGTTGGTCAAGTCTGGTCTTGAAAGAACTCACACACCACCGTCACAACACTTTCTGGTAGATTGTTCCAAGAGTTCACAACCCTCACTCCAAAAAAGTTTGCCCTCACAGTTTTCTGGACTTGCCGATTCTTCAATCTTGAGCTGTGACCCCTTGTGAGGCTAGCGTCCGCCAGCTCCAAGTAAGGACACTCGACTGAGTAGTGCCCCTTGAGATGCTTATACACCTCAATTAGGTCACCCCTTGCCCGTCTCTAGTATAAGCTAGGCAAGTTCAGGCACTCCAATCTCTCAGGGTAGCTGAGGTGCCGAAGTGCAGGCACCAGTCTGGTAGCCCTCCTTTGAACACTTTCATCCAACTAACGGTCCTTCGCATATCTCGGTGACCAGGCAGAGTGACAGTATTCCAGATGGGGAAGCACTTCACTCTTGAAGATCGTTACGAGGGACGGACCGCCTAGATATCTGAACGACCTTCCAGAAGACCCAATAATATATTTGCCTGATTTACCTTGTTCTCGCAATGGCCAGAGAACTTCAGCTCATTGTCAACATACATACTGTAGGTATATTATGTATGCTGGATTATATATCATGTATGTATATTATGTATGTGCTCCATTTATGTATTATTTATTCAGCCTAGCTGGCAGCGTGTGGCAATGTTATTACCATATCCCACATGCTTAATTAATGTGCCTGGCGACGTATGGAAGCTGCTAATGTATCACTTGCCATACGTCGTCTATAGCAGTTGACAAGGAGCCTAGCCAAGGGAGAGTGCTGCTTCCCTCTGTGTACATACTCTTATCCAGTAAACCGAACCTACAAAACTATACAGGTGTTTGTGTTCTCTCCTGTATATAGAACTTATTATTCAGAACCTAACATGGTGCAGTGATCCGATCTTACTGGATAATTAAGAGTGATAGTGCAAAGTTTGTGGAAAGCCGGCTAGGGACTCTATGGACTCTCTCTTGGGTCAACTCCCGCGCGTCATCCCTGCTCGAAGAATTTCGCAACTTTGAGCAGTGTCAGTGACAGTGATTTTCTGTGAAGTGTTTAGCGCATTGTGTGTTTCGTGCCATTCACGTGTGACCTTGTTCTAAAGGATTCCCAAGGTATACGGCACGTTCTGGGCATTTGTAAGGAGTAGAGTTCAGTGCACCCGTCTCTGACCGCGTTCTGAGGGTAACTGGACTGACTGGGAGTCGCCGCGCCTCTCCCTCCACCCCCTCACAGCGCCGCCTCCACCCCCCCTCACAGCTGGGGCGAGACGCTTTGCCCGCCCGGGACACACACTCACACACTCACACACATACATGTACTAACACTCACTGACCGCGCGGCTTCCTTATATATATTTTATATATATAATCTACTTATCTGTGTATTTAATTAATATTTTTTGTCTGAAATCTTGTTGATACGACGGGCTGACCGGTCAACACTGATTTAAGACATAGTACACAGAGGAAGTAGTTATGTCTCACGCCTTACGTAGCCGTGGACCCAGAGCCTGGATGAGCCAGGCGGGTGATAGCCCCGCAGAGATGGATGACCAGGCCGGCCACGACGCTCCAGCCCCCACATCGCGCAGTCCCTCACCTCAATATTCAGCGTTGTCTCCAGAGATAATTGCTTTACTGAAGTTTATGAGAGATGAGAAACGCGAGGATGAAGCTCACAGACGTTTGGCGGATGAGCACAGAAGGCAAGCAGAGGCAGAACGAGACAACCAACGGAGATTGGAAGACAGTGAACGGTTTGAAGCCTTGATATCTCGCCTCACTGTTAACCAAGCCCCTGGCTCTAACACTGCCTCGGTACTGACTGGTTCAGATACCTCATCCATGCTTCCTTCACGCCCCCCAGCCCCACCTAAAGCAGCAGCTCAAACGCCGCCCATCTTGAAGCCTGATGAGACTTTCCAGACTTTTCGTGAATGGCGGCGACGGTGGACTGATTATTCTACAATGGTGGATCTCCAGAGTTTGTCACAGCCTAAACAACTCATCCAGCTGCGTATGTGCTTGTCCTTGGAAATTCAGCGTGTCTTGGAACATACGTTGCAGGTACCCCCAACCTCTTTGCTGTCTGTAGAGGAGGTACTGGACGTTCTACAACGGCACATCAAAGGACAGCAGAATGAAGCTCTGCGCAGGAGGGAATTGTTTAGCTGCAGACAGATGGAGGGTGAGTCTTTTGATGCCTTTTACGTGCGTCTTAAGAGAGCCTCGGAAGAGGTAGATATATGTCCAGGCCACCACCAGCAGTGCGAGGAGACCCAGTTGAGGCAGGTGATCCTGATGGGTGTTAAGGACGAGGAACTTGTCCAACGCCTCACCTCCCTCGACTCTTCCTCTTCTCTTAAGGATGTGTTGACGATATGTCGCTCCTATGAGGCTGCCAGGTGTGCCACCTCTGCCATCCGTGCTCCCCCTACAGCTGTACGCGCTGTGTCCCGGTACAAGAAGGACAAGAAGTCTGTTCCTACGCCTTCGCCCACCACGTCCACGCCCGGTTTATTTTGCAACAACTGTGGTAAGCAGCACGGAACACAGGTGTGTCCAGCTGCTCAGTCTACCTGCAACAGTTGTGACCGTAAGGGCCACTGGTCACTCACAGTACGGTGCCCAGCCAAACGCGTCCAGTGCAATGTGTGTGGTCGTCTGGGCCACTATGACAAGTGTTGCCCTTCCAACATACCCAAGGGACCGCGTCGGCGGAAGCTTCAGCCCCCTTCCACCAGAGAGGGCCGCCCACAGTCTTCCAATCAGAGGCACGACGACTCCTGACAACGCTCGAGCCACATTAGGAATGTGTGCTCCCCCCAGCGTCCCAGGACCAAAGTCCCCCAGTACATCAGTGTCATCGTGACCTACGGCGGTGTGTCATCCCGTCTTCAGATGTTGCCCGACACCGGCGCTGATGCTACAGTCATCGGTCCCCAGCATTTGCAATGCTTGGGGCTCTCTCCAAGTGATCTAGGACCGCCCCCCAAGGATCTCCGCTTTATGGCAGATGGTTCACAGATGACCCCGGCCCTAGGTTCACTCTATGCACACGTCACCTTTGGCAACAGGTCGTGTCAAGCCTGGATTGATGTGCATAATGGCGTCCCGACTCCTTTGCTGTCCTACAGACATTGCCAAGAGTTGGCCATCATCTCCCAGGACTTCCCAACACCGATTCTCGAGGTAAAACACGCCAACAGGGTGCACGAAGGGAGCAGCAACTACCCTGCTGCCGCCCTACCCCTACCTCTGGCCAGTGACACCTCTCCTTCGGTAGTTGTCCCTGCTGCTTCAAGTCTCCACGCCTTGGCTCGCCTCCACGACAGTCACTGTGGAGCCGAGGCCACCAAACGGCGTGCAAGACAGACTGTGTTCCGGCCTGGCATCGACCCCGACATCTCCAATGCTGTCCAGGTGTGTAAGCCCCGCCGCGTATTACAACCCAGCCAGCAGCAGGAATCCTTTATGAGTGACGACAACCCCACCCGCCCCTTTGAGTCTGTGTCGGCCGACTTTTTCTGTGTGTCAGGAAAGTCCTTCCTCGTTATCGTCGACCGTCTCTCTGGTTGGCCGGTTGTCATCAAGTGCGGTAATGACACGACGTCTGCCGCCACCATCAGCAAGTTCCGCCACTACTTCCGTGACGTGGGCGTTCCTGCACGCCTGCGAACCGACGGAGGGCCTCAGTTCACAAGCCGGGACTTTGCTGTGTTCCTTGACCGATGGGGAGTCCGGCATGTGTTGTCATCGCCCCATTACCCGCAGTCCAACGGCCACGCTGAGGCTGCCGTCAAATCCCTGAAGCACCTCATCCTTAAGGTGGCCCCTTCTGGGAACATTGACTGCGAGGCCTTCGACAGGGGTCTTCTTGAACTCCGCAACACACCTAACTACACCGGACGCTCCCCTGCCCAGGTCTTGTATGGACGCCCCCTTCGTTCTTGTGTCCCTGCTCACCCTCAATCCTTCTCCACGGAGTGGCAGGCCAAGACAGAGGATTGTGATCGCCGAGCCGCCGAACGTGTTCAGGACGTCGTCGCCCGCTACAATGACCACGCCCGTTCTCTCCCCAGGTTGAGTGTCGGCACCCAAGTCCGTGTTCAGGAACCGACCTCCCTACGTTGGGACAAAGTAGGCGTAGTCATGGGTCTCGGCAGGTCACGGGACTACCAGGTGCGGTTACCCAGTGGTCGTGTGTGGTGGAGGAACCGCCGTTTTCTCCGCCCCGTAACAATGCCTTCTGCTGGCCCCGCCACCAGTGTTGAGTCCCATACCCTTCCCAGTGATGAAGTCCCTCGACGCTCAGAACGGATCCAAAAGAAAAGGTCCGCTCAAGACTTTGCTATGAGCGTATAGGGGGGAGGGAGGTGTATGTATATTATGTATGCTGGATTATATATCATGTATGTATATTATGTATGTGCTCCATTTATGTATTATTTATTCAACCTAGCTGGCAGCGTGTGGCAATGTTATTACCATATCCCACATGCTTAATTAATGTGCCTGGCGACGTATGGAAGCTGCTAATGTATCACTTGCCATACGTCGTCTATAGCAGTTGACAAGGAGCCTAGCCAAGGGAGAGTGCTGCTTCCCTCTGTGTACATACTCTTATCCAGTAAACCGAACCTACAAAACTATACAGGTGTTTGTGTTCTCTCCTGTATATAGAACTTATTATTCAGAACCTAACACATACCTAGGTCCTTCTCACATTCAGTCTCAAATAGCGCAGTTTCTTCATCCCGTTGGGACATATGATACGCCTCCTTACCGTTGGTATGCCCCAGGTGCATCCTCTTACACTTCGTGACATTGAGTCTCAGCAGCCATTTCTTCGACCATTCCTGGAGCCCACAGAGGTCCTTCTGCAGCTCTTTACAGTCCGCTTGGTTCTTTATTTCCCGAAATAACTTGGCGTCATCGGCAAACATTTGTATGGAGGAGTGTACAACGTCAGGCATATCATTCATGAAACGACAAACAACAGCGGGCCCAATACACTGCCCTGTGGAATTGCACTTGTGACAGGTACGGATGATGCTTTCGTGCCATTAATAACCACACACTGCTTGCGGTCATGTAGAAAGTCTTTTATCCACACTAGGACATTTCCCCGATTTCCATACCCTTCCAGTTTGATTTTCAGCCTTTCGTGAGATACATTGTCAAAAGCCTTGGCAAAATCTAGGTAAATATTATCGATATTACCACCCCGTTCCAGAATATAAGTCCAAATATCCAATACCTTGAGCAATTGTGTTAAGCAGGAGCGCCCGGGCATAAAACTGTGTTGGCAATCCTTTACAAGGTTGTTTCGTAGTAGATGTTCCATTGTGGCACCTCTGATAATACGCTCAAGTATTTTACATATTATGCTGGTCAGGCTCACCGGTCTATAGTTGTTCGTGGAGTGACGATCCCCCTTCTTGAAGATAGGACTCACATAAGTCACTTTCCATTCACTGGGGACATTTTGTTCATCCAGGCATTTACAAAACAGGATCTTCAGGGGCTCGGCAAGCTCGTTGCACAACTCTCTTAGCACACTAGGATGCACCATGTCAGGGCCGAGACTCTTATGGACCTTTAGCCTGGACAGTTTATATCTAATACCCTCTTCTGTGAACACAATGTGGGTCAGTGCTGTGTCGAACCGTCTGTGCTCAAACGCAGGAAAGTTAATTGCATCCTCTCTTGTGAACACCGAGGGAAAGAAGCTGTTCAATGCCTCAGCTTTATCCTGGTCAGAATCTGCATAACTACCATCTTCAAGCCTCAAGTCTGATACTCCTACTCACGTTTTCAATTTCGACTTTGCATAGCGGTAAAACGCCTTTGGGTTTGACTTGACCTCGCTTGCAACCAGCCTCTGGAACTCCTTTTCAGCCCTTCTACACTCTATCTTTGCTTGGTTTCTGGCTCTTGCATACATCCTTTTGTCCTGCTCATCGTTTGACCTAACCCACGTCTTGAATTTCTGGGTTTTCATCTTAACCCTGTCGACCACCGTGTGGTTCATGTGTAGGGATCCCCTCGTATTCCTAGAGGCACTGGGTTTGGTCTTAGGTATATGTTGATACCTCTCATCTCTTCCCTCATCCCGTTGTAATTCCCCTTGTAATATTTGCACCTTGGCCTGGCCTTATCCTGAACTAGGTAACAGTTAAATCTGAATGACAACACTATATGGTGACTGGTGCCAACTGGGGCAAGGTGTTCCAGTTTGGCCACCATACCCTCCTCGTTTGTTAGGATGAGGTCAAGTGTCTTTGGTGTTTGCTCCTCTCTGTAATGTGTCGGGTCTCTAACATGTTGGAACAGAAAATTATCTCACAGAGTTTCTACAAAAAGAGTAGCAGGGTTATTCAAGTCATTTGGGGTGAACTCGTTTCTCCAGTCGATGTCGCCATAGTTAAAGTACCCCAGGATAAGGAGGTGGCTAGGGTTGAGCATGGCCGTGTTGTCTATTAAGGCTCTTAAGTTCCTTTGATTTAGTGGGCCACAGTTTGGTGATCTGTAGATACACACCGACGATAAGTAAGTCCCCTCCCTTTAATTTAATTTTACACCACTTGGACTCTTCAAAAACATCCTCTTCCTGTACCCTCGCCTGGCTGGCTCTAAGGTCTTGCCTAGTATAAATAACCACACCCATCTTGTAAGTTTCTTGAGAAAGGGTCGTAAATGAGTCATATCCAGCAATACTGAACTCACATTCCTCTGGGTCGATTCTCCTGTTCTTGTACAACAGTTCTACAACTCCTACAATATCTGTTTGGTGTACTTTCAGTAGTGTTTCAAACTCCTCTCTCTTATCAAGAAATGTGTAAGTATGAGTGTACATGACATTCAAGCCAGAATTTGCTCTCGGTAACGTCTCTGCTCTTAGTAGTAAGCCCCGCCCCATCCCCCCCCCCCTTCTTCTCAGAATCTGCAGCATTTGCTAAGTACACTGTATTTTGCAAGGTGTGGTTAGAAATGTCATTGTTTACACGGCGCTCGCTTCCTCCTGTCTGGTAGGTGGAGCTGGTGCCACCTCCCGGGTGGAAGGGTAGAGCGGGTGGAGGGTGCGCTGCTGCCCCCTGTCCCTGTTTTGGCAAAGTTGCTTCCACTACCCTCCACCTGAATATAACCAATGTACTATTGTGTACAAAAGTCATGTTTACTACCCACCTACAGTGAGGTTTCGAATAGCCTTGAGTCTGAAGTTTCGAAACACCTGGGGGAATTGATATGGTCGGCCAACAGATGTCGCCCATTGTAGTGTTGTGCTGTTGTAGTGTGTGTGTGTGTGGGGGGGGGGGGGGGTGGGAATAGAGGATGTGGGGGCTGTATGAGAGGCAGGTTTATTTATTATTTATACCACCATAATTTCAAGCTGCCTTTTTTTCTACGTTTTGTCTTACAGTTGTTTCTTTATGTTTACGAATTCATGGAACAGGTGCAGTGTCCTGGGTGTTTATTGCCGCTCAGGTCACAATGATACTTTAAAGAATGGGATATAGTAAGGAAAAAGTGAAATATGCAGGGGTCAGGGTGAAGGGCCTTGGTCAGCTAGTTTTACTCAGCGACCACGTCAAAATTTTGTTGTTATTCCGACAAAGAGATTATGGTAATATTTATTTATATTCCACCCATCCTTTGCTTAATAAATATTTTTGATAATATGCAATTTATATAATTATATACTTATGTCAAAAAGAGTGGAGTGAAAAAGTTATCAGTATTGTAAAATAGTATTCAGACTTAATCTAGGTGACTGTTCCAATTCTTCCAAGTTCCGGTGTTTAAACACAATATGCAAGCTTCATATATTTTGGAGTGTGCTCAGTTACCGTTAATATTTTGTGCTGAACATCATGAGCATTTCAATGTTGGTAGCAATTGTAACTATATAATTATATTGTGCTATAAAACAACACATTCCACGACGTGTCATACAGATCATTGTATACCACACAATACATAATTTGTGGCTGTTAAGTTACTTTGTTATGAATTTTCATGCGATATAGTTTAAGACATCATTAAGGACATGGATTTAAGATAACACTGTAGGTGAGTTAATATATATTAATTGTATTTACAAACAATACTTAAATTCAAACAAGACACCAATACACACATCTTAGTATTTGGTCCAGCCACCCATTACATTCAGGACTTCATCAAGGCGATTAGGGATGGAGTCTACCAGCTTCAGGCACACCCCTGGTCGTCGACGTTTACTCTCCCACACGTCCTAAGCTTTGGCCTCTATTGCTGCACAGGTTCGCTGCTCCCCAATATCCCAATCACGTTTCATCAAGGCCCAAATATGTTCAATCGGATTAATATCACATCCTAGTGTTGGCCAGTCGATGACCTCAATTTCAGGGTGATCTTGGAGGTAGTCCTTCACTATGTTGCTGGTATGAATGGGACTGTTGTCATGAACCAGCCTGATAGTGTGGGGGGCTGGAACTGCCATAGCCCGGACTGTAGGAATTAGCACTTGCTCCAGGATGTCTACATACTGCTCACCAGTGAAACAGCCATTGATCTTGACCAGTTCACCTGGCCCATGTGCCCACATCCACCCCCAGAATGACACTGACACCCTACCACTCACTGCACAATGTTGAATGTGTTTCTCATGGTAGCGTGTGTTGGGGGGCCGTCAGCACTGCCTTGCTTCGGCTCCCACTGACCAGAACACCATTTCATCGGTAAATATAATGGTTCTTCAATATTCTTCTCTAAGTGGAAGGTGTTCCAATGCAAAGCCGAGTCGACACTCCTTGTGAGTAGGTGTTCGCCACCCTTTGTGAGCTGGAATATGGCAGTCGATCCCGGCTTCATGAAGTCGGTGTCTCGTCGTCATGTGATGGCAGTTGAGGCCCAGATTTCTTGTATGCTCCACTGATGTTCGCATTGGATATGCTGTTGCAGCTGCCACGATCATGGCGTCCATCCTTGCCGACATTACTCGTGGCCTCCCGCTTCGAGGTTTCGTCTCCACTGAGCCCTTTTCCTCCCACCGGCAGATCCACCTCCTAATCGTCTTGGTGCTCCTCCCCACTTCGAGAGCAATGTTCCGCACAGTTGCCCCGGCTCTCCACATCCCGATAATTTGGCCTCGCTCAGCAATCACTGCAGACGAATTTGCTCGTCCTGCAGGCATATCTGAAATGGCAGAGTAATATTATGTTGTGGTAACTGATGCAGGCTTTTATATACTGGAGTAAATTAATGGTATTAGTAACACCTAGGTTAGGTATCATTACTCTGACATAACTTTTTGGCAAATCTTTTAGGATCAACTGCCCAAGAAACCCTTCCTATTTCATGTATTCATAGTGAACTGCAAGTGGATCCTCCCCCCCCCTCCCCCCCCCCCCCCCCAAACCTCCACCACCACCCCTGAGACTGTAGAGTGAACATTCGCCGATAATCATCATCATCATCATCAAGATTTAGTTTAACCAGACCACTGACACCCATTTGAGCCTCTTCTAGGGCTGGCCAGAGTGATTAGTTAACACATATTTGTGTTTCTATAATTTAGTGTTATATTGTTTGGAGGAGATTGCGGTATTTCAAAAAGGTCAAAACTGAACTTAGGAAAATTTTTGGGGTCTCTGCTAAAATATTTTACATTGTAGGGTTAGTGAAGCACATTGTTCGATACCGATTATAAATAGGGCAGTCAATGAGAATATGTTGGACTGTTATTTGTGTTCGGCAGTTGGAGCATATAGGTGGGGCTCCATTAGGGGAAGACATGAGTTGGCCATGCGTCAATCGCGTATGCCTAATTCTTAGACGATTCAGAATAGTTTCGTGATGTCGAGAGGATTGCTTTCATGGTGACCAAGGATAAACTGATGATTTGATCATTTTTATCTTATGACTTGTTGGTTCATTTTCCCAGGACTTTTGCCAATCGTCAAATATTAATTGTTTATAGGTAGTCAGCCTCGCTGATAATCAAAACACATATATGGTTTTCCACTGCTTTACATATTTCTTTGACAATTTTCAGCTATGACATACTTATCTCCTATAAATAATTCATGTAAAATTTATTTTTTTACAAAGAATATTTACTGGTTCCAGAATGTATCTAAACTTATGCCAGTGATGGTCAAGTCTGGTCTTAAATAAGTTCATACTCGGTGCCATGGGTAGAATAGGGGGAGGGGATTGGGGAATGCAGGGGAAGGTAATGTGATGGGGTGGAATGTTCGATTGACGTTAGTCTTGGGGGAGGGATGAAGGGAAGAGGTGGGGGAGGGAGGAGTGGAGTGGGGGGATGGTGGAAAGGGAGTGTGGGGAGAGAATAAGTAGTCGATTAGTGTTTAGGTGTGGTAACCCACGATGCTCAAATTATGAGGTTTAATAGTTGGGTGGGTAGAGGCGGGGGGGGTGGGGGAGTGCTGGGGGGGGAGGCTAGGCGCGGAGTTGGAACTCGTGAACGTATGATGTTGTTTAATGCAAGTTATGGAACATTGCAGTATCTTCAAACGGGTTTTCACGCTATTAATAGGCCTTATGGAATCCACCAATAAGGATTACAACACCACACAGTATGGCTGCAATTGGTAAGAAAAATAAAATATAACATGGAAAAATTTTTGCCATGCATAATTTTTACAACCCTCCTCACGCCTAAAGTAAACCGAAAAATGCTTATGTGTATAGAAGATTTTCAACTCAATATCACATATTCTTTCACCTCTACAAATATCTGCTGTCACTCATGGGACACCCTGCAATAGTATAGGGACGATATGGGCTATGCTGACAAATTAATGTGACTTACCTGTTGGTGACGACGATGGTAGGAATGAGACCTCGGCATGTTTCAGTGTTTGACATCATCTCCTTCCCCTGGTGTGGGTGGCGCCAACCTTGGTAACAACTTGTGTATTCTCCGTGACTACCAGAGGAGAATTAATTACTGGTGTGCCCATCAGTCTCACCGTCGTAGCCATGAATGACAGAGATATGGTTCAAAGTTCAAAGTTGTTAGGGTTTTCTGGCCTCTTCGCCATTAGGCTATTTCGGCCGGAGCTGATGTTTTCTTTCTTCTTCTAATCTTGCTCTTCTTTTTTGCTACAACTAATCTGATGTTCTTGTTTCTTCTTTTCTTGTTATTCTTGTGTTCTTCTTGTTCTTGGTATTTTGGTTAGTTCTTTCTTCTTGTTGTTTTTTATTGGGGATGAATTATGGTATGCATGAGTGATATGATGGTGATTTACTGACAAACCAGATGAAATGGCTTGTCAGGTGACTAGTTTCTCTGTGATTTTTTTTTTTTTTTTTTTTTAAAGTCTTTTGTAGCCCGTGTCTTTTTGTTTGAATATGTGTTGGTGGGTGTCAGTTTAACTTGATAAATGTGAGTGTTGTATGTAATGATAAGGTTTGTGATGTGTTTCTCATGTTGTATGTTTTAATTTTGTTTTATTCATTTTTATTTTCTTTAGGCATGGTTGTATACATATAATAGATATAAAAAGAGTTCATGCGTGTGTCAATCATAGCATGCCGATAAGATGGGTCTCCTTGAGGAAGGTTATTACAACGTCACTGATGGTGACATCATCTTGCAATAGGTTGGGTACAGTCAGCACGAAGCCTTGCTCGGCAGCTAGGATAACCAGCTGCCGGCGCTCTGGTTCGTACTGGCTGCACTCAGTCAGAATATGTTTGATGGAGAGAGTTTGGTTGCAAGTGGAACAGATGGGTGGAAAGGACTGATCAAGGTAGGCCCCTAGGTGGGTCAGATAGGTGCAGTTCAGCCTAAGTCTGGCGAGAACGACCTCTTCCCTCCTATTCTTCCTGTATGCTGAGGGCCAGTTACCTATGTTAGGCTTCCAGGTGTTGTGGAGATTTAGCCTAGTCCAATCATGTTGCCACTTTTCAAATGTATATGTCTTCCCCAAGGAGAGACACGACTGAGTCTCCCAGGGCACATTAGTTGTCTCCCCGAGACCCACAGTCGCTCTTGCTAATCTGTCTGCCTGTTCATTGCCCCAAATGTTACAATGCCCAGGCACCCACACCAGCACAATATTCTTGGCACACTCATGTAATTTATTAATAATGTTGCCCTGTATTTCATTGCTGGTAGTATCACCACCTTCAATTGCTTTAAGAGCTGACATGGAATCTGAAATGACAGCAACATCACTGACATTGCTTGTTATTGCAATGTCAATGGCTTTACTAATTGCGAACATTTCTGCAGAGAAAATAGTTGCATGCCGCGGCAGGCGGGAGCTCCACTCCTCGTCTCTGCTCCAGATACCGGCTCCAACGTTGTCGTCAGTCTTGGACCCGTCGGTGTACACGTGAGTATAGGTGCTGAATCCTTCAAGAAATTGATAGAAAAGTTGCCTCAGGAGCTCAGGATGAAAGTCATTCTTTGCTCCCGGAAGCCACGATGTTTCCACATGGAGGTTGGGGTTCTCCCATGGCGGACACAACGGTGGAACGTATCTATCAACATCTCCGAAATGGATACCAGCACCCTGGCACAAGGTCTGGAGGCGGACAACCGAGGACGGGGACTTACGCAGCTGCAGGAAACGGAAGTTGGCAACAGCACACCAACCTGGGTGGCCTGTGCCGCGCTTCCTAGCCGCACTCAACCCGTACCTTAGCGTCAACATGTCCCTCCTGATGTGAAGTGGAGGGACGTGGGCCTCAACCTCTAGTTTAACTACACGTGTACACCTGTAGGCACCCAGACATAGACGAAGGCATCGGTTCTGTATTCTGGTTAGCCTTGCGAGTGTGGTGTCGCATGCCGAAGCATACAACTGGCATCCATAATCAAGTTTTGATCTGATCAGGGTCTTATACACCATTAATAAAGATTTCCTATCGGCTCCCCATGTAGTACCTGATAAAACTTTCAGGATGTTTGTGACTTTAAGACATTTACTTTCAAGTTCGTTAATGTGGTTTTTCCACGTTAATTTCCGGTCAAAATGAACACCGAGAAATTTTACTGAAGTCTGAAATTTAATAGGAGTATCATTTAATTTTAATACTGGATTTCTAATGTTACGTTTCTTAGTGAAGACTACTCCTACTGTCTTCTCAACTGAAAACCTAAATCCCCATTGTATTGCCCACTGTTCCGCGGCTTTTAGGCCGGCTTGCACCCTTTGTGCAGATAGCCTCTCAACTCGAGAGGAGCGCCAGATTGCGCAATCGTCAGCAAACAAGGAGAATTTGAGGTCACTCAAGCTGGGGGCTGGTGATAGGAAATCATTAATAATTACAAGAAATAAAATCGGGCCCAAAACGCTACCTTGTGGAACTCCATTTTCTAAGACAAATATGTCTGATTTTACGTTACCTTTTAGTTTGACGGAAAAAGTCCGGTCTTGCAAAAAATTACTGATGAAAATTGGTAAATTACCTCTCAGACCCATGGCGTGGAGCTTCATCATGAGGCCAGTCCGCCATGTCATGTCGAAAGCTTTTTCTATGTCTAAAAATACTGCAATTAATGTTTCTTTACTGCAAAGAGCTTTTGAGATGTCAGTTTCAAGACTTATTAAATGATCTAGTGTGCTTCTACCTTGGCGGAAACCACACTGTCGATCATTCAATAAGTTGTTACTTTCCAAAAAATACATTAGTCTACGCTTTATCATACGTTCCATGACCTTACACAGACAGTTTGTGAGCGAAATCGGACGGAATGAGTTGGTGTTATTCGGGCATTTGTCCCTCTTCGGGATCGGTACGACATGGGCAAAGTGCCATGAGTTTGGAAACGTTCTGGACGTCCAGATCTCATTGTACACTTCTAGCAATTTGTCCAGGTCTCCCTGGTCAAGGTGCTTAATCATCTCGTATCGTATACCGTCAGGTCCAGGAGTAGAGCCCTTGCCCTTATTAATAGCAAAGGAAAGTTCCTCTGGGGAAAATGCTCGATTGTAGCCCTGTTCGTCCCCATTCTCGAAGTCGAGATGCAAGAGCTCGGCACGATCACGGAACACGCCGAAGCGTGGATCATGATTGGTGGAGCTACTGGCATCTGCAAACTTCTGGCCTAGGGTGTTGGCAATGGCCTGGGGATCGTCGAGAATCCGCCCTCCACTACTCACCTGTGGGATAAAACTCCTTCCTCCTTTGGATCTGACCCGGTTTATAGCGGACCATACCTCAGAGGAAGGGGTATCCTTGTTAATAGTGGAGACGAACGCCCGCCAAGACTCTCTCTTACACTCCCTGAGAACTCTCCTAGCCTTGGCTCTAGCTTTTTTATACTCAATTAAGTTTACAAGTGATGGAATTCTATTAAATAAACGGCAACTCCTATTTCGCTCACAGACAACTCGTCGGCAGTCTGGTGTCCACCATGGAACTCCAGGCCTGTGGGTTTTTGCAGAAGTCTTAGGAATTGTTAAATCTGCAGCGTGTATTATAGCTTGTTGTATGTGTGTAATTTTGGTGTTGATGTCTTGTCCAATGGTGTCTATACGAACGGCTTCTGAGTATGCCCCCCAGTCTGCCTTCCTAAGGTTGTAGCGCACCTCGGGAGTAGCCGTCGGGGCGCCACACTCATAAGAAATGCAGATCGGAAAATGGTCACTACCCAGAGAGTCGTCGTATGTAGAAAATTTACAATCTAATAGCAAGGCAGCGTCAACTATAGAAAGATCTATAGCCGACGCTGTGCCAAATCGTTCGTCCACTCGAGTCGCACTACCGTCATTCAGAAGAGACAAGTTGGAGTTGAGGATAGCTGCAGCCACCTGCTCTCCCCTTCCGTCACTCCGGACACTGCCCCACCGCAAATGGTGAGCATTGAGGTCGCCGAGGATCATTTTCTTTCCTGGCAGTTGGTTGAATAGCTCCTCAAGCTCACCATCGTCAATGAGCCCGCCCGGAGGACAGTATAGTGAACAGATGGCAACATAGCCAGTCCGAATCTTAACTCTGCACGCGACAGCCTGCAGGTTCAAGTTCAGACTGACTCTTTGCTGGGCGAATGAACTCCGAATGTATAGGGCTACCCCCCTTAGGTTGTCTCCCCTGTAGGACGTGTAGTTGTCGAATACAGGTGGGTCGTCGTGACCCGCAAGTAGCGTCTCTTGTAGGCAAAAAACGTCCGGCCGGAATAATGACATAAGTAAATGAAATTGAGCATTTTTATTCCTAGCACCTCTGCAATTCCACTGGATGATACTGAATTTTAAGTCTGAGAGTTGATATGGTCAGCGTTTTGGGCTTTAGATTTTCCTCTTGTAAATCGGGGGGAAAATTGTTCCAGGGAAGAATCCCCCTCATCAGATGAGCAGTCTCCCAGCTCCGAAGAGCCAGTACTCTGCTCAGCAGGGGCTCCCTGCCCCAGGGACCTTTCAACAATGCGAAAGGTTGGTGGTTGTGTTGAGTCTCTTGTCAAGTTCTCTAGTGACTGCGTTCTCCTCCTCTTTACTTGAGGGTAGGTAAGGTCGCGAGTCGGTTTGGGTTTTGTGGTCTCGTTATTAGTCATGGTTGTATTAGTGTTCTCGTCTTTGGTTGAATAACCGGGGATTATGAAGTCAGTCTGTGTTGAGATGGTCCTGGTCTCAGTCTGGGTTCCAATGGTGCACATTTTGGGAGGTGAGGTATTTTTGGATACAGCAGATGCAAAGGACATTCCAGGTGTTGGTGTCTGCAAGGACATCTCCACCTGCCTCTTAGCCTCCCTGTAGTCCAAATTATTCTCTGCTCTCACCTTACCGATCTCATACTCCCTCAGGTAGGAAGGGCACTTCCTGTCTGAGGCAGCATGCTGACCGGAACAGTGGTAGCATTTTTCCTCCGTCTGTGTACAGTCATCGTCCCTGTGTCCAGTTTGAGCACACTTGGAGCATACCTGGGTGTTACGGCAGGCCTTACCAGTGTGTCCAAATCTTTGACAGTTGAAACAACGCATTGGAAATGGAATATATGTTTTGGTCTGGACCCTCTCATATCCTACCAAGACATGAGTGGGCCTAACAAGTCCTTCAAAAGTCAGTACAGCTGTAGTTGATCGTTTGCGTTCACCGTCTGTGGTCTTTCTATTAAAAACGAAAGCATCGACGACTCCTTGATCTTTCATGTGGAACTTAATTTCGTCATTTGTCATCCCCTGAAATTCGTAGCTATTAACTACAGCCTTACAGGTGTTGAGAAAAGCTGGGATATATGGTTCCACTGTTGTTGAATGAAATGTTCTAAGATTCAAGGCGTCCCTCATTTGCTGAGCGTCCTTAACAGTAACTTGGAGTTCGCCTTTTCTTGTCTTTCGGACTTTCTCCACGTCCCCTATCTGATCCTTAATGGCCTTATGTATAATGAAGCCATTAATTTTGTCAAAGGAGGTAGACGTGTCAACAGTCCGAAAGTGGATTACTCGGGCCTTCTCAGTTGAAACTTGAATGTTTGGTCTTTGTTGCGTAGTTTTGTCGGTAACCGTTACATTGTCAGAGTTATTGTCAGAGTTTGTCGTTGGTCGTGGCAGTCGTGGGTCATGATTGGCTTCCCGCCTCTGCCTGTCCCTGCCTGGACGAGCAGAGGGGGGCTTGGAGCTTCCCCTCCCAGAGGGCATGGTTGGGGTGGCTGGGAACCACCCCTTGGGTACAACTTTGGTTGAACTTTACATATATGATGTTAGTGCACTAAGGTTATGCAAGGCCCTTAAGTGCTAAAAAAAATACTTGTACTTAAGGACGACCCCCGAACAGTGGTGTGCCTGCACGATCACAGACGTCACTGCTGGATTGGCCCAGGTTTTCCCCGACCCCCACCGGAAACACACAATCCCACTCCGTGAGGTGTGCACCACTGGGGGGGCTCTAGCACGAATACTGAATTAAAAAAAATTCAGCAGGTGCCTCGGCCAGGGTAAGTATGGAAAAAATTTAGTTAGAGAGAAAGCCCTCCAACCACGTCAGGAAGGACAACAGTTAGCACTTCCCTCGCAGTTGTGTGGGTCACTCACACTAACTGTGGGGAGGGAATGCTAAGATTGTCAATCCTGAGCGCTCGTGAGGTGTCAAAAAATTATAAAGTGACAAAGCCACTTTTAAAAAGAATGATGAATGGATGGATGGATTGTTAGTGCTTGGTAGCAAGAACAACAACAACAAGAACAGGTGCAAGTAATTGCACAAGATGCAGCGGGCTATGGCGGAAAAAACCGTTACAGTGCAAGTGGAATTGCACAAGAGAGATATGGTCATTGTAGTGCTTTTATATACCCGTTACACATCCCTCACCATGCTTAATAATATTAACTATCTTCATGACATTCTTATTGTTATCAGTGATTGCAGAATTCACAATGTTATGTTCCACCTACACACAGCCTGTTTCTAGACTAACCCCCACCTCTTCTCTTCCCCTCCCCCCAAATACTAGAGAGGGCGACATCTGTAGGCCGACCATAGCATTTCCCCCAGTTGTTTCGAAACTTCAGACTCAAGTCTATTTGAAACCTCACTGTGGCTGGGTGGTGGACACGACTTTTGTGCACGATAGTACACCAGTCCCCATTCCTCCTTGACTCCTCCCTCTTCTGCTTCAAGTCCTGCAGGAGCTTCTTGTGCTGTTCCCTCTGCATTACTGTGTGATCTGGGTGAATGAATACACCCCGAGATGCCTCGCTCCTTGCTAAGCTTTTTGCCTGCCGAATAACCCCCCATTTCTCCTCCTTGCTCACTAGTGTGATCCTGAGGGGGGCAAGGCTAAGCCCCCTGCTTTTGTCCCAGCCTCCTCACATCCTGTGGGGTTGATGGCATCCTTAGAATCTCTGTACAAATTTTCTGAAACTGAATCTTATCGTATGTTACCTTTCTCTCAGTTCCCTCCGCCTGGCTCTCGGGGACTCCAAAAACTATTACATTGTTCCTGCGCTGGAAACGTTCCCGTTTTTCTTCCTCTCCCCTAACAGTAGGTCCGTTAATTTTCATTTCTTCGACACACTTCTTCAGAGTCCCTAGCTGCTGTAGAACCTGTTCTGATCCTGCATTACTCTCTGCCACCCCTGTGGGCCTGCTAATGCCTCAGCATAACTCCTCTTAGCAACCACCTCCATGCGGTGTGTAAAGTAAGACCTAAGTGGTCCAGTCTTGTCTGAGTGTAATTAATTAACATCTGGTTCACTCCATATGTTAATAAATATTGGATAAGTAAACTACTAGTACCACCGCTCTATTCCTTTTACCCATTGGTTCTAAGAAAATAACTATTGTAATTCACGTGCCTAGAAGCTCACTAGCATGCTACCTAACAGTTCACTAAGATATGTTATATTCTAATAAAAGTCTGGGTGGTGGCAGGCTACCGTTGTAAGTATATTAAGTGTTGTAATAAGAATGACATGGTTTCCCAGACTAATCCATGGTTTAGAATATTACTACAACAGGATATAATTGAGAGAAGGTAGGGACATAAAATTCAGAAAAATACAATAATATATATGAAACAAGAAATGAAGTAAAGAAAAGAATATTGAAGAATAAAGACAATAAATATATAAGAATAAATAGAATAAATCTGAAGTAAGGAAACGGACCCTTACAATGGGAATTAGCACCCACCAAAATGTGGGTAGTGTACAAGAATTAAATCTAAATTATTATGAATAAATGACTCCCTGTGGTTGGAGGTCCGTGACAGTGGGAATCTAGGAAAAAAAGTCACGCAAAAAAGTCACAGAAAAAACCCTAATCTAACCTAACCTAATGTTCTGACCTCGCTAGAGGAAAGGTCACTGCAGACTCAGCTCCCGAGAATTAATTGTCGAAAATGGCTAGTGCTACTTGTGAAAAGGGCTGTGCCCTTCTGGGGGCCGAACTACTGGCTGAGTTAGTGAAGTTCAAAGAAGAAAACTTGAAATTAAAGGACGTGATTGCGAGGGTGAAGGAAGAAAACAAGAGACAAGGAAACCCTGTGTCTGATGAAGACACAGGTGAATAGAAGGTTGTGAGGAGAGGAACTATCAGACTGTTGGTGAGAAAAGACACCAAGGAAACGACAAGAGCCAATTGTAATAACTCTTTTAGTCCTTTGATAGACGACTTGGACGTTAGCATAGCCAGGGACAGGGCTGACAAGGAAGATACAAAAACCTTAATTGTTGGCGATTCCCAGGCACGGTACCTGGATAGGGCTTTTTGTGGTAAAAATAAAAATTGGATGAGGGTTTCTTTACCAGGAGCTGGGGTGGGAAAATAGTTGACAGGATGGACAGTTGTCTGGTAATGGGAACAAACCCATTATCTGCCTCAGTGCAGGAGGCAATGATATTGGCAGGTGTATGAGTGAGGAGCTTCTTGATAAGTTCAAGACAGCTATAATATGTATTACGGTGAAGGGAGGGATCCCTATCATATGTGGTGTCCTGCTTAGAAGGAGAGTTGGCAATGAATGGTTGTCAAGGGCAGTTGGTGTCAACGGCCGTCTTGACAGATATTTCAAGTCAAAATCAGTCCCATTCATTGAAAACTGGGACACTTTTACGGCAGAAGGGATCTTTGTGCTAGGGATGGGGTGCATCTGTCTAGGAATGGGGTGGCAACCCTGGCTGGCTCTGTCGAGAGGGCAGTTCAAAAGATGGCAAAGTCTTTAAACTGTTAGGGGAGCATATTGGCGCAGAGGTGGAGGAGACTGCAGTGAGAGCGGGTAAACAAAGTGAAAGGTCACATGGAAATAGTGCTAGGAATGATGACAAAACTAAATTAGGCAGGGAGTTAAAACCTAAATGCGTCAAAGAGAGGACTCGGATCACGACTAACTTAAATGTCTACAACGCAAACAGTAGAAGTATGAGAATCAAAGTGGATGAAATCAGGGCATTGGTATTTACCGAAAAAATCGATATAATAGCATTCACAGAAACATGGATAAACTTAGACTCACATGAGTTACCTGCCGAAAACCAAATTGTAGGTTACAAATTATTCAATACCGATAGGCAGATTAGGAAATGAGGAGAAGTAGCAAACTATGTCAGGGATAATCTGAAGTGTGAAATAAATAAGGAAATAAAAACTGAACTGACTACAGTAACAATTTGGATAGAATTAACCGATGGTAGGGAAAAATTGACTGCAGGAGTAATATAAAGACCTCCAAATCTTGATAGAGTTAATGAGCGACTTATTTGGGATGAATTGAGCAAGGCATCCGGGCATAGCAAAGTCTGTATAGTAGGCAACTTTAACTTTAGTCAAATAGATTGGTTCGACCTTACATACAACTCAAAATCAGAGGATTTTCTTGAAACAGTTCGGGACTGTTTCCTAAGTCAACATATAGTCGAACCCACCCGGGGTAATAATATACTCGATTTAGTTCTCAAACAGAGAAAACCTCATTAGTAATGTCGAGGTAGGGAACAAACTTGCTAACAGCGATCACAAAGAAATAAGATTCCAGTTAGAATTTAGTGGTAGTCACAAGGAAAATTCCATTAAAGTTCCAGATTTCAGAAGAGCAAACATTGATAGGTTGAAAAAGAAGCTGAGAGAAGGGGTATCACACTCGGGGATGGATTACATGACCTCACATGAGGTGACCTCACACATTGTACCCACAGAGGGTGACCTCACTTTACCTGGAGACCTGACAGCAATATCCTCAAAATATGACGGTTGAGGATGACCTGATCACGAGATGTGAGGTTGATGAGTTCCACAACAATTTAAATAATAAGTTACTTAATGCACAAAGGCAGAACATACCATACAAAAAATTCAGATCGGACAACAATGACCTGAAATGGATAATTATTTAAAGAATATTATTGGACAAAGGAAGGCTATAGGTAGGAGAATAAATCATTGTGAAGTTTACCTCCGAGATTATTATAAGGCATTGGCCAGTAGGGTTAAGGATGAGATAAGAAAGGCAAAGAAGAATAATGAACTGAAGGTAGCAAGGGAGGCGAAGTCAAACCCCAAGGGATTTTTTCAAATGTATCAAACTAAAACACCAGAAAAGATTGGACCACTACAGCCAGATACCGGCGAGCTAACTGATAACGACGGAAAAATGAGCAATAATCTGAATAAATATTTTTCAACAGTTTTCACCACCGAAAATTACAGGGGTAGTGAAGAAAATAGATTAAGCAAGATAGTAGTTACTAGTAATAATGTTAGTAAGCAAATAGACAAGCTAAAGCCTAATAGGTCACCAGGTCCCGAAGAGATATTTGCCAGTTGTCAAGTTCTCTTTGTATGGGCTCACATACGTACATACATGTAAGATATCTCATACTCAGGATGGAGGTAAGAATAAAAACTCACATGCGTTTTCTGTATATATATTGTATGTACTGTCACATGCCTGTGGCGCTCGGGGACGCGCCTGGCGTGAGGCTTGTGTTCACGTTTCCATTTCACGCAAGCTATTAATAATTTGTTAATTATACTTATTATATTATTATTGCTCTTAGTTATTTAGGTTAATTGTATATTTATGTATGTTATTAATATGCATCATTGTCTTACACTGTTAAGTTCAAATCAAGAGAGTATTAATTAATTATATAAAAAATCTAGCAGATGTTCTAGATCACGTGATATGAGACGCTCTCCTCCCGGCGTGGGCACGCCACGCCAGTAGTGAAAAAATCCGTGGCATAGGTTAGACGTGTCCATTCGCTCTCCAGCCTTGACCCTTGTCTAGGGCATTATCCAGTCTTCTGCAATGCCCTAGGGGTATCAGGTATTAGTGACACGTTTAGTTAGGCCTAGGAAGGGATCCTGGTGGTATGGAATCTCCTGTTTGGTAGGGATAATCACTTTGTAGTGATTGTTGTATGTACGTGTTTCGTATGTCTTGTGTAATATAGTAATGCTAAGTAATATTTGTTTGGTCTAACTCCTTACAGTATATCTACGTCCTTCCGGCATTACTCTTATTTTATTATGCAAGTACTTATTCCCTTAAATTCAGGTTTGCTAATCATTACTCCATTTAAAACATAACTTGAATTCATTAATTATCTTCCCTTTTGTGATTCACTTATTTCAACTGTTCTTACTTTTCAAGTACACTTAGTTGAGTAGGTTTTTTGGTGAGGATAATTATTGCCGTGTTCCCTATTTGCTCCTTTATTTGTTAATAACTTGGGGTAGGGTTCACTCCCCAAGTATAAAGGATAGTGGGATCACGACAAGTGGGGGCCTGTGTCCGGGAGTTAACCGCCATTGTTGTCATATCAAGTGTTGTTACTCGCCAGGTGTTGTTTCATCGCTAAGTATTTTTGGATGCAAGTTGCTGTGTTCACAGTGTTCATTTATATTGCTCCTGTTATTGCTTAAGCTACTGGTGAGTTAACCCTTATCTTGTGTACCAGGTGTTTGGTTAATCCCTTGCTGTGTTTCACAGTTTATTGCATTTTGATATTATTAATTAGCTAGCTAGTTAGCTTAGCTGCCACGGTTATTTTTTTCGCTACTCGATTTTGAGTTCAACATGTTTGACCTGGAAAGATTTTTGGCTTCACCTTCAGACGAAGTACTGAAGGGGCTTACTAAGGCAGAGTGGCAATCCCTCGCTGATTTTTATGAAGTAGAAGGCCGCTCTTCCATGAATAAGTCTAGGTTAGAAGAGGCTGTCCTCAAGTACCTTATTGACAATGAAATCATAGCCCAACCGTCGGGAAATTCAGAGGAAATTGTTACACCAAGTAATTTGGCCTTACAAGTTGAACTCAAAAGACTCGAGGTGGAGCTGGAAACTCTCAAACAACGAGGTTTGGCTCAAGGTAGTAATACTTCAACATTCACTTTAGACAAATGTCTCAACAGTGTTCCTAAATTTAATGAGGAAGAACCAGACAAATTCTTCTCTCTTTTTGAGAAAATTGCCCGACTTAACAAGTAGCCTGTTTCTCAATGGTCTCAACTTATTTATAGATCTTTCACTGGTAAGGCATTAGATGTGTTTTCTGCCCTCTCTGAGGATCAATGTCTAGACTATGCCCTTGTTAAGTCTGCGGTTTTGAGCGCTTACAAACTTGTTCCTGAAGCCTACCGGCAACAGTTCCGTAACTGCCGGAAGACTGACAAACAAACATTTGTGGAGTTCTTCAGGCAGAAACAGGTTCTTTGTCGGAGGTGGATTGAAAGTCAGTCTGCCCATGAGGAACATGACAAGCTTGTTGAACTAATCCTGCTAGAGGAGGTGAAAAAGTGTATCCCAGGCGACATTCGAGCACACTTGGATCAGAGAGGTATCTGTACCCTGGCTGATGCTGGTCCAGTGGCTGACCATTATTCCTTAACTAATAGAAATGTAAATTCCAGGTCTTATGCTCCCATGTCCCAGTCCTTCACTTCCTTCAAGCGGCCCACACCAACATCTACATCGGGATCCCTGCCTCTTGTCATACCGACCCGACCCTCAGGTTCTGCATCATCTACCCCGGGTGAGCCCATGGTCCATGGGACAGGTGGATCCACTCCTACTGGTGAGAGAAACTCTAGTTGCAGGTACTGTAAGAAGCCAGGACATGTCATCAGCGACTGTCTCAAGTTAAAGAAAAGAAATCCCTCTCACCAAGGATCCCCCACTCTTTTGGTCAGGGTGGCCGAGCAATCTGAGGAATTATTGGAGCCCTGTGTCACTGCCCTCAGTCAGACTGTTGCCCTGAATGCTTCCCCCTCTTCTATGATATCAACCTTTGAACCATTTTGTTCTCCTGGTTCCTTAGCTTTGGATCAATTCAGTCAACCCACTTCTGTTAAACTCTTGAGAGTCACAGGCTCAGCCTTATCTCTTGTTACTAAAGAAGCTGCTCCATTCCTGGATTCATGCTATACTGGAAGCTGGGTGCTTGTGAACGGTTTGACCGGTGGGTCGCGTATTCCCCTTTGTCAAGTGTACTTGCGGTCATCCATAAAGTCAGGTTATGTCACGTTAGGAGTAGTAGATAGCTTACCTGTAGAAGCGGTCTCTCTATTGATAGGAAATGACCTCGTTGGCGACATGATGTTCCCTAATGTTGTGATCTCATCTTGTCCCACTGCCGAGAATAATACTGTGCAGTTAGAAGTAGACCTTCCAGGGTTGTTCCCTGCGTGTGCTGTGACCCGTAGCATGAGCCACAGTACAGAGGTAGAAGAGACTAGTGAAGTTAATGAAGTTTCCCTTCAGGACTGTGAGAAGTCCGAGGATAATCTTATCCAGCCGGACCATACTGATCTTGGTCTCAGTGAATTTTTTGAGGATTCCCCACAACCAGATAACCTCCAGAGTAGTTCTGATGGAGACAGGAACCCAGATGTCACTAGTTTTGGTTCCTCTCCCATCACTAGGAGTAAGCTTATTGAGCTACAAGCAGGGGATCCTGAGCTAGTAGGTTTTCTTAATAGGTCAATTACTGAGACAGAAGCCGAGCAAGAATCAAATTGCTACTACACTAGGTCTGGTGTATTAATGCGGAAGTTCCGTCCCTCCAATTCTCCTGCCAATCACCCTTGGTTAGTTCATCATCAAGTTGTTATTCCCAAACCTTTGCGGCAGGACATACTTAGTATCGCTCATGATGGGGTGGGTGGTCATTTAGGAGTTAGGAAGACTTATGCAAAAATTTTATCCCAGTTCTTTTGGCCTAGGATGAAGAAAGACGTCAGCTCTTACTGTCGCACTTGCCATGATTGTCAGGTAGCGGGGAAACCGAACCCCAGTGTTAAACCATTCCCTCTGCAGCCTATCCCAGTCATTGAAGAGCCCTTTAGTAAGGTGGTCATAGATTGTGTCGGTCCCTTACCTAAGACCCCTCGTGGTCATCAGTTCTTGCTAACCATTATTGATTGTGCAACCCGTTATCCTGAAGCCATTCCCTTGCGCCGCATCACAGCGAAGAATGTTATCAAAGCCTTAACCCACTTCTTCACTCAAGTAGGCCTTCCTACAGTGGTGCAATCAGATCAGGGTTCCAATTTTACTTCCCGGTTGTTTAATCAGGTAATGCAAACCCTGGGAGTCCGGCAGTCGAGGTCTTCGGCCTATCACCCTCAGTCACAGGGGGTGGTAGAGAGGTTTCACCAGACACTAAAACTCATGTTGCGCACCTTCTGTCTGGAGACTGGGAAGGATTGGGACGAGGGAGTTGACCTGCTTTTGTTTGCTGTTCGGGACAGTAAACAAGAGTCGCTAGGATTCTCGCCCTTCCAGCTCGTCTATGGACATGAGGCGCGAGGGCCTCTTAAGGTGTTAAAAGAGTGTTGGTTGAGTGATCAGAGCGCGACGCCCTTAGCTTCGTATGTGGTCCAATTCAAGGAGAAGTTGCGTCTGGCTGTAGAACTTGCCCAGTCCAACTTAAGGTGTGCTCAGGTGAAAATGAAACTGCATTTTGATAAGGCCCATAAGGCAAAACCTAGAGAATTCCAAGTGGGGGAGCAGGTGTTGGCCTTCCTGCCCTTACATGATCACCCTTTTAAATCCAAATATAGTGGTCCATATGAAGTACTAGAAAAACAGGGGTCCGTGAATTATGTAATTAGCACCCCTGAACGGCGTAAGAAAAAACGCCTTATCCATGTCAATCTCTTAAAGTCATATCATGTTCGTAACGAAACCCTGGGAAAAGCAGTTGCTTGTGTTGATCAATCCTTGCCAAATTGTATCATTGTGCCAGAGTGTCCAGATGATAAGGATCAGTGTTTTTCTGAAATAATGAATGGGTCTAGTGTAAAAGTTGAAAACTCGACTATCTTGGAGGACCCCAGTGCTAAGTTGTGCCATCTCTCTAGTGACCAAGCCAATAATATAAGGTCTCTATTACAGGAGTATCCTGTTATAGTTGGTGATTACCCACTCTCTTGTTCAGTGCTGGAGCATGACGTTGAGACCAGGGGAGCCAAGCCAATCCGACAGCGTCCCTACCGTCTTAACGCCTTCAAGCGGGAGTGTGTGCGAGCCGAGGTACAGCGTCTTCTTGAGCTAGGCCTCGTCGAACCCAGCATCAGTCCATGGGCATCCCCTGTTGTTCTAGTTCCAAAGCCAAGTGGGTCAATGCGGATGTGTGTGGATTATCGCAAGGTGAATGCTGTCACTGAACCCGATGGTTATCCCTTGCCACGCATTGACGACGTGATCAACGATCTTGGACAGGCAAGGTACGTGACCAAATTGGATCTCCTCCAGGGCTACTACCAGATAAGACTGACTGAACGCTCCAGGGCCATCTCTGCTTTTGTCACTCCTGAGGGGCTGTACCAATTCACAGTCCTTCCGTTTGGCATGCGGAACGCCCCTGCAACCTTTCAACGCCTCATGAATTTCATCACGTCTGGTCTGGAAGGTGTCCGCTGTTACCTAGACGACCTTATCGTCTTCAGCAGTTCCTGGGAAGATCACATGAGTCGTCTACAAGCCCTCTTCTCTGTACTGGCTGCAAGCAAGCTGACGGTGAACCTTGTCAAAACTGAGTTCGGCCATGCCCACGTCACTTTCTTGGGGCATGTGGTCGGACAAGGGGGAAGTCCAGCCTATAGCAGCCAAAATTGAGGCAATTCAACAGTATCCGGTGCCCGGTGATAAGAAGAGTGTGATGAGGTTGCTGGGTATGGCAGGGTACTACCGCCGTTTTTGTCCAAACTTCTCCTCCGTTGCCTCTCCCATGACTGACCTGCTGCGTGGCAAGAAAACCTTCAAGTGGACTACGGCTTGCCAGAAATCTTTTGAGAATCTTAAATCCCTGCTGGCAAATGCTCCTGTACTACTTGCACCTGACCTCCAGAAACAGTTCACTCTCCATGTCGACGCCAGTGAAATTGGCGCCGGTGCGGTGCTTATGCAAGAGGGTGAGAGTGATCAAGTGCTTCATCCGTTGTGCTATTTTTCTAGAAAATTTAACAAATATCAGAGAAACTATGCCACCATTGAAAAGGAGGCTTTATCACTGATCATGGCACTAGAAAACTTCAAAGTATATATTGGCAGCACTGCTTATCCCATTCAAGTGTTCACTGATCATAACCCACTTACTTTTGTTGACAAGATGAAACATATCAACCAAAGACTTTTGAGGTGGGCTCTATCACTTCAGCCCTATAACTTGGACATTTCCCATATCCGCGGAAAAGAGAACGTGTTGGCTGATGCACTTTCTCGAGTCTGATTATTTAGTAACTGTGTCTATATGCAAATTACTTTTTTTTGTTTTATTGTCATTGAGTACCTTGTGTTTATATTATGAATTATTTTGCTTCATATTGATTTAAACCAATTGTGTTAGTTATCACTTTCGCTGTGTAGCTGTACATCCATTTTCGCTTCCAGTTGGTTGTAAGTTCACTTTTTTGGGGGGAGGTGTCACATGCCTGTGGCGCTCGGGAACGCGCCTGGCGTGAGGCTTGTGTTCACGTTTCCATTTCACGCAAGCTATTAATAATTTGTTAATTGTACTTATTATATTATTATTGCTCTTAGTTATTTAGGTTAATTGTATATTTATGTATGTTATTAATATGCATCATTGTCTTACTCTGTTAAGTTCAAATCAAGAGAGTATTAATTAATTATATAAAAAATCTAGCAGATGTTCTAGATCACGTGGTATGAGACGCTCTCCTCCCGGCGTGGGCACGCCACGCCAGTAGTGAAAAAATCCGTGGCATAGGTTAGACGTGTCCATTCGCTCTCCAGCCTTGACCCTTGTCTAGGGCATTATCCAGTCTTCTGCAATGCCCTAGGGGTATCAGGTATTAGTGATACGTTTAGTTAGGCCTAGGAAGGGATCCTGGTGGTATGGAATCTCCTGTTTGGTAGGGATAATCATTTTGTAGTGATTGTTGTATGTACGTGTTTCGTATGTCTTGTGTAATATAGTAATGCTAAGTAATATTTGTTTGGTCTAACTCCTTACAGTATATCTACGTCCTTCCGGCATTACTCTTATTTTATTATACAAGTACTTATTCCCTTAAATTCAGGTTTGCTAATCATTACTCCATTTAAAACATAACTTGAATTCATTAATTATCTTCCCTTTTGTGATTCACTTATTTCAACTGTTCTTACTTTTCAAGTACACTTAGTTGAGTAGGTTTTTTGGTGAGGATAATTATTGCCGTGTTCCCTATTTGCTCCTTTATTTGTTAATAACTTGGGGTAGGGTTCACTCCCCAAGTATAAAGGATAGTGGGATCACGACAGTACATTGCAGTGCTGAGGAGTTGCTGTATGGTGAGAAGCTTGCTGAGAGGTTCTGTTGGGTGAGAAGCTTGCTGAGGGAGCTGGTTGGTGAGGAGCTTGTTGGGAGGTCTTGCTGGTTCTGGAAAGTAGAGTAGAATGAGCTCCGCAGCCAGGCCTACGCATATTTATACGGTTGCTCAGGATCAGGGAAGTGAGGTGTGCAATGTGCGGCGCCAATCACTGTGCAGTTCGCTAGAAAGGCCTGGTTTGCTGAACTCGTCGCTGATTGGCTGGTAAGCGGATGGTCAGAAATCAGTCAATAGTAGTACTCCTTCCTCCGCACCTGAGACCTAGTCTGTGGATGTCGCTGGGGCTTCTGCTACCTGTAAGCTGATTGGCTGGTAAGCGAACGACAGGTGATCAGTCGGCAGTTGTAGGGGAGAGTATCCACGACTGTACAATTTTCCCCCTCCCCTCTGGGCGCAGCAGGAGACTTGTTGTCGGCAGGGTTGTATACCACATGTGAGACATAACGGGCAGGGGCGTGGACGACTCGGCCACTTCGGGTGATGACTCCTTCTAGTGACACAAAACCTGTGGGAGAAGCAGAGGGAGATGGAGGGTTGTAGATGAGAGAAGGTTGAGCAGGTGAAGAATGTGGTGCTTCTCTCGCGGCAGGGTCGCTGGTTGGGGTGTCTGGGTCCACGTCAAGAGCAGGGTCCACGTCAGGAGCTGGGTCCACGACAGGAGCAGGGTCCCCGTCAGGAGCAGGGTCCACGTCAGGAGCAGGGTCCACATCAGGAGCAGGGTCCCCGTTTGGAGCAGTAGGTACTTGATGATGAAAAGAGAGTGCCCAGAAATGTTGTGGATGGGGTGTTGCTGCAAGTGGTAACTGCGGGCAGACTGGTGTAGGCATAGTTTGTTGGAGGTAATGCTGGGCTGGGGGTCCAACGGGTAAGGTGGCCGCCTTCACTCGGTCTATGCTGACGGTGTCGTGTCTGCCATGGAGGATGATCGTCAGGAAGGGTCCGTCGTAGGGGCGTTGAAGTGGGTTGCGGTGAGCATCGCGCCTGACGAAGACATACTCGGCATTGATTAGTGCAGGAGGGATGTGTTCAGGGTGCTGGTAAGGCTGGCGTGGGGCAATAGCTCTGAATGCAGAAGCTCCTTGTCGAAGTTTTTGCAGTAGATCGTGACGGACAGTAGGAGTGGAGTGATCGAGGTCAGGAGGAAGTGAGAAGTTCCCGGGTAGGTAAAGGGGCTCGCCAAGGGTGAGATCTGCTGGGCTGCAGTCCATGTCCTCCTTGTGTGATGCACGGATGCCGAGGAGCACTAAGGGTAGAGCATCCGTCCAACTGTAAGGGAAGTGCTGTGCCTTGATTGCGTCCTTCAGCTGCGGGTGAAACCGCTCTACCATGCCGTTGGACTGAGGGTGGTAAGCGGTAGTGCGGTGCCTGGAAGTACCAAGGAACTGTAGGAGGCTGTGGCAGAGTTGTGACTGAAACTGGGCTCCTCGGTCAGTGATGACGGTTGTGGGGGGACCAAAACGGGAGACCCAACCGGACAGGAAGGCGCAGACAGTAGATTCTGCTGTAGCATTCGGCATGGGAACGACTTTTGTCCACCTGGTAAAACGGTCAATGCAGGTGAAGATGTAGGTGTTACCACAGGATGATGGAAGAGGTCCCACAATGTCGAGGTGCACTACCTGGAAGCGTCCTTTGGGTATAGGAAAGGTTTCTAAGGACGCCCGTGTGTGTCGATGTATCTTAGAGGAATGGCAGGCCAGGCACTGGGCAGGCCAGGCACTGGGCAGCCCATTTCCTAGTATCAGCCTTGATGCTGGGCCAGACGACACATTGCGTGAGGAGGCGCTGGTAGGCCCGTACACCTGGGTGGCTGAGACCATGGATGCGGTCGAAGATGGCGCAGCGGTGTATGTGAGGCACGAATGGTCTAGGCTGCCCACAGGACATGTCGCACCACAACTTGATGTTCGTGAAAGGAACGGGGAGTTCTTAAAGGGCGAGACCTGAGGGAGATGTCTTGTATGTTGCCAGGTCTTCATCGTTCTCTTGAGCCACGATGAGCTGTTTGTAATCCATGGGTGGAGATGAGGGGAGAATGCTGGATATACAACGAGAGAGGGTGTCGGCGATCTCGTTGTGTCTGCCTTTAATGTGTTGGATGTCGCTGGTGAACTCCGAGATGTAAGCCAAGTGGCGAAGGACACGAAGTGTATGTGACTGGGAGGCTGAAGCGAAGGTGTGGACGAGGGCCTTGTGATCGGTGAAGATGGTGAACTGACGGGCCTCGAGGAAGTGCTGGAAATGCTTGACAGCAAGGTATACGGCCAGGAGTTCTTGATCGAAGGCGCTGTACTTGAGGTGGGGTGGTTGAAGCCGCTGTGAGAAAAAAGCAATGGGCATGAGAGTTCCGTCGATCTCCTGTTGTAAGACAACGCCCATGGCAGTAGAAGAAGGGTCTGTTGTGAGAGTGGTCCGGGCGTTGGGATCTGGGTGAGCCAGCAGTGTAAGGCGTGTGATGTGCTGCTTAATAGTGGTGAATGCCGTAACAGCCTCTTGAGTCCAAATGAGAGGCTTGTGAGACGTCTTGGGGAGTCCCTTGAGAAGATCGTGAAGAGCAGTGAGGATAGTAGCAGCGTGGGCAATGAAGTGGTAGTAGTAATTGACTAAACCCAGGAATTCTCGGAGCTTCTTCGCCGTTTTAGGTTTGGGGAACTCCTTGATGGCAGTTACCTTCTGTGGTAGGGGTTGGATGCTGCTTGGTGAGACACAGTGACGGAGGAAATCGATGGAGGAGGCTCCGAAGACGCACTTGGCAGGGTGAACTTTCATGTTGTTGTTCTGCAGGCGTTGGAGAAGGAGCTGTAGGTGGCGATGATGCTCGTCAGGCGTCGGAGATGCGACGTATGTGTTGGTGGAGAGACTTGGGGTGAGAAAAGTTCCTTGAACTTCTCGAGCAGGGGGGAGAACTCGTTGGACGGCGAGAGGCAGGTGATAGTGTCGGTGTCCGCGACACGTGTACCCCGGATCGTGCGTGCTGTAGGCTCATGGATGAGACAGAGGTGGCTTGGGTCAACGACGAGCTTGTGGAAAGTGAGGGATTCGAAGCCAAGGATGGATTGAGAGACGTCTGCAACCACGAATGACCAGCACAGAGTCTTGGAAAGACTGAGGTCTAAGGTGAGGATGTGTGCGCCGTAGGAGGTGATGGGGATATCATTGGCAGCGAACAGGTCATACGAGGGTTGCTTTGATGTGTCTTGCGGTGAGGGAGGGATGATGCTGAACCATGCCCCTGTGTCAACGAGAAATTTCCTGCCGGAGATGCGGTCGGTGATATGCAGCAGTGAGACGCCTGAAGTGACAGAGGCTGTGGCGTCTACCAATCCCCGTTGATGCCGTTTCCCGAGTAGTTGCAGGGGCGCTCACAATGTCTAGCATTGGCACCGAAGCGTTGGTGGTACCAGCAGAGGGTCGGTGCACTGTGCTGGGAGCTGGCGGCGGTGTCCGGGGCAGGACAAAGACGTCGGGGTTTGTGGGACGCAGTGCGTGGGGCAGGAACAGGCCCAGCACCAGGCGTGGAGGAGCAGAGCTGCTCAAGGGTGTCCATCCTGCGGTGTAGAGACTGCAGCAAGTCCCTGATGTCTTGTGAGGTGTTGCTCGACTGAGGAGCGTTGATCCGGTTGACAAGATCGGAGGTAAGTAATGGTGTGGCCGTTGGGTTGTCCGTGGAGGCGAGGCGCGCAGCAGCATACTCATAGAATATTCTGTCTGCCGAGGTTACGGAGGTAGCCGGTGCAGACAGGGCGAGGCGAACTTCTGTGGGGAGCTTCTGTGCGTGAAGCTGGCGCAGGACAGTGTTGGGAAGCCTGTCCGTGTGCCGGGAGTTCAGTCTACACATCTTGTCCCAGAGACGTGCAGGTGTTGAGTTGCCGAGGGAGAGACAGGTTAGGTTTTGCAGGAGACTGATGTGGGGCCGTTGTTATCGTGTCTTCAGAGTATCACGCAGGGCAGTGAATTTGTTGTCAGCTGGAGGGTTGGTGATGGTCTCTGAGATTTGCGTGGCGACTTCCGTGGGCAAGGAACAGAGCAGGGCGATGTACTTTTGCTCGACCTTAGCGGCTGACCCGGTGAGAGCTGCCTCCACATGGATTAACCAGTCCTCATGTTGTGGTTGAAGGGTGGTAGAGAGATTCGTTTGTCGTCCATTCTTGCGAGACTGCTTTACACCTGTTGGGTAAGGATGAGGGATGGGTGCTTGCTGCTTTACACCTGTTGGGTAAGGATGAGGGATGGGTGCTTGCTGCTTTACACCTGTTGGGTAAGGATGAGGGATGGGTGCTTGCTCCGACCCCCTTCCGTGTTCACAATCTCCTGGGAGGGAGGTGAACAGTTGCAGAGGGGGACTGCAGGACGAATACACTTTTGAGGGTGCAGGTCCCTAGGCCAGAGCGAAGAAAAACAAAAGGAAAAATAGTAGAAGTAGGCAAAGAGCTTAAACCACGTCAGGAATATCCCACTATAGCTGCTCTCCAGCTGTGATGTGGGGTCACTCACACCACCAGTGGGGAGAACAAACTAATGTGCGATAAACCTAACAGTCGTCAGATGGTGTCACCGCTGTAGTGGTGGGTGGTCCAGTCAGGTCAGTTGGCCCACAATGACAGCAGACAGGGCGGTCCTCACAACTCCAGGGGTACAGCAACAGAAAGCGTGGAGTTCACAGCTCCAGGGGTCACCAATTGCAGCTTACTGTATGTGGCCAGGTGTCAAGTTCTCTTTGTTTGTCTATTTCTCTTTGTATGGGTTCACATACGTACGTACATGTAAGATATCTCACACTCAGGATGGAGGTAAGAATAGAAACTCACAATGCGTTTTCTGTATATATTGCATGTACATTGCAGTGCTGAGGAGTTGCTGTGTGGTGAGAAGCTTGCTCAGAGGTCCTGTTGGGTGAGGAGCTTGCTGAGGAAGCTGGTTCTGGAGAGTAGAGTACAATGAGCTCCGCACCTGTTGTTGTTGTTGTTGAGATTGTCAAACTGTAGTCTGACACGGGCCTTTGCCTGTAGGCGGCCCGTTTGGTGGTTCTGGCTGTAGCTCTTGGAGCAGCCAGACCGGATTTGGGATTAGAGGTTGTCCTACCTGCAGATATGAAAAGATACTGCAGGTTTGCAAGTGTGAGCGGACCCTCGGTCAGTGAACGCTTACCACCATCCCCCACTCTTGGACGTGGTCAGTTTCGGAGTGGCGTGCCCCCCGAACTGGGGTCCACACTTGCTGGGGGAGTGTAGGTTATGTATATAAGCTACTGTGCCAAGTAGCAACCCTGTACATAAGCTACTGTGCCGAGTAGCGTTTATATATATTATCACGTGGCAACACTGCACGTGTTATGTGGCAACATTGCCCCGAGGCTGCCATATGGCAAGGCAGACTCAGTCTGACTGTGTGAGCCGCGCATGGCACACGCTGGTCACCACTTGTATTTCTCTCATCCACAATAAACGAACTCAGTGTTACACGTGTTTCCCTAGCCATCACTGCATTCTTCAGGGCACACTAGTAACTTTCATGGCGCAGTGTCTAGGATCTGTGGACTTACAAAGTGTGTGAACAATGCCGACAGTTACGTCTGCCAGTGATGCGCGTCGACTCAGTGTGTTGTGTTGTGTTGCGCTGTGTTTCGCCGCGATGTGCAGTGTTGCTCCGTCACAGTGCGTTTTAGTGACGGTGGCAGTGTTAGTGTCAGTGTATTAGTGTGTGTCTAGAGCTGAGTTGTGCATTGGCCTTTTTTTTTTTGTGGAACCCACGGAGCACGCAGGCGCACACCCTTCTCGTGCGACATCCGGGGGACACTGACGGTCTTGCCGGACCAAGCAGCTGTCCACCACGCTCCGCTCTCTGAGACACACACACACACACACGCACTCACTCACGGACAGGACAGTGGACCTGGACCTTATGCGTGATTTTTGCGCTGTTTATGTCACATATATGTGGTTCGAGCTGTTGAGGCGCCACTTTATATATTAAACAGTGCAGTCCACGCACACACAAAGATGGGAGGTAAGAAGGGACGTCAAGATGGGAGACACGACTCCCCACCACCTTCCCCTCCACCGGGCACAGACTCTCATCCTCCACCTCCAGTGACGGACATCGCCACAATTCTGAAGTGGATGGACGACCGGGACGAGAGACGCAGAGAGATGGAACTTCAGAGGGAGGAGACACGAAGAGAGGAGGAAAAGTTGCGTTTTGAGGCGCTATTGGCGACCCTGGCGCTAACCCACCCTCCCTCACTCGCAGGTAGCGCGCTTCAAGGCGCCGGTACACTCCCTCCTCCACCACACCAGCGTCCTCCAGGTACTCTTGCTACCCCAACAGCTCCCAAGGCATCTGTTCAACCCCCACCCGCCCTATTCACCAGACGTCACGTTTCAGCTTTTTCGTGAGTGGAGGCGGCGTTGGACAGATTACTCCACGATGGTGGACCTGGACAGCATGCCTCCAAACAAACAGCTCATCCAACTGCGGATGTGTTTGTCGCTGGAGACCCAGAGAATTTTGGAGCACACGTTGCGAGTGCCTCCCGATTCTACCTCTTCAGTGACGGAGGTGCTCGACCTTTTACAGGAGCATGTTAAGGGTCGGAACAACGAGGCTTTGCGTCGCCGTGCCTTTACCAGCTGCAAGCAGGCGGAGAACGAATCCTTTGACGACTTTTTTGTACGTTTGAAGAGTTTGTCTGAGGAGATCGACGTCTGCAAGGCGCACAGCCGGGAATGTGAGGAAGCCTGGATCAAGCACGGGATCTTGACAGGTGTCAGGCACGAAGAGTTGATGCAGCGACTCATCCCCCTGGACGCTTCCTCCACACTCCAGGTGGTAGTGACTGAATGTCGGTCATACGAGGCCACCAAGTCCGCCACCTCTGCCTTACGGGCCCCACCTGCTGTGAGAGCTATCTCACAATACAAGAAGGATAAGAAGGCGGCCAACAACGCGAAGGCCGCCACACGTTCTTCCACGCCTCTGCCTAGTGCTTCCTGTGGCAGCTGTGGAAAGCAGCACAGCCCCAAGACTTGCCCGGCCGCCGATGCACTGTGTCGTGGATGTGACCGTAAGGGCCACTGGTCTAACACAGATAGGTGCCCTGCACGAGGCCACAAGTGTCAGGCCTGCGGTCGCTATGGACACTACGACAAGTGCTGCCGCCAACCCAAGCCCAAAAGCCCAAGACGAGGAGGACAGCAGCGCACTTCCCTCGGGGTGGTTCGCACACAGCCCCCTCCAGATGGCCCACGCAGCCCCAAGCAGCAGCGGAGTCACATCAGGAGGGTGGAATCGACCACACGCCCCAGGGCTACCCCTTCCCCTACTATCCGCGTCGCCGTCACACACGGTGATGTGTCGGGTCACATCGAGGTGATACCGGACACCGGCGCCGATACTACGGTGATTGGGTTGAAGCACCTCCAGAAACTAGGCCTCACCAAACGCAGCCTGGGACCACCGCCGCAGCTGCAGTACTACAATGCGGACGGTTCCCAGATGCCGGACGCTGTGGGCTCCTTTCAAGCAGAGATCACTTACGGCGACAGGTCGTGTCACGGATGGATCGACGTGCAGCCTACTATCGCGACACCCTTGTTGTCGTGGGAGCACCTCAAGGAGTTATGCATCGTGCCCAGAGACTTTCCCGAGCAGATCCCAGCTGCTCGTTACACCGCCAGCAGGGTACGTGAGTCGACGAGCGACGCGCCTGGCGCTGCCACACGGAGCTGACCAGAACCAGCGTCCACTCCCACCCACACAGGACGCTCCCCTGCCCAGATCCTGTATGGTCACCCTCTCCGCTCTTGCGTTCCTACACACGCCAAGGCCTTTGCGAAGGACTGGCAGACCAAAGCTGAGAGCTGTGACCACCGCGCCACTTCACGTGCCCAGGACGCCAAGGCTCGGTGTGACGACCGTGCCCGCCCTCTTCAGCCACTGGAGATTGGTGCCCTTGCCCGCGTCCAGGGCCCGACGACGACACGTTGGGACAAGGTGGGCATAGTGATGGGCGTCGGCCGGTCGCGGGACTACAAGGTCAGGATGCCGAGCGGCCGTGTCTGGTGGAGGAACCGCCGCTTCCTCCGGCCAGTCCCACCCCCTGCTGCTGGCCCCCTGACTGAGGACGAGTCACCTACACCTCACGGGGATCCGCCCCACAGTGCACCTCGATGCTCGGAGCGACTTAGGACTAAGAAGTCCGCTCAAGACAAAGACTATGAGCGTGAGGGGGAGGGAGATGTAGGTTATGTATATAAGCTACTGTGCCAAGTAGCAACCCTGTACTGTGCCGAGTAGCATTTATATATATTATCACGTGGCAACACTGCACGTGTTATGTGGCAACATTGCCCCGAGGCTGCCATATGGCAAGGCAGCCTCAGTCTGACTGTGTGAGCCGCGCATGGCACACGCTGGTCACCACTTGTATTTCTCTCATCCACAATAAACGAACTCAGTGTTACACAGTGTTTCCCTAGCCATCACTGCATTCTTCAGGGCACACTAGTAACTTTCAGGGAGGATACTTCCTGAGCTATCTGAGTGGTGGGTATCGTGTGATGACCCGTAGAAGGTGGTGAATGTGGTTTGTTTGGGACTTTTGGGTTAGAGTGGCCGCTGGTGTTGTGTAGTCTTGGAAGTTTAGAATTCTGTTTCGGAGACCTTGCGTGACTTTGCAGTCGAGGAGATAGTGTTCCAGTGGGTTGGCAGCTGGCTCCTGACTGTGGGTGCATTCCCTGACGACATTTCCGATCGTCTGCCAAGTGCACTTGTACCCTAGTCGTAGTCGCTGAAGGCTAACTTGGGTTTGTCTTGGTGTTTTCTTGTCTGGGAAAGGTGGTTCTCCTTTTGTAGCCGCAGGTACCAATTGGCTGATTGGGAACCATCGTTGAATGCGTGAAGGAAGCTCTTTTGGATGTGGAGCTTGGTAGTCTTTCTGAGGTGGTTCTTGATCTGTTGCACGCTTACTGGAACTTGAATGTGTATGCTTCTAGAACGTGTGGCTGCCTTGGCTGCTTCGTCTGCCACGTCGTTTCCCCGAGCCCCTACATGACTGGGAATCCAGTGTAAGACAACTAGGCGATTTTGTCTTTGGAAGTCCTGTAGCTGTGTGATGAACGAGGTTATGATGTGGACGTTGACTCTTGGTTGACTGTGTTGGAGCACCTGCATGGCCGTTTTCGAGTTCGTGTTAATTATGATGGACTTGTTGTGTTGTGTTTCAGCGTGTTGTAGGGCCTTTGAGATTGCTACCAAATCTGCTTGTAGAGTGGAGCAGTCATTAGAAAGTCTCCATAGGAGGGTCTGACCTTGGGTGTAGAAGGCCGCTCCAGATCTATGATGTTTTGGGTCCACCGAGCCATCTGTGAAGTATGATGCTGCATCAGCCGGTGTCTCGGTGGCTATGGCTTCCAGAGTTATTCTTTTGAGGTCCTCCTTCTGGAGGTTGGCTTTGCTATCACCTAGTTTGGTAATTTTGAATGTGGCTGGTGGAGGGTTCCATGGTGGAGGAACTACATAATCCTTGTCTCGTATGTCTTGGTTGTTCTTGACGAGTGTTTCTTCTTGCAGGTGCCCGATGACCTTGCTTGCCTCGTGCGACCAAGTGGCCCCTCGCACTCTGTGGCCGAGGTGGAGGGAGGCACTGATTCGCGTTTTGGCAGCTGTGGACTCATCTGATCTACAGATTTTGGTGAGGAGACCGGCTGTCACCTGCTTGACGTGTACTGCCAGGGGTGGTAGTTCAGTTTCCATTTGCAAATTGCAAATTCTGGTCCACATGGGTGCTCTGAGCATGGTCCTGAGAGCATTATTTTGGATAACTTCTAGCTTAGCTATCCGGTCTTCTCTCAGTCCAATGAGTGCTGGAGCACTGTAATCTACCAGCGATCTGATGGCGGCCATGTAGTAGGCTTTGAGCATGTGTATATTCGCTCCTGCGGTTGTGCTGGTGAGCGACCAAATTATGTTGCGTCTGTTCGTCGTCCTGTGCCTGAGATACTCGAGTTGCGGCATGAAAGTGAGTTTCTGGTCGAACCAGATTCCAAGACACTGGTGGGTGTTGGTCCAAACTACCGGCGTATGGAGAGCATCATGTCTAGTGTGTCTGTGCAGATGGCCATCACTTTCGACTTGGCTGGATTTATCTTGAGTCCAAGTCTATTGCATTTATCTTCTATAAGTTGGAGTGCGTGTTGCGTGTTGACTAGTCTGTTTGCTCCTCTTACTATGAGCTGTAAGTCGTCTGCATAGCAGAGGAGTTTGGCTGTTTGTCTGAAAGGAAGTCTGACTAGATTTTCCATCAGCACATTGAACAGCATTGGACTGAGGACGCCTCCTTGTGGGGTTCCGTTTTCGTGGACCCTGTAGCTTGACGTTGTCCCCTGAAAGTGTACTCTTGCTTCTCTCAGTGTAAGGTAGTTCTGGATCCACCCCATTAACCTTCCTTTGACTCCTTTTTCGGCGAGCGTCGTTATAATAGCCAGTGGATTTGTTAGTTCGAAAGCCTTCTCCAAGTCGAGGAAGACCACCAAAGCTGGTTTATTGTCTAATGTGCTGAGTATCTCGGCAATGTTGTTGCCTGTGCCGGTGTTCTCGGTGTAAGCAAAAATGTGAGGGTGTGGGCTGCCTACTTTCCACTTGAATCTGTTGAGAGCCATTCTTTCTCCAGTCTTCGCTATGCAGCTGAGGAGGGAGATGGGTCTTGGTTTGTGTGGTTCTCTGGGCTTCAGAATGGGCTGTATATCTGCCTTCTTCCATTACGGTGGAAGTCTCTGTGCTTTCCACGAAGCATTGATGACTTGTAGCAAGGCCTTGTGCCCGGTTTCTCCGGCATGGGAAAGCATGGAGTAGGTTATCCTGTCGGCCCCTGGTGCTGTGTCCTTGCTTCATTTTATCGACTTCTGGAGTTCTTGCTGGTTGAAGGGTCTGTTGGTGTCATCTTCACCATTGCAGGCCTGTTCGATCATTTGGAGTCAGGCCTGTCGCAGACGCCGTTGTGTCTCCTCCACACGTCTCGGGAGGTTTTTCGTTGCTGCTCGGTCAGAGAACAGTTCTGCAAGTCTCTTGGCTTCTTCTTCTGGGTTGGGATGGGTTTGTGGTGGTGGTGTTGCCTTCCCAGATGCCCTTCGGATCTGGGCTCACATTTTGCCAAGGGAGATGTGCTCGTTCAGTTCGGAGCACCATTTAAGCCAGCTTACGCTTTTGATTTCTTCCTTCTCTTCCCTGGTATCCTTGACTATGTCTTGTAGGAGATGTCTGTTTGTTTCCGTGGGATGTCTCCTGTAGTTTCTTCGGGCCATGTTCACTCTGTGGTTGAGTTCTTTCACCCTGGGGCAGTAGTACCAGTAATCCTTGTACTGTCTTGATGTAGGTTTTGTTTTTGGAATAGCCTCATCTGCCACTTAGTGAAATGCCTCGACCAATTGTTGGTGGAGGGTTATCTCGCCCACGGATGCTGCACCGGCCGGCTGTGATTTGGTGCGCCACTTAGCCAGGTGTTTCTTATAGAGTTCCCAGTCTGCCTTTAGGGTATTGTCTGACGTTTGTCTTGAATACCCACAAAATGTTCTATACTACTGAGGGTATACACAAACACTTGTTCTCTTAAAAGTAGGTTCTATTCTCGTACGGGAGATATATACAGAGGGACCCAGGAGCTCGCTTCAACACCACAAAGACTCTGTCTTCACTCTCCTATGTATTACTGCGCGCTGGGATGTACAGATGCCAGCATTCACAAGCTGAATACATAAAGTATAAATATGATAATTTATATACATAATATGGTGCACAATAAATGGGAATATTACATAGAATTAATACATGTTCTGCAATACTTTACTATACATAATTAATACAGTAATATAAGAGTAATATAATAATACACAGCTTATGGTACTACTTTGTGTCCATATCATACACCTCCCTCCCCCCTATACGCTCATAGTTTCATCTTGAGCGGACCTTTTGTTTCTGAGTCGCTCGGACCTGCGGAGTACTGGGGCAGAAACACAAGGTGGGGATGGATTTACTTCAAAGACATCAACATTAGGGGACTCAACTGGGGAAGGGTCAACACTAGGCAGCTCCACAGGTCGGAGGAAACGACGGTTCCTCCACCATACTCTACCACTAGGAAGACGCACTTGGTAGTCCCTGGACCGGCCAATACCCATGATAACCCCAACCTTGCCCCAGCGGTGAGATACCGGATCTTGAATCCTGATCTGCTGGCCGATACTCAACCTGGGAAGGGGGCGGGCATGACAGTCGTACCGAGCAGCGACATCTGCGGCTCGTTCTGCTGCACGGCGGTCACATTCCTCAGTCTTGGCCTGCCACTCTTGAGAAAAAGACTTCGGGTGGGCAGGAACACAAGACCTGAGATGATGTCCATATAGAACCTGAGCTGGGGAGTGTCCGGTGAAGTTCGGGGTGTTGCGTAACTCCAACAAACCTCGATCGAAGTCCTCGCAGTCGATATTTCCTGAGGGCGACACCTTAAGGATCAGGTGTTTCACAGTCTTGACTGCGGCTTCAGCGTGTCCATTCGCCTGGGGGTAGTGGGGCGAGGTCACGACATGACGGACTCCCCAACGGTCCATGAAGTCCCGGAACTCGTGGCTGGTGAACTGGGGTCCTCCATCAGTCCTGAGGTGGAGGGGAACACCAACTTCTCTAAAATAATGCCTGAAGTTCCGGATGGTAGCAGTAGCCGTTGTATCACTACCACAGGGGACGACAACAGGCCATCCAGACAGTCGGTCAGCAATGACGAGGAAGGACTTCCCTGCTAATGCAAAAAAATCGGCCGACACAGACTCGAAGGGTCTTGAAGGGTTATCGTCGCACATTAAAGGTTCCTGTTGCTGGCTAGGTTGCAGAATCTGGCATGGTTCACTTGCACGGACGGTACTTGCAATGTCCGCGTCGATTCCGGGCCAAAATACAGTCTGCTTCGCCCGTCGCTTGGTGGCCTCCACTCCTCGATGGCTGTCGTGAAGGCGGGTCAAGGTACGGCGGCATAGGGCAACAGGAATGACTACTCCTGGACCATACAAGACGAGGTCTCCATCACAATAGAGGTCCTCGCGTATCTTCCAGTACGGGAATAGCGATTCATGAAGGTCGTATCGGTTTGACGGAAATCCCTGAAACACACAGTCGACGAGCCGGATGCAGGAAGGGTCGGCCCGGGCTGCCGAGCGGAGATCTTCAAGGGTCTTGTCTGCATCCGGTGCTGTAGACTCTTCTGATGTGAAGACGGCCTTCAATGAAACCACTGACTTGAGGGATGCGGCAGCTGTAGAGCACAACATCTCGTCCTCTGGGGTGGGCTTTAAAATAGGTTTAGGGAATTCCTTGGAAATAATGGCCAACTCTTGACAATGGCCATATGATAAAAGCGGAGTCGGGATACCATTATGAACATCAATCCGGGCTGAGCAAGACTGCTTACCAAAGGTAAGGGTAGCCCAGAAAGATCCCAAAGCTGGAGCCATCTTGGAACCATCAGCTGTCAGTTTCGTTGTCTGAGGAGGGGGCTGTAGGTTGCTCCAGGGTATTCCCAAACATGCTAAGTGTTGTGGACCAATTACTGAGACGTCAGCACCGGTGTTAGGTAACATCTGAAGACTGGATGACGAGTTACTGTACGAAATGACCACATTGATGTGCTGGGGCGTCGTGTCTGTGGAACTATGTACACGACGGTAGGAACGACTGGACACAGCGTCTTGATGCTTGCCAGAAGGAGGGGCGCGCCAGCACTACCTGAGGATGACTTCTTGGATCCTAGGTGGCGTCCTTTATGTGTCTTCTTACGACAACATTTGTCATAATGGCCCACACGACCACAAAGTCTACACTGAACTTTGCTAGCAGGGCACTTGACTGTATAAGCCCAGTGACCCTGGCGGTCGCAACCTCTGCACACGCTTTGAGCAGCTGGGCACTGGGAGGCATTATGCTGTCTCGCACAGCTGTTACACAAAGCTGCTGCTGAAGTTGTAGCTGGAGGGTGAGGGGTGGGGTTACTTTGCTGCGTCTTACCCTTTCTGTAGGAAGACATCGACCTCACCTGGTCAGGCTGTGAGCGTAAAGCTGAAGTCGCACACCTAAGGGCCTCGTACGCTCGACATTTCGTAACAACATCTTGAAGGGAGGAAGTGGGGTCGAGGGAAATGAGACGCTGAATTAGCTCTTCATCTCGGACACCCGTTAAAATGATTGTCTTAAGATGTGTCTCTTCACAGACTTGAGAATGTCCGGGACAAACATCAACTTCCTCTGAACACCATTTGAGCCTTACAAAAAACGCGTCAAAAGATTCTCCCTCAAGCTGTTGACATTGGAGGAGTTGTCTTCTCCTGAGTGCTTCGTTGCGCTGTCCCTTGACGTGTTCCTGCAATTTGTCGAGCACGGCCTTTACCGTCAGAGTTGTCGTAGGAGGTACTTGAAGTGTGTGCTCGAGAGTACGTTGCGTCTCTAAGGACAAGCACATACGAAGCTGTATCATTTGTTTCGGCTGTGATAAACTTGACAAGTCAACCATTGTTGCATAGTCTTGCCAACGTCGACGCCATTCCCGAAACATCTGATAAGAAGCGTCAGACATCAGAGAGGGAGGGGTCTGTACTGCAGCCTTTTGAGGTGTTGTTGATCCGACTCTGGGAAATGAGGTACCAGTACCTCTAGTCGCATCAACATTAGTAGTAGCAGACGAATCTTGTACGGTAGATCGTTATGGGGGGGGGGGGGGGTAACAGAGAAATCAAGACTTCAAATCTGGCTTGATCCTCCTTTCTTCGAAGGTCATCCTCACGTCTACGTATGTCATCGAGTTCTCTGCGTGTTTGTTCCTCTTTGTGGCCTCGTCTTTCAGACTCTTTGTACCGAATTTCTTCCTCTTCTCTCCTTGCAATATCGTCCTGGCGTCGAAAAGTTTCCATCCACTTTATCAGTTGAAGGAGATCTGTGGACGCATGTATCGCAGGAGAGCTGGCTCGCACGAGCGAGGAGATTCTGTGGGTGACTGGGCATTGTCACTGTGGGGAGCGTGGGGTGTGAGCGTGGGTGGGGAGAGGTCTCCCACACTAAAACTCGTAACCCCATCGTCCAGGGTATCGTTTTGATCCCTGTGAGACATGCCGACTGCTTCTGTACTCTATCTGTGCAAAAGACCGGGTCATCCCCTCGAAATCTATGCACAGAATTACAGAAGACTGAAGTAACTTGCACAGACAATTATGATTAAAATACACAGCACAGCACTTCACTTCACAGCACAGCACTGTACACAGCATAGCACTTCACAACACTGTAAGTCTAGAGGCTTGTAGTAGTCTTGCTGTCTGAAGCTGAAGACTGAAGACGCCATTAACTGAGTCTGGGCGGAAAGGCTTGGTCCACTGTATCTCACTGAGAAATAATCACTGCACCATCTAGCGTGTTGCCAGGGATACCCAAAGAATGTTCTATACTACTGAGGGTATACACAAACACTTGTTGACTTAAAAGTAGGTTCTATTCTCGTACGGGAGATATATATACAAACAGTAGGACGCAGAAGCCCGTGGTCACACGCCACGAGGACTCTGTCCTCTCTCTCTATCTATCTATGTATTACTACGCGCTGGCCTGTACAGATGCCAGCATTCACAAGCTAAATACATAAAGTATAAATGTGATAATTTATATACATAATATGGTGCACAATAAATAGAATATTACATAGAATTAATACATGTTCTGTAATACTTTGCTATACATAATCAATAAGAGTAATATAAGAGCAATATAATAATATACAGCTGAAGGTACTACTTTGTGTCCATATATATCATACAGCGTCTACTTCAGCTCCAGACAGCAAGACTACTACAAGCCTCTAGACTTACAGTGTTGTGAAGTGCTATGCTGTGTACAGTGCTGTGCTGTGAAGTGAAGTGTTTTGTGAAGTGCTGTGCTGTGTATTTTAATCATAATTGTCTGTGCAAGTTGCGGTAAGATGACTAAGGGAGCGGCCCGACAGTAAGTGCTCTCCCGTCTCTGGTCTGAGGGTGACTGAGGAATCCGCCGAGCGCTGCCCACCCGCTCCTACGTCTGGCAGCGCGCCAAGTCTCTCCCCTCCCGCCAGGCACACACACACACACACACACATTCACCTTCTATTTTCTTGTGACTTACTGCAGACTTCTGTAATTCTGTGCATAGATTACGAGGGGCTGACCCGGTACAAAGAGTCTGAAAGACGAGGCCACAAAGAGGAACAAACACGCAGAGAACTCGAAGACATATGTAGACGTGAGGATGACCTTCGAAGAAAGGAGGATCAAGCCAGATTTGAAGTTTTGATTTCTCTGTTTCCCCCCCCCCCCCCCACAACGATCTACCGTACAAGATTCGTCTGCTACTACTAATGTTCATGCGACTAGAGGTACTGGTACCTCATTTCCCAGAGTCAGATCAACAACACCTCAAAAGGCTGCAGTACAGACGCCTCCCTCTCTGATGTCTGACGCTTCTTATCAGATGTTTCGGGAATGGCGTCGACGTTGGCAAGACTACGCAACAATGGTTGACTTGTCAAGTTTATCACAGCCGAAACAAATGATACAGCTTCGTATGTGCTTGTCCTTAGAGACGCAACGTACTCTCGAGCACACACTTCAAGTGCCTCCTACGACAACTCTGATGGTAGAGGCCGTGCTCGACACGTTCCAGGAACACGTCAAGGGACAGCGCAACGAAGCACTCAGGAGAAGAGAACTCCTCCAATGTAAACAGCTTGATGGAGAATCTTTTGACGCATTTTTTGTAAGGCTCAAAAGGTGTTCAGAGGAAGTTGATGTTTGTCCCGGACATTCTCAAGTCTGTGAAGAGACACAGCTTAAGACAATCATTTTAACGGGTGTCCGAGATGAAGAGCTAGTTCAGCGTCTCATTTCCCTCGACCCCACTTCCTCCCTTCAAGATGTTGTTACGAAATGTCGAGCGTACGAGGCCGCCAGGTGTGCGACTTCAGCTTTACGCTCACAGCCTGACCAGGTGAGGGCAGTGTCTTCCTACAGAAAGGGTAAGAAGCAGCAAGGTAACCCCACCCGTCACCCTCCAGCTACACCTTCAGCAGCAGCTTTGTGTAACAGCTGTGCGAGACAGTATAATGCCTCCCAGTGCCCAGCTGCTCAAAGCCTGTGCAGAAGTTGCGACGGCCAGGGTCACTGGGCTTATACAGTCAAGTGCCCTGCTAGCAAAGTTCAATGCAGACTTTGTGGTCGTGTGGGCCACTATGACAAATGTTGTGGTAAGAAGACACATAAAGGACGCCACCTAGGATCCAAGAAGTCATCCTCAGGTAGTGCTGGCGCGCCCCCTCCTTCTGGCAAGCATCAAGACGCTGTGTCCAGTCGTTCCTGCCGTCGTGTGCATAGTTCCACAGACACGACGCCCCAGCACATCAATGTCGTCATTTCTTACGGTAACTCGTCATCCAGTCTTCAGATGTTACCTGAAACCGGTGCTGATGTCTCAGTAATTGGTCCACAACACTTAGTAAGTTTGGGAATACCCCTGAGCAACCTACAGCCCCCTCCTCAGACAACGAAACTGACAGCTGATGGTTCCAAGATGGCTCCAGCTTTGGGATCATTCTGGGCTACCCTTACCTTTGGTAAGCAGTCTTGCTCAGCCCGGATTGATGTTTATGATGGTATCCCGACTCCGCTTTTATCATATGGCCATTGTCAAGAGTTGGTCATTATTTCCAAGGAATTCTCTAAACCTATTTTAAAGATCACCCATGTCAACAGGTTGAAGGAATTCCCTATCTCTACTAACAGGTCCCCTTCTGACGCAAGAGCTTACCTTCTCAAGGAGTTTGCTGACGTGTTGGTTAATAAGAAATCTTTAGGATCCACACCACTCAAGCCGATGGTGGGTCCACCTATGAAGATTCATCTTAAGGATGGTGCTACACCTTTTGCCATCCACACCCCTCGTTTGATTCCTCACGCCTACAAGCAGCTAGTTAGACAAGAGCTTGACTCCATGGTTGCTCAGGGAATCATCAAACCGGCCGGAGACGAACCTTCACCTTGGTGCCACCCTCTCGTCCCCGTCGCCAAACCTCATGGTGGAGTACAGATCACCACCGATCTGTCAAAACTTAACCAGCAAATTTCCCGTCCAGCCCACCCTTCACCCACACCCTTCGCAGCTGTTCGAAGTGTGGACACGAAGGCGAAGTTTTTTACAACTATGGACGCCTTATGTGGTTATTGGCAGATCGAGTTGGCCGAAGAAGACCAGCATTTGACCACATTCATCACACCATTTGGGAGATACCAGTATTGCAGAGGCCCCATGGGATTTGCGGCTACGGGTGATGCATTCTGTCAACGTGGTGACGCGGCCCTTCAAGGAGTCACGAATTGTGTCAAGGTGGTTGATGATATCTTACTCCACGACGAAGACTACTGTGCCCACCTCTCCCGGATATACGAAGTTCTCACCAGATGTCGAAAGTACGGGATTACCCTCAATGCTGACAAGTTTGTAGTCGCCGCACCATCAGTGAACTTCTGTGGGTACACTCTCTCAGCATCAGGCATCGCAGCTGACCCGGAAAAAGTAAGTGGTATCAGGGATTTTCCAACCCCTGCCAACCTGACAGACCTCCGTTCTTTTTTGGGTCTGGTCAATCAGCTGGCTGAATTTACACCTGACATCTCCGCCGCAGCCCAGCCGTTACGCCCCCTGCTGAGCCCCAGGAGGACATTCCTGTGGACCCCAGATCATCAAGAGGCCTTCCAGCGAGTCAAGCAGGCCCTCTTGAGTCCACCTGTCCTCGCCTGTTACGACCCAGCCCTACCCACCGTCCTCCAGACTGATGCCTCCAGACTCTACGGCGTTAGTTACGCCCTTCTGCAGGACCATGGCGGTGGACAACTCCGCTTAATTCAGTGTGGATCCCGGTTCCTGACCGACGCTGAGACCCGATATGCCACGATTGAGCTGGAGATGTTGGCTGTTGTCTGGGCGATGGCGAAGTGCCGTTTCTACCTAATAGGACTTCAGCACTCTACCCTCTTCACGGATCATCGCCCCCTTATACCTATAATCAATCACTACTCTTTGGATGCAGTAGAGAATCCTCGCCTTCAACGTTTGAAAGAGAAGCTCTCGCCTTATCTCTTCACGGCTGTGTGGCGTGCGGGTAAGCTGTTGTGCATCCTGGATGCCCTGTCCCGCGCCCCTGTCAGTCGCCCCACCCCAAAGGACGAGATGTTGTGTTCTACAGCTGCTGCATCCCTCAAGTCAGTAGTTTCATTGAAGGCCGTCTTCACATCAGAAGAAACTACAGCACCAGATGCAGAAAAGACCCTTGAAGATCTCCGCACCGCAGCCCGGGCCGACCCTTCCTACATCCGGCTCGTCGACTGTGTGTCTCAGGGATTTCCATCTAACCGATACGACCTTCATGAATCGCTACTCCCGTACTGGAAAATACGCGAGGACCTCTATTGTGACGGAGACCTCGTCTTGTATGGCCCACGAGTAGTTATTCCTGCTGCCCTATGCCGCCGTACCTTGGCCCGCCTTCACGACAGCCATCGAGGAGTGGAGGCCACCAAGCGACGGGCGAAGCAGACTGTGTTTTGGCCCGGAATCGACGCGGACATTGCAAGTACTGTCCGTGCCTGTGAACCATGCCAGACTCTGCAACCTAGCCAGCAACAGGAACCTTTAGTGTGCGACGACAACCCTTCAAGACCCTTCGAGTCTGTGTCGGCCGATTTCTTTGCAGTTGCAGGGAAGTCCTTCCTCGTAATTGCCGACTGACTGTCTGGATGGCCTGTTGTCGTCCCCTGTGGTAGTGATACAACGGCTACTGCTACCATCCGGAGCTTCAGGCGTTACTTCAGAGAAGTTGGTGTTCCCCTCCGCCTCAGGACTGATGGAGGACCCCAGTTCACCAGCCACGAGTTCCGGGACTTAATGGACCGTTGGGGAGTCCGTCATGTCGTGACCTCGCCCCACTACCCCCAGGCGAATGGACACGCTGAAGCCACAGTCAAGACTGTGAAACACCTGATCCTTAAGGTGTCACCCTCAGGAAATATCGACTGCGAGGACTTCGATCGAGGTTTGTTGGAGTTACGCAACACCCCGAACTTCACCGGACGCTCCCCAGCCCAGGTTCTATACGGACATCATCTCAGGTCTTGTGTTCCTGCCCACCCGAAGTCTTTTTCTCAAGAGTGGCAGGCCAAGACTGAGGAATGTGACCGCCGTGCAGCAGAACGAGCCGCAGATGTCGCTGCTCGGTATGACTGTCATGCCCGCCCCCTTCCCAGGTTGAGTATCGGCTAGCAGATCAGGATTCAAGATCCGGCATCTCACCGCTGGGACAAGGTTTGGGGTTGTTATGGGTATTGGCCGGTCCAGGGACAACCAAGTGCGTCTTCCAAGTGGTAGAGTATGGTGGAGGAACCGTCGTTTCCTCCGACCTGTGGAGCTGCCTAGTGTTGACCCCTCCCCAGTTGAGTCCCCTAATGTTGATGTCTCCAAAGTAAATCCATCCCCACCTTGTGTTTCTGCCCCAGTACTCCGCAGGTCCGAGCGACTCAGAAACAAAAGGTCCACTCAAGATGAAACTATGAGCGTATAGGGGAGAGGGAGGTGTATGATATGGACACAAAGTAGTACCTTCAGCTGTATATTATTTTATTACTCTTATATTACTCCATTAATTATGTATAGTAAAGTATTACAGAACATGTATTAATTCTATGTAATATTCCATTTATTGTGCACCATATTATGTATATAAATTATCATATTTATACTTTATGTATTTAGCTTGTGAATGCTGGCATCTGTAAAGGCCAGCGCGCAGTAATACATAGATAGATGTAGAGAGAGAAGACAGATTCCTCGTGGCGTGTGAACGCGAGCTTCTGCGTCCTATTGTATATATATCTCCCGTACGAGAATAGAACCTACTTTTAAGACAACAAGTGTTTGTGTATACCCTCAGTAATATAGAACATTTTTGGGTATCTGACAACACGCCAGATAGAGGTGTATAAACATATCAAGGGCACTACTCAGTCGAGTGTCCTTACTTGGAGCCGGCGGACGCTAACCCCACAAGGGGTCACAGCTCAAGATTGAAGAAGCCATAGGTCCAGAATACTGTGAGGACTAATTTTTTCCGAGTGAGAGTTGTGAACTCTTGGAACAATCTACCAGAAAGTGTTGTGATGGCACCAAGTGTGAGCTCTTTCAAGACCAGACTTGACCAACACTGGAGCAGGTTCAGGTACACTCAGGAGCCGGTGTATGCCCAGTACTAGCCAACAGTGCGTTACGGAGACATGACCGATTGCCCAAGCGGCTAACGAGCCGATCATTTGGTGAAGGGGATAAAAGAAAAGGAAAAGTAACCGAGACGTGACAGATCGCCCAAGTATGTGTTGGTTATTCTCTCGGCCAGTTGTAAATCATATGTTTTGTGTATGGTTACACGGAGGCAGCTCGAGGCTGAATTTTATTTTGATATATGAACATCAGAGAATCCGATGGAAACATAGAAAGTGTTGTCAGTCTTGTATTATTAAAGTTAGATAATTGTCTGATATGTAAACATTTGTTTATGGCGTGGCGTTCGGGTTTGGTCGTGTTGCGTCTCTGTAACAGAGCATGTTCGGCATTCGGACCTTCGTTGTTGAGCGGCAGAAATTGGACAGTGATTACATAAGATCATCAAGATCGTCTTAGTGATGTGAAAGTGCAAATCGATTTAGGATTTTTAATGCTAGACGCGATTGTATTTTTGAAAACTCAGTCTCCACCGAATTGGAGGTACAGCCAAGGTCAAGTGGCCGACAGCCACAAAATCATTGCCATATGACAAAGCTTTTATTTTATTTTTTTATGGAGTTATGGTCACTGCTGTGATAAGGGTGTAGTGGAATTCTCCCCTACAAACGCTGTTTGTCGCTGCCTAGCCGACCCCACCAATTCCCTAGTGTATGCCTCGTGGTCTAGGTCAACCAGCGCCGCCATACACCACGGAGCGGGGGTCAACTGCTAAGCCACGCCTACCCCCGCTATTTAAGACCTGACCTCGTGGTGATCTCTCTCTCTACCTACAGCCGCAGCCAGCAACACCTCCTCCTTCGCCGCTGCCTGGCGGCCTTCCCTCGCTCCTCCGCCTGCCTGGCGGTCCTCTCTCCCGCTGGCGAGCATGGCGACCCACAAGCTGTTCTTCTCTGAGCATCCTCACCAACCAGCTCTCTCTACATCACGCTTGTAACCATGCTGCCTTCCCAGCACCAAGCTGCATTGTACATCCAATACAACATGTATATAGAGAGCACATTGTGAGTTTCCTTTCTCCATTCCATCCTGAGTGTGAACCAAACAATCTCATACCCCACAAATGGTGACTCCCGGAGATTCGCACTCACACAGGATGGAGGAGAAACTGATCACGCTCCCAGTCTTCAAGCAACATGGAAGACTGGCTTATCCACACAGAAGCAGCTCTCATCGACTCTACAACTACTGTTTCTACACCGCAGGTCAGACACCCTAGAGCAGCTCTGCTACTCTAAGCAGACACCAGCACCTCTTCCGACCCCAGCACACCTGTCCTGCCTCAGACGCCGACCCCGGCCCAGCAGTAACCCCTGCCGCCCCTGATGCGGCCTCTGTTCCTGAGTGCGGACCCACACACCCCTCTTTTCTCCCTCAGGTACTCCCTGCTAATGTCCTGCACCCTGCTGCTGTCGTGGACCCAGCTGCTGTCACGAGCCCTCATCCGCTTCTGCTGACACAGCCCCTGCTCCTGACCCAGGCCCACACACCCCAGCAGGCGCATCTGTCGACTCTGTACCTGCCGTGAGGGAAGCACACCATTCATCGCCTCCACACACCCTTATTCTCTCTCTCTACTCCCACAGATATTGTGTATCTAGACAGTTGTCCCCAGCGACCGGCTCATCCACGCCATCGCCGTTGTCTCACATGAGGCACGCACCGCCCGTTCTGCCTCGCATGCGCTATGCAACCCTGCAGACAACAAGTCTCCTACACCGCCTGGAGGGAAGGGGGAGTATTGTAGTGGAATTCTCCCCTACAAACGCTGTTTGTCGCTGCCTAGCCGACCCCACCAATTCCCCAGTGTATGGCTCGTGGTCTAGGTCAACCAGCGCCGCCATACACCACGGAGCGGGGGTCAACTGCTAAGCCACGCCTACCCCCGCTATTTAAGACCTGACCTCGTGGTGATCTCTCTCTCTACCTACAGCCGCAGCCAGCAACACCTCCTTCGCCGCTGCCTGGCGGCCTTCCCTCGCTCCTCTGCCTGCCTGGCGGTCCTCTCTCCCGCTGGCGAGCATGGCGACCCACAAGCTGTTCTTCTCTGAGTGTCCTCACCAACCAGCTCTCTCTACATCGCGCTTGTAACCATGCTGCCTTCCCAGCACCAAGCTGCATTGTACATCCAATACAACATGTATATAGAGAGCACATTGTGAGTTTCCTTTCTCCATTCCATCCTGAGTGTGAACCAAACAATCTCATACCCCACAAGGGCCAACCAGGGAGTGTAGTACTGTGCCTTTAGTTAAATCAGTTCATAGTGTCATCAGTGAGTGCGGAAGAAGTTGTAAATAACTTAAAGTGAATACAAATTGGAAAGCAAGCTGGTAAGGCACCAGTGCCATCAGAAATCAAGTAGTGTTTTATGTGCCACAGAGACTTAAAATTTTATTTTGCTTATGTGCTTTCTCATGGACTGAAACTGTGCCTACAATTCACCACTCACAAGGAGATAAAGTGTACACAGTGATAGAACAAAGATATATGGTCGTTGATGAGAACGGGAAAAGAAAGTATAAAGAAATAATAGTTATAAAAAAAAATAATAAAATAAAAGTCAATGAGCTTGGCTATCCTAAAAGGCATTCTATTACTGTCCCAAAGAAAGTTTTATTTTATTTTTCTGTGTTTCTAAAGGACTGAGTGGGTGTATAAAATCTGCTATTCATAGCAAAATGCAGTGTACATAGAGATAGCACGTAAATACCGACAAATCGCAAAAGTGAACTGAAAAAAAAGAAGAGAAGAAAACAGAAGATAACCCTAAAGGCCACTGGGGAGGTTAAAACCAGCAGAGGACAGCTAAGTACTGTTTCTTTTCTTTATTTTTAAATAGGTGTAGATCTATACACAGTCTGCACCTCCCCCTCCCCCCAACACCAACAACAACCATGAGTATAATACTGTATGTGATTACTGCGGGGGGATGACGGATATGGATGATACAGGCCTGACCCTTGCAACGTTTAGGATGATACAAGCTGCCGTAAAGTATGAAGACTGTTGCTGGTATTGTAGTGGTCATGATAAGAGCTAACCTGAAGACCTTAAGGATTCATATTACGCTCAAACGTCGACAAAACCTTCTGAGTCCCCCAGTGGAAACGTCCCCCGTTTTCTCTGTTTCCCCGGTCTTTGTCTATGGGAGCAGACGCTGTATGCTGGGACCTGTTGCCATCCAACCCTTTGTAATCAATTTAATTTTGCTTTTGATAGCTGAGTCAGAGCATTGTTAGTGAAGATAATAGTAGAGAATGAAAATGAGTTCATAGTCTCAGTTTCAACGTCAGAGTGTACCGTAAATTAATTCATCGGAATAGGAGTAAGTGGACTCCCTGGCCTGTTTTGAGTGAGGGCGCCGCGGGCATTTCTACCCTTAGTAAGTGCCCGTCCCTTCATTCATACAGGTATGCCATTCCACTCTGTGTTGTAATTCGCCCTTCTTTAAGTGATTTGACCCAATTAATAGTTGCTTGTGCAAGCGTTACAGTAACGTAGTTGATATGCTCTGAGTGAAGTCATATTTACGTCTTTAACGTCCCCTGAAACGTGATGTGTTGTCACCGGTTAGTAAGTGCCCGTCCCTTCATCCATACAGGTCCCTAACGCAGCCTAGGCCGTGTCTGTAGGGTGGATGTTGTATCCACAATGTCTGGGGAGATGTCCGAGGTCCAGTAGGATCGGTTACCTTCTTGAGACCCGGCCGTCAGACACTTCAGACCACCTATAGCCCCCATAGCTGGCTCGTCTGGCCCTAACGCTCGGCTGGCGAGGTGACGCCAGATCACCAAGCCACACACCACTACCAGCCCCCATCATGGGTGGATGAGTGTCTAACTCAGTAGGGCTATTTGTGTGGTGGAATTAATCCACTGGGATCTCCAGAGTTCGTCAGATAGTACTCCATGGTGGCTGGACCCCATGGCTGTTGCTTGAGTATCACACCGGACGACTGAGTGTTGTAGTGGCAGTTGCCCTAGTATTTATGGTGCTAAGTGACCATAATAGTTGTGTTATTGAGTATGTCCGCCCAGTAGGGTTGGAAGTGTTATTATGTCCACCCAGTAATGGTGTGAGTATGTTGAGCCTGAGGGCCTAGTACTAGATTTCGTCTGTTAGTACAAATAAATTCTTTCTTCTAATTTCATATTCATGTTTAAATAAACTTTGTATTTGTATAATTGTGTCTATTATTTACCTACAGTATTTACCGTTATTTCTTCCCTATTGCTTGATACTATCATTACACCTACCCACAAGCCTCCTATCGTCACGCTACCAATGGTAATAAGTATAAGAGTAACAGGAATTGTTACTGGCACACAGAGGCCCTCATAAATGGTGGCAGTACCAGCCCTCATAAATGGTGGCAGTTCAGGCCCTCATAAATGGCAGTGCAGCCCTCTTAGTATTGCCCTGACTGCATAGTCAAGGTGAAAGAGGAGATTGCAAGCCATAGGAGAACGAGTTCCCAAGGGACGAAAATAGATGAAGCTGAAGCCTTGCTGGTGGCCAAACTAGAACAAGTTGGGAAAGAGATCCTTCCTAAGACTGAGGAAGTAGCCGATAGAATGGAGGTGGTTGCTAAGAGGAATTATACTGAGGCATTAACAAGGCCACCGGAGGTGGCGAAGAAGGATCAGAACAGGTTCTAAGCAGCTAGGGACTCTGAAGAAGTGTGTGGAAGAAATGAAAATTAACGGACCTACTGTTAGGGGAGAGGAGGAACAACGGGCGTTTCCAGCGCAGGAGCAATGTAATAGTTTTTGGAGTCCCTGAGAACCATGCGGAGGGAACTGAAAGTAAGATAACACACGATAAGATGCAGTTTAAGAATATTTGTACAATACAGAGGTTCTGAAGATGCCATCAACCCCTCAGGATGTGAGGAGGAGGAGGAGAAATGGGAGGTTATTTGGCGGGCAAAAAAATTAGCAAGGAGCGAGGCATTTCTAAGTGCATTCATTCACCCAGAAGGCACGGTAATGCAGAGGGAACAGCACAAGAAGCTCTTGCAGGGCTTGAAGCAGAGAAGGGAATAGTCGAGGAGGAGCGGGGACGGGTGTACATGGGTTATATTCAGGGAGAGCGTAGTGGAAGCAAGTGTGCCGACACAGGGCCAGGGGGCAGCAGCGCACCCTCCACCCGCTCTACCCCCACCCGGGAGGTGGCACCAGCTGTGCCTACCAGCCGGGAGGACGCGAGCTCCGTGTAAACATTGACATTTCTAACCACACCCTGCAAAATACAGTGTACTTAGCAAATGCTACAGCTTCTGAGAATGGGGGACGGGGGTTACTACTAAGAGCAGAGACGTTACCGAGAACAAATTCAGGCTTCAATGTCATGTACACTAATATTGACGTGTATAAAACCGTGTTGGCAATCGTTTACAAGGTTGTTTCGTAGTAGATGTTCCATTGCGGCATCTCTGATAATACTCTCAAGTACTTTACATATTATGCTGGTCAGGCTCACCGGTCTATAGTTGTTCGTGGAGTGACGATCGCCCTTCTTGAAGATAGGACTCACATAAGCCACTTTCCATTCACTTGGGACCTTTTGTTCACCCAGGCATTTACAAAACAGGATCTTCAGGGGCTCGGCAAGCTCGTTGCACAACTCTCTTAGCACACAAGGATGCACCATGTCAGGGCCGGGACTCTTATGGACCTTTAGCCTGGACAGTTTATTTCTAATAACCTCTTCTGTGAACACAATGTGGGTCAGTGCTGTGTCGAAAACGTCTGTCCTCAAACGCAGGAAGGTTAATTGCATCCCCTCTTGTGAACACCAAGGAAAAGAAGCTGTTCAATGCCTCAGCTTTATCCTGGTCAGAATCTGCATAACTACCATCTTCAAGCCTCAGGTCTGATACTCCTACTAGCGTTTACAATTTCGACTTTGCACAGCGGTAAAACGCCTTTGGGTTTGACTTGACCTCGCTTGCAACCAGCATTTGGAACTCCTTTTCAGCCCTTCTACACTCTATCTTTGCTTGGTTTCTGGCTATTGCACACACCCTCTTGTCCTGCTCATCGTTTGACTCAACCCATGTCTTGAATTTCTAGTTTTTCTTCTTAATTCTGTCGACCGCAGCATGGTTCATGTGTAGGGATCCCCTCGTATTCCTAGAGGCACTGGGTTTGGTCTTGGGTATATATTTATCGATCAAATGAGTCACTTTACTAGTAATGATATTCAGCGTAGTATCTGCGTTCTTGTGCCTTAATGAGTCAGGCCAGTTGATACCTCTCATCTCTTCCCTCATCCCGTTGTAATTTCCCTTGCAATATTTGCACCTTGGCCTGGCCTTATCCTGAACGAGGTAACAGTTAAATCTGAATGACAACACTATATGGTGACTGGTGCCAACTGGGGCAAGGTGTTCCAGTTTGTCCACCATACCCTCCTCGTTTGTTAGGATGAGGTCAAGTGGCTTGGATGTTTGCTCCCCTCTGTAATGTGTCGGGTCTCTAACATGTTGGAACAGAAAATTATCTCTCAAAGTTTCTACAAAAAGAGTAGCAGCGTTATTCAAATCATTTGGGGTGGACTCGTTTCTCCAGTTTATATCGCCATAGTTAAAATCCCCCATGATAAGGAGGTGGCTTGGGTTGAGCATCGCCGCGTTGTCTATTGAGGCTCTTAAGTTCCTTTGATTAAGTGGGCCACAATTTGGGGATCTGTAGATACACCCGACGATAAGTAAGTCCCCTCCCTTTAATTTTACACCACCTGGACTCTTCAAAAACATCCTTTCCCTGTACCCTCGCCTGGCTTGCTCCTACAATATATGGTTGGTGTACCTTCAGTAGTGTTTCAAACTCCTCTCTCTTATTGAGAAACGTGTCAGTATTAGTGTACATGACATTCAAGCCAGAATTTGTTGTCGGTATCGTCTCTGCTCTTAGTAGTAACCCCCCCCCCCCTCCCATTCTCAGAAGCTGCAGCATTTGCTAAGTACACTGCAACAAGTGTAGGAACAGATGATTTAGGACCCAAAATTGCCAGGAGAGGCTTGTGATCAGTTATTAAGACAAAATTCCTCCCATATAAATACTGGTGAAATTTCTTTACTCCAAATATGATAGACAAAGCCTCTTCTCTATTTGTGCATAATTTTTTTCGCTTTGGGTAAGAGTTCTCGAGGCATATGCAATGGGTCTTTCTTCAGTTATCTATTATATGACTTATGGCAGCACCTAATCCAAAGTCCGATGCATCACAAGCAAGCTTTAGTGTTCTACTGGTATCACAGTGGACCAAAACATCAGTACTAGACAGAGCAGCTTTACAATCTTCAAATGACTTCTGAGTTGCACTGTTCCATTTCCATGGAATCCCTTTCTTTAACAGTTCATGCAGAGGGGCTAAAACTGATGAAAGTCCACTCAAGAACCTTGAATAACGTTTTTTGGAGCAGGTAAATTTATTATGGTTCTTACTTTATCTTCTACAGGTCTCAGCCCTTCTGCATTCACTTTGTAGCCAAGATAAGTTACTTCTTTAGCTAGGAATGAACATTTGCTCTTGTTGAGCCTGACATTGTGTGCCAACAATCTTTCGAATACTGTGGTTAGGGTTTTGACATGATTTTGGATGTCACTGTCAACAATAAGGACATCATCCTGAAAACATAACACATTGGGAAGCCCCACACGAATTTTGTCCATGATGCACTGAAATAACTTTGGTGCACTTTTAACACCATAAGGCAACCCTTTGAACTTATACAATCCTTTATAAGTGTTGGTGGTAAGGTACTGTTGACTTTCAGCATCAAGACAGACCTGAGCATATGCTTGGGACAAGTCTAACTCGGTGAAAATGGTTCCACCTGTTAGTGCAGCAAACAAATCTTGAGATGTGGGTAAGGGATATTGCTCGTCCTCAACAGCTTGATTTATGGTAACTTTATAATCACCACATAGTCTAACAGATTTATCAGCTTTAGGTACAATTACTATAGGAGCAGCCGGAAATAAGTATTATGCTACTTTAGACTTGAAGGACGCCTATTATCAAGTAGTACTCAATGAACAAAGTCGAGACTTAACCACATTCAGCGACGGCTATAACTTATGGAGATTTACACGTTTACCGTTTGGGCTGTCAGCTAGTCCCGCTGTCTTTACCCGAGAGGTAAACCGGGTATTAGCCCCTTTAGCCACGAAGGACTGGGTGAGGAACTGCCTCGATGATGTGATAGTGTGGGCTAACGATTTCACAACCTTGGTGGACAGGCTGGCCAGAGTGTTTGATAGATTCGTAGAAATGGGAATCAAATTAAACTTATCGAAGTGTCAGTTTGGCCAACAACAAGTGAAATTCTTAGGGCATGTAGTGTCAGAGAGAGGTATTGAACCAGATCCAGAGAATGTCCGATCGGTATCAGAGTGTAAACCCCCACTTAATGTGAAGCAAGTTCGCCGGTTTTTTGGAATGTGTAGCTTCTACCGTAAACATGTCCCCAACTTTGCTAAGATAGCTTGTCCCATCACCGAACTCACTAAAGCAAATGTCCCTTTTGTGTGGACCAATAAATGTCAGAAGTCCTTTGATACGTTGAAACACGCCCTCACGTCGTTTCCGGTTCTCGTTAAGGCAGATGCCGATAAACCTTTTGAATTGCACAGCGATGCCAGTGCCGCCTGTGTAGGAGCTTCCCTCAATCAGGTGCAGACAGATGGCTCGTTACATCCGGTCGGTTATTTTTCCAGAAAATTAAAACCCGCTGAGACTCGTTATTCCACCACAGACAAGGAAGCCCTCGGAATTGTGTTAGCATGCAGGTTCTTCCATCATTTTTTGTGGGGCACACAATTTACTATCAAAACTGACCATCAACCTCTGACCTCAGTCTTCAGGAAGAAGACTAAGAATCAGAGAATGAACAGGTGGATGTTAGAAATGAAGGAATATTCATTTACCATTGATTATAAACCCTGTAAAGTGAAAGTTACTAGTGTTCCCTGAAGTATGCAGTGATGGGTAGGGAAACACTGTGTGACACTGAAGTCCGTTTATTATGGATGAGAGAAATACAAGTGGTGACTCGCGTGTGCCATGCACGGCTCACACAGTCAGACTAAGGCTGCCTTGCCATATGGCAGCCTCCGGGCAATGTTGCCACATAACGTGCAGTGTTGCCACGTGATGATATATATAAATGCTACTCGGCACAGTAGCTTATATACAGGGTTGCTACTCGGCTTATATACATAACCTACATCTCCCTCCCCCCTCACGCTCATAGTCTTTGTCTTGAGCGGACTTCTTAGTCCTAAGTCGCTCCGGGCGTCGAGGTGCACTGTGGGGCGGATCCTCGTGAGGTGTAGGTGACTCGTCCTCGGTCAGGGGGCCAGCAGCAGGGGGTGGGACTGGCCAGAGGAAGCGGCGGTTCCTCCACCAAACACGGCCGCTCGGCATCCTGACCTTGTAGTCCCGCGACCGGCCGACGCCCATCACTATGCCCACCTTGTCCCAACATGTCGTCGTCGGGTCCTGGACGCGGGCAAGGGCACCAATCTCCAGTGGCTGAAGAGGGCGGGCACGGTCGTCATACTGAGCATTGGCGTCCTGGGCACGTGAAGCGGCGCGGCGGTCACAGCTCTCGGCTTTGGTCTGCCAGTCCTTCGCAAAGGCCTTGGCGTGTGTAGGAACGCAAGAGCGGAGAGGGTGACCATACAGGATCTGGGCAGGGGAGCGTCCTGTGTGGGTGGGAGTGGATTCCACCCTCCTGATGTGACTCCGCTGCTGCTTGGGGCTGCGTGGGCCAACTGGAGGGGGCTGCGTGCAAACCACCCCGAGGGAAGTGCGCTGCTTTCCTCCTCATCTCGGGCTTTTGGGCTTGGGTTGGCGGCAGCACTTGTCGTAGTGTCCATAGCGACCACAGGCCTGACACTTGCGGCCTCGTGCAGGGCACCTGTCTGTGTTAGACCAGTGGCCCTTACGGTCACATCCATGACACAGTGCGTCGGCGGCCGGGCAAGTCTTGGGGCCATGCTGCTTTCCACAGCTGCCACAGGAAGCACTAAGTGGAGGCATGGAAGAACGTGTGGCAGCCTTCGCGTTGTTGGCCGCCTTCTTACTCTTCTTGTATTGTGAGATAGCTCTCACAGCAAGTGGGGCCCATAAGGCACAGGTGGCGGACTTGGTGGCCTCGTATGACCGACATTCAGTCACTACCACCTGCAGTGTGGAGGAAGCGTCCAGGGGAATGAGTCGCTGCATCAACTCTTCGTGCCTGACACCTGTCAAGATCCCGTGCTTGATCCAGGCTTCCTCACATTCCCGGTTGTGCGCCTTGCAGACGTCGATCTCCTCTGACAAACTCTTCAAGTGTACAAAAAAGTCGTCAAAGGATTCGTTCTCCGCCTGCTTGCAGCTGGTAAAGGCACGGCGACGCAAAGCCTCGTTGTTCCGACCCTTAACGTGCTCCTGTAAAAGGTCGAGCACATCCGTCACTGAAGATGTAGAATCGGGAGACACTTGCAACGTGTGCTCCAAGACTCTCTGGGTATCCAGCGACAAACACATCCACAGTTGGATGAGCTGTTTGTTCGGAGGCATGCTGTCAAGGTCCACCATCGTGGAGTAATCTGTCCAGCGCCGCCTCCACTCACGAAAAAGCTGAAACGTGACGTCTGGTGAGAGGGCGGGTGGGGGTTGAACAGATGCCTTGGGAGCTGTTTGTTTGGAGGCAAGAGTACCTGCGGGACGCTGGTGTGGTGGAGGAGGGAGGGTACTGGTGCCTTGAAGCGCGCTACCCGCGAGTGAGGGAGGGTGGGTTAGCGCCAGGGTCGCCAATAGTGCCTCAAAACGCGACTTTTCCTCCTCTCTTCGTGTCTCCTCCCCCTGAAGTTCCATCTCTCTGCGTCTCTCGTCCCGGTCGTCCATCCACTTCAGAATTGTGGCAATGTCCGTCACTGGAGGTGGAGGATGAGAGTCTGCGCCCGGTGGAGGAGAAGGTGGTGGGGAGTCGTGTCTCCCATCTTGACGTTGTCCCTTCTTACCTCCCAGCTTAGTGTGTGCGTGGACTGCACTGTTTAGTATATAAAGTGGCGCCTCAACCGCTCGAACCACATATACAGTATATGACATAAACAGAGCAGAAATACGCATATAGTCCACTGTTCTGTCCGTGAGCGAGTGCGTGCGTGCGTGCGTGTGTGTGTGTGTGTGTCTGAGAGAGCGGAGCGTGGTGGCTTTAATGCCGGTGGCTGGAGACGCGGCGGGAGTGAGACCGTCAGTATCACCCGGATGTCACACGAGAAGGGTGTGCGCCTGCGTGCTCCGTGGGTACCACAAAAAACAGGCCAATGCTCAACTCTCAGCTCTAGACACACACTAATACACTGACACTAACACTGCCACCGTCACTAAAATGCACTGTGACGGAGCAACACTGTACATCGCTGCGAAACGCAGCGCAACACAACACAACACACTATGAGTCGACGTGCATGACGCGCATCACCGGCAGACGTAACTGTCTCGGCATAGTTCACACACTTTGTAAGTCCACAGATCCTACCCACTGCACCATGAAAGTTACTAGCGTTCCCTGAAGAATGCAGTGATGGGTAGGGAAACACTGTGTGACACTGAAGTCCGTTTATTATGGATGAGAGAAATACAAGTGGTGACTCGCGTGTGCCATGCACGGCTCACACAGTCAGACTAAGGCTGCCTTGCCATATGGCAGCCTCGGGGCAATGTTGCCACATAACGTGCAGTGTTGCCACGTGATGATATATATAAATGCTACTCGGCACAGTAGCTTATATGCAGGGTTGCTACTCGGCACAGTAGCTTATATACAGGGTTGCTACTCGGCACAGTAGCTTATATACATAACCTACATAAAGCAAATGTTGTAGCTGATGTGTTAAGTAGACCCGTGAGAGTAGTAAGGGAAGGGCGGCTGAAAGACTTAGTCGCTCAATATCCCACGCTAGAGGGCTTAACCCCTGCAGAGCTGGGACTAGAACAACAGAAAGAACCACGGTGGAAACAGCTCTTGCAGTATTTGAATGGGGAAAAGTTACCAAGGCACAGATACCCCAAAACCGCCATTGATAAGTTTGAAGTGATAGATGGAGTTTTATATCTAGTGAAAGAACTGATTGACAAAGCCTTGCTCTATTGCTTAGTAGTACCTGATCATTTACGTGAAGCCGCCTTAAAGTTAGTACACAATAGTGCAAAGTCAGGTCATTTAGGGCAGTGGAAAACCATTGCCAAGACAGAAAGTCTATTCTATTGGCCAAACTACCGTAAGGATTGTATAGACTTTGTGAAGTCATGTGAAAGCTGTCAGAAATTCAAGGGGACTAAGGGTCTTACCCAGAAATGGCAAGCCTTACCGGTAGTTTCCAAGCCTCTCGAGCGAGTTTCTGTCGACCTGACTGACATGCATGCGGGGGCCAATGAATACCGATATGTGTTGACGGTCCTCGACCATTACTCTAGATTTGTTAACTTCTACCCCCTTCGGACTAAAGCGACCCAAGAAGTTACCCGAGAATTTGAGAAATTCACTAATGTATTTGGCAGCCCTAAGACGGTGATTGCCGATAATGGAGGGGAATTTACAGCAGCCCACTTTAAGAATTTTTGTAGAATGAGCAACATTAGTTCATATTTCACTTTGCCATACCACCCCCGAGGCAACAGTGTGACAGAGAGAATGCACAGTACATTTAAAACCCTCCTTGCCATCCTGTGTGAAGACAACCCCCGAATTTGGCCCAAGTTCTTAGGTCCCGTGCAGTGTGCATTGAACACGGTGGTGCACTCCACTACTGGAGTACAGCCACGCTTTGCCTTCTTCTCACGTCATGCTCACCGACAAGTGGGTATTGAGTTACCCATAATAGAAAGTGAAAGTAGTGAGGGGTTAAAGGAAGCTCACCTATTGATAAAAGAGACTTCCGAGAGAACGTCTAAGGAAGTCAGACAACGAGCCAATAGAGATAGGAAGGACGAAGAAGTCCAGTTGGGACAAATGGTATGGGTGAGGGCTGAAGTACCTCTTCCAGGTACTAGTAGGAAATTGAACGCCAAATAGAGGGGCCTGTATACAGTAACTGATATCATCTGAGACGGTGCCGCCTATGAACTCACAAACGTGTGAGATGAAACAGAGATAATCAGAAGAGCAGCAGAGAAAGTGAAAAGGTTTGTGGCCAGGGATATGTTTACAAAGTTGAATGACATTCAGGGCCCCACCTTGTGAGTCTTCATCAGATTCAGAACCATAGGGAAGAGAAAGGTTGGCCAGTCCCGGGAACCCAGGGGGAGTTCCTGAGGCTAGGTTCCCACAGAGACGGAGGAAACCACGGATCCGTATGGATCTCTAGAAACAGAACCAGTTGGTCGGTCACGTCTCTCAATGGCCGTAAAGGTCCCTTACTTAGTACTTGAGATTCGTTGATCGTGAACATCAACTGTTTGCTTCGCCAGTCAAGTTGGCCAGAGTGACCCTGTTGGGGAGGGATTGTCAGTATGTACCATGGGCAAGAGGAATGAGTAGATGTGTCTTACTGCAGTGAGAACATTGTTTGGTGTGAGTGATCAAGTTTGCTTGGAGGTCCTATCTGCAGTAGGCCTGGGTTAATGTAAGAGGTAGTTGGGCTTAACTTTAGTCACGGCTAGGCATGTACATGAGTACATGGACCTAGTGCAGTTTAAGACGCATGCACGGTGAAGTCACTGCTTGGCATGTACAAGAGTACATGGGCCTAGTGCAGTTTAAGGAGCTTGCATTGCGAAGTAACAGAAGGGCACTGAGGTTTTGGGGGTTTCATGTGGACCGGGTCGCTGGCATTAGGGTCTATTTGAGTCCATACTCTGGCCATTCAGATCTTGCCTCGTCCCGCGAGTGGAGAATGATTCTTTTTTGATAAGGTCAACCAGAATACTTCAGTGACTGGATGGGGTCCGCCTAACTACTCCTAGCTTGAGATCTCAATTGTTGAATTTTGAAGCTTGGGTCCAGTGTTATACATATCTGATCAATCGCCTAGAACTAGATGGAAACTACCTTTCATCCTGGTGGATGTTTTAGTTAAAAGTGTTATACAGATCTGATCAATCGCCAAGATGGTAACTACCTGTCATCCTGGTGAAAACTGTAATTGAGGCCGGCCTGTTATTTTTACTATTATGTTCTGTAATATTGATGTATGATTATGTTCTTCTGCGTGCCATAACAAGTGGTGCTGTGTTCATTTTATCTGCCCATGGCTGGGAGTTTTTGTGATTATTCATTTGAGTTGCAAAATTTTATGTATGTGAAAATTATGTAACCATGTGTATTGCCTGTATTGATGACCATTACCCCAGGATTGGAAGATAGTGTGTTTTGAAAATTATGTAATTACTGTGAATGTTTTGTTGACTATACAGCATAATATTGAATCTTTGGGAGGGGAAAGCTTTGTAACGACCACGGTCATACACGTCAGCTAACGCCAAAATCAAATGATTCATATTACGCTCCATAGCCCACAAAACATGTACCTCTGCTTTTATTTTGAGTCCTCCATCTGAGGAGTCCGTTTTCTCATCACTTCAAGACGCCTCAGTCCTCCGTTATCCCATTTTCTCTGACTTACTGAAACCAACCTCTCTATAAAATGAATTTGAATGTGAGAGAGAACACCCTTGTTTTGAGTCAACTTAAATATGTCTGTTTACAGTTGGAACATTCAAGATCCATTGTGAGTGGTGTTGAATGCCTCAACTGCCCTTATTGTTAGTCAGACGTATCAAGTAAGCGAGTATTGAGTTTGCCAGCTAGAGTGGCGTATTTTATGTCGTCCGTGGGGATACCCATGAGTTTCTGACCGCTACTGAAGTTATGTTATTTTGTTGCCCCGACATCAGAGAACCTGATGTTTATAGTTTAGTTAGTGTCAGTTGTCTATTTAAGAAAGTCATTAATTTCCTGAATTATTCTGTCAACCGGTATAATCTCCAAGATCTAACGTCTCCCTGTGAATAGGTCCTTGTTCACCTCAGGCCTGAGCTCGCAGAATTGATGTTATCAATGTGTATATTCCACCTTTTCCTGGCAAGCTCAACCTCTGATTAGATTATATGAATAGACATAGGAAATTACCCTGCTCAAGAACACCGGAGTTCATAATTAAGTATATTGTGATCCAAAATGGTAGAGAAGGTATGTTGTTGGTAAGATCGACCTTTCTGGCATGAATATGGAGGCCCAAGCTGCCCCGCGGGTGCACGTATATACCTCTACACGAGGGAGAATCACGCATTCGTGACTCTTCCTCAACTATCTCCAGGTATGTTCACGTGTGTTCCCCGCCGCCTATTAATTCAGCTAATAGAATGGAGGTGGTTGCTAAGAGGAGTTATGTTGACGTATTACGAGGGCCACGGGGGGGGGGGGGGGGCGGAGAGTAATGCAGAATCAGTACAGGTTCTACAGCAGATTGGGACTTTGAAAAAGTGTGTCGAAGAAATTAAAATTAACGGACCTACTGTTAGGGGAGAGGAGGAACACCAGGAACGGCTCCAGCGCAGGAACAATGTAATAGTTTTTGGAGTCACCGAGAGCCAGGCGGAGGGAACTGTGAGTAAGGAAATGCACGACAAGGTGCTGTTTCAAAATATTTGCACAGAGGTTCTGAAGATTCCAGCAACCCCTCAGGATGTGAGGAGGCTGGGACAAAAGCAGGGGGCTAAGCCTCGCCCCCTCAGGATCACACTAGGGAGTGAGGAGGAGAAATGGCAAGTTATTCGGCAGGCAAAAAACTTAGCAAGGAGGGAGGCATTTCGGGATGTATTTATTCACCCAGACCGCACAGTAATGCAGAGGGAACAGCACAAGAAGCTCCTGCAGGACTTGAGGCAGAAGAGGGAGGAGTCGAGGAGGAAAGGGGACAGGTGTACATGGGTTATACTCAGGGGGAGGGTAGTGGAAACAAGTGTGCCCACACAGGGACAGGGGGCAGCAGTGCACCCTCCACCCACTCAACCCCCCACCCGGGAGGCGGCACCAGCTCAGCCTACCAGACAGGAGGGAACGAGCGCCGTGTAAACAATGACATTTCTAACCACACCCTGCAAAATACAGTGTACTTAGCAAGTGCTGCAGCTTCTGAGAATGTGGGTGGAGCGGGTTTATTACTAAGAGCAGAGACGTTACCGAGAACAAATTCTGGCTTGAATGTCATGTAGGCTACCTGTAAGAGTCCTGATGTGTTTTACGAGTGTATGTAGGGTGAAACCGTGACGAAAGGTAACAGTTGTTCAAAGAATCTGTGTAATTACCGTGCATGTTTTGCGAACGTTACCGCATAATATAAATCTTGGGGAAGGGGGAAGCTTTGTAATGATCGTGATGACGGCTAACCTGAAAACCTTAAGGATTCATATTACGCTCAAACGTCCACAAAACCTTCTGAGTCCCCCAGTGGAAACATCCCCCGTTTTCTCTGTTTGGTGGACTCCCTGGGCTGTTTTGAGTGAGGGCCCCGCAGGCATTTCTACCTTTAGTGAGTGCCCGTCCCTTCATCCATACAGGTCCCCTGACGCTGCCCCGTTTGTCTCCCGATCCCATTGTGATTCTTGAATCGCTCTACCATCCAACAACGGCCTCGGATGTATTAGATTTCCAGCCGGGATCATATATGAGAAAATGGCACCAATGCGGCCTGATTAATGTGCCCCAAGGCTTCGTTGGGCCAGACCCCAGACCCTCCATGTGTCTGGCTACCCCACAATAACAACAGCCCTAGTGCTCTACCCTGGGTTACTCCTTGGAAGTATATGTCCACAGAGAGTGTTGTAACATGTATGTTAGGGATAATTAGTTGGAAATAATTATCCCATGTTGGGTAGCGGACCCCTGCATATACTAGTGTCATTGTTTACGTATATGTTGAATAATCTACAATGAGTGCCATGTAATGTACCACCAGTAATGTTGTGAGTAAGAGTAAAGAAGAAGGAACTGAGTTTGCACTAAGCCCAGGAGGTGAACCTGGTAATCATATGATTAATACAAAATCTTTCCCCATTGATTGCATATTAATAAATTTGTTTTTAGAGTACTTTAGGTGTATTCATTTCTCCCACAGTATTTTACCTTTGTTTCCATCCAAGTGACCTGATACCAAATTTACCATACTCACGTGTCTAGACCCTCGACCATGCTACCAAAAGAATGCCCAGGCTACCAAAGGAATGACCATGCTACCAAAAGAATGTCCATGCTACCAAAAGAATAGGTGACGGAACTGAGTAAGAGTAAGACTAAGAGAAGTAAGTAAGATGAGAGTGGTGTAGATACAGAGAGGGAGTCAGGCCCCCTCACATTGGTGACAGACCAAGAATCCGCCCCCTCACAGGTAAGGGTGCTCAGAGGAGGACCAGCTTGTTGCGGCTGTAGCTAGAAGAAGGGCAGGTCACGGCCAGGTGAGGTCTTATATAGCAGGGGTAGGTGTAGCTTGATTGTTGACCTCTGCTTTGTTCGGGGGCGCTGGTTACCTGACCTTGCCCACGAGGTGCAGGCTGGTGAATTCGAGGGGGGTCGGCTAGTCAGCGACACACGGCGTTTGTAGGGGAGGAATCCACTACAATACTCCCCCTTCCCTCCGGGCGGTGCAGGAGACTTGTTGTCGGCAGGGTTGTATCCCACATGTGAGACATAACGGGCGGGGGTGTGGATAAGCCGGCCGCTACGGGAGACGACTCTGTCTAGAGACACGAAATCTGTGGGAGAAGTAGAGGTAGGGGTAGGTTTGTGGATAAGAGAAGGTTTTACAGGCGAGGAATGTGGAGCTTCTCTCGCAGCGGGTACGCAGTCCTCAGTGGCGCCGGGTGGGGTGTCTGGGCCCGCATCAGGAGCAGGGGCCACGTCGGGAGGAGGGTCCATGACAGCAGGAGAGTGCAAGACAGGCGCAGTGGGTACCTGAGGAAGAAAAGAGGGTGCCCAGAAATGTTGTGGGCGAGGTGGTGCTGCAAGGGGTAATTGTGAGCAGACTGGCGGAGGAGGTGCGGGATGAATGTGTTCAGGGCGGTGGGAAGGCTGGCGTGGGGCAGTAGCCTTGAATGCAGAAACCGCCTGACGTAGTGTTTGTAGTACGTCGTGACGGGCAGCAGGAGTGAAGTGGTCAAGGTCAGAAGTAAGGCGTGTGATGTGCTGCTTGATAGTGGCGGAGGTTATGGCGCCTACCCGTCTCCATCGATGTCGCTTTGCCGTGTAGTTGCAGGGGGGCCTCACAGCATCTAGCATTAGCACCAAAACGTTGATGGTACCAACAGGGGGTAGATACACTGTGCTGGGGGCTGGAGGGCGGCGTCTGAGGCAGGACGGGTGTGTTGGGGTCGGTAGGACGTAGTGCGTGAGTTAGGAACAGGTCCAGCAGCAGGCATGGAGGAACAGAATTGTTCAATGGTGTCCATCCTGCGGTTTAAAGTTTGCAACAAGTCCCTGATGTCTTGTGAGGTATTGCTCAACTGAGGGGTGTTGACCCTGTTTACAAGTTCGGGGGTAAGTACTGGTGTGGTCGTTGGGTTGTCCGCGGCAGCCAGGCACGCAGCCGCCCACTCGTTGAATATTCTGTCTGCCGCGGTTGCATAGAGTTTAGGTGTCGTGGAGTAATCTACTGCGGACAGGACGATACGTACTTGTGTGGGAAGTTTTTGTGCGTGAAACTGGCGCAGGATAGGATCGGGAAGTCTGTCTGTGTGCCGGGAGTTCAGCCTACACATCTCTTCCCAGAGAAGACCGGGAGTTGAGTTTCCAAGGGAGATAGAAGATAGGTTCTGCAGGAGACTGGGGCGGGTCCGTTGGTAATGCGTCTTCAAGGCGTCCCACAGGGTGGTGAATTTGTTGTTCTCTGGAGGGTTGGAAATAGTCAGTGATACTTGCTTGGTGACTTCCGTGGGCAAGGAACAGAGCAGGGCGCCGTACTTTTGCTCGTCAGTAGCTTGTGAGCCGATGAGGATTGCTTCCACATGATCTAACCAGTCCTCGACGTTGTGGTTGAAAGTCGGTAGAGAGATCCGTCCGTCCATTCTTGCGGAAGTGTGTCACACGGTTGTGAGATGGTGTCGTCGTGGAGTAGCACGTGGTGCAGGTAAAGCGGTTGGCTTAGGCTGGCAGCAAGCAGTGTAACAGGCCGAGTTTTCTCTTTTTATAATTTACCCTTCAGATATTTTTTTCTGTTATGATTCTTCAATTCTTTAGTTATAAGTATACTTTATATTCTTATACAAGTAATTCTCTTCTCAGTTATGTATGTTCTTTATCTTAAACTTTCATGATATATACATTTCATAATTTCTATGCTGTGTCATTAGTTCCACAATGTACATACATGTCTTATCTTTCTTTTCTTGTACTTTCCAAGTCTTTCATTTCGTTCATATATATTATATTCTCAGTGTCAATGTTCTTACCTTTCGGAAGTATACTATTTTATGTCTATTCTTATACATAGGTTAGTCTGGGGAACCATGTTACTCTTAGTACAACTCTTTTTATACTTACACAGGGTAGCTGCCACCACCCAGACTTTTCATTATAACATAACTCATGGAAGGGTTTTGGGTAGTGTGATAGATGTATAGGCACGTGAGTAAGTATTATTTTCTGGGAACCAATGTTAGGAAAGAATAGAGTGGTGATGCTCAGATTACTAATTCAATATTTATTAACACAGTGAGTGGAGAAGATGCATCTTAAATTCACTCAGGCTAAACAGAACCGCAATTAACTTATTAAGTCATCAAACACTTCAAGAACTTATTACCTCATTAACCACCTCCAAATACTTATTATACCATTAAACCACTCCAAGTACTTATACCATTCAACAACTATTACTCATTACTTCATTCGACAACTGTTGTATTATTTCTTTGACAAGTAAGATTTAGAAATGACTACACACTGTCAATAACACTGGACCCGCAGGTCTTATTTTAACAAGGAACAAATTACCTCCTCGATTCTTGGTTAGAACCTTATACTCTCGGGTTATTCTTTCATGGTTACTACAGATGAATACATAACACACTGGGCAGCTCCACAATTAGTAACATACAATATTTCTTATCAGTTCACAAGGAACCACCTGGTACCTTGAACTCTCATTCAGGGGTTCAATACTTAACCCGGGATGCTATATTTCTGCTAGTTATCCCTCCAAACATGGGCCGACACTGCTCCATGCAATAGATGAGGTGCAATCTCCAGGTGGAGTCAGCGGGCACATTTGTTTACAGCAACCGCCAAGCTGAAGGCTCGCTCGCTAGGTGCACCCAGGGAGGTTGACTCGTAACACACTGGCAGAGTGATGAGGGCGCTTCCCGGGGGAATCGTGTCCTGGGATTCTAAACGCGCCCCCCTTAGAGACAGTCTTCAAGAACCATCTTGCCCATAGGTAGCTACCGACCCTCAGGAGACTTGCTAACACACCCGCGTCTGGAGATTCATTGAGGAAGAGTCACGAATGCGTCAATAATTAACTTCAACAATACAAAACATACGTCTGGCAACGGTCCAGCCAATATCTAAATCTCTACGTTACTCGGCTTAATTGGCACAGAAGTTACTATGTTAAAACATGAACACTGATATTCACAAAATTGACTAAGTTAAACTTTTTACTTTTTTTTTTAACTTTTATCTTCTTCGCCACTGATCGGCTTGTTAGCTGCTTGGGCGATCGGTCACTTATCTTTTCATTTATATTCTTCACCAAAAGATCGGCTCGCTAGCCGCCCGGGCGATCGGTCACGTCTCTGTCACGCACTATTGGCAAATACTGGGCATGCACCGGCTCCTGAATGTACCTGAACCCGCTCCAGTGTTGGTCAAGTCTTCTCTTGAAAGAGCTCACACTCGGTGCCGTCACAACACTCTCTGGTAGATTGTTCCAAGAGTTTACAACCCTCACTCCGAAAAAGTTTGCCCTCACGGTTTTCTGGACTCGCGGCTTCTTCAATCTTGAGCTGTGACCCCTTGTAATGACCACGGTCTTACACGTCAGTTAGCGCCAAAAGCAAATGATTCATATTACGCTCAATAGCCCACAAAACATGTAACTCGGCTTTCGTTTGAGTCCTCCATCTGAGGAGTCCGTTTTCTCATCACTTCAAGACACCTCAGTCCTCCGTCCGTGGGGGTATCCCTGAGTCTCTGATCGCGCCTGAAGTTATATCATTTTGTCGCCCCGACATCAGAGAATCTGATGTTCATAGTTTAATTAGTGTCAGTTGTCTATTTGAGAAAGTCATTAATCTCCTGAACTATTCTGTCAACTGGTATAATCTCCAAGATCTAGCGCCTCCCCGTGACTAGCTCCTTGTTTCGTCTCAGGCCTGAGCTTGCAGAATTAATGTTATCGACGTGTATATCCCACCGCTGCCACCATTTGTAACGGGCCGAGTTTCCTCTTTTCAATAATTTACCATCCAGCTATTCTTTTCTGTTAGTATTCTATTTATTCATATGCTTATTTGTTCTGTAGCATTCTTTCCAATGAGTATCCTGTTTTATATACTTATCCTTCTTCAATTCCTTAAACACATACTCACTTTATATATTCTTGCTTATATTCTTATATGTTTTTTTTCTCTGTATACCTTATATTCTTATATATTCTTATATAAGTAACTCTTATGCTTCTCTGCTTATGTCTTCCAAGTCAATGTTCATTCTTTTCATTTCCTGTCATATATTATGATCTCTTCCATATATTTGGTTCTAGTTATATTCTAAACCATGGATTAACCTGGGAAACCATGTCTTTGTTATTACCACACTTATTATACTTACAACGGTAGCCTGCCACCACCCAGGATTTTCTCAGAAAATAACTAACTCACGTGCCTAGCGGTCATGTAGAAAGTCTTCTATCCACGCTAGGACATTTCCCCGAATTCCGTACCCTTCCAGTTTGATTTTCAGCCTTTCGTGGGGTACACTGTCGAAAGCCTTGGCAAAATCTAGGTAAATATTGTCTATATTACCACCCCGTTCTAGAATATGGGTCCAAATATCCAATACCTTGAGCAATTGTGTTAAGCAAGAGCGCCCCGGCATAAAACCGTGTTGGCAATCTTTTGCAAGGTTGTTTCGTAGTAGATGTTCCATCGCGGCATCTCTGATAATACTCTCAAGTACTTTACATATTATGTTGGTCAGGCTCACCGGTCTATAGTTGTTCGTGGAGTGACTATCGCCCTTCTTGAAGATAGGACTCACATAAGCCACTTTCCATTCACTGGGGACCATTTGTTCATCCAGGCATTTACAAAACAGAATCTTCAGGGGCTCTGCAAGCTCGTTGCACAACTCTCTTAGCACTCTAGGATGCACCATGTCAGGTCCGGGACTCTTATGGGCCTGTAGCCTGGACATTTTATTTCTAATACCCTCTTCTGTGAACACAATGTGGGTCAGTGCTGTGTCGGACCGTCTGTCCTTAAACGCAGGACAGACGGTCCTGCATCCTCTCTTGTGAACACTGAGGAAAAGAAGCTGTTTAATGCCTCAGCTTTATCCTGGTCAGAATCTGCGTAACTACCATCTTCAAGCCTCAGGTCTGATACTCCTACTCGCGTTTTCAATTTCGACTTTGCATAGCGGTAAAACGCCTTTGGGTTTGACTTGACCTCGCGTGCAACCAGCCTCTGGAACTCCTTTTCAGCCCTCCTACACTCTATCTTTGCTTGGTTTCTGGCTCTTGCATACATCCTCCTGTCTTGCTCATCGTTTGACCCAACCCATGTCTTGAATTTCTGGGTTTTCGTCTTAATTTTGTCAAACGCCGCATGGTTCATGTGTAGGGATCCCCTCGTATTCCTAGAAGCACTGGGTTTGGTCTTGGGTATATATTTATCGATCAAATGGGTCATTTTACTAGTTATGATATTCAGCGTAGTGTCTGCGTTCTTGTACCTTAATAAGTCAGGCCAGTTGATACCCCTCATCTCTTCCCTCATCCCATTGTAATTTCCCTTGTAATATTTGCACCTTGGCCTGGCCTTATCTTGAACTAGGTAACAGTTAAATCTGAATGACAACACTGTATGGTGACTGGTGCCAACTGGGGCAAGGTGTTCCAGTTTGGCCACCATACACTCCTCGTTTGTTATGATGAGTTCAAGTGCCTTGGGTGTTTGCTCCCCTCTGTAATGTGTCGGGTCTCTCACATGTTGGAACAGAAGATTATCTCTTAGAGTTTCTACAAAAAGAGTAGCAGGATTATTCAAGTCATTCGAGGTGGACTCGTTTCTCCAGTCGATGTCGCCATAGTTAAAGTCCCCCATGATAAGGAGGTGGCTGGGGTTGAGCATCGCCGCATTGTTTATTAAGGTTCTTAAGTTCCTTTGATTTAGTGGGCCACAGTTTGGGGATCTGTAGATACACCCGACGATAAGTAAGTCCCCTCCCTTTAATTTAATTTTACACCACTTGGACTCTTCAAAAACATCCTCTCCCTGTACCCTCGCCTGGCTGGCTCTAAGGTCTTGCCTAGCGTAGATAACCACACCCCTCCTGCAGGATTCTTGAGTTAGGTTCGTAAATGAGTCATATCCAGCAATACTGAACTCACATTCCTCTGGGTCGATTCTCCTGTTCTTGTACAACAGTTCTACAACTCCTACAATACCTGGTTGGTGTACTCTTAGTAGTGTTTCAAACTCCTCTCTCTTATCAAGGAACGTGTCAGTATTAGTGTAGGCTAAATATATATATATATATATATATATATATATATATATATATATATATATATATATATATATATATATATATATATATATATATATATATATATATATACTGTGTATATATATATATATATATATATATATATACATATATATATATATACATATATATATATATATATATATATATACATATATATATATATATATATATATATATATATATATGCAAGTAAATCACTGTAGGTGCGCGTGATCTAGGTATATGCTGATAACCACCAGGAAAGAAGAAAACACGAAGTTCCCAAGCGCTTTCGTGTAATTCACATCTTCAGGGGTGAGTACAGACTAGATAGAGTAATGCAGAACAAGATGAATATATACAGAGGAGGGTGAGACCAGGTCCACAATGGTCAGGTAATGACCCTACTAATCTTTAAATGGCACACAACGGTTGGTGGTTGGGTCAGATGGGACAGTGACCCGCCCTCTCACCTGATCACAAATCTTCTTAATTACAAAGTTGTCCAGCTTGTACATGCCGTTACTCAAATTCATGTTGAATGCTTCGGTATGTTTAATAAGACTAGATTCTATGATGTTCCTACTATCAATTGAATTACATGGTAATATTGAGGAGGCATTATCCCAGTCAATGCAATGCTTGTTATCCCTCAAATGAACAAACAGAGCATTGGATTCCTGGCCTGTCCTGACACTGTATTTGTGTTGTTTAATTCTAGTTACAAGATCTTTACCTGTCTGGCCTAAGTAAAACATATTACATTCCTTGCAAGGAACTTTATAAATGCAACCAATTGTGTTGTTGGGGGAGTTCTTGATTAACATTTGTTTAACAGTGCATGAGTTTTTAAATGCCACATTGACGTTCCAAGATTTTAGCTGTGCCGGAATGTGTGAGAAATTTTTGTGAAATGGTAATATTAAGATATTCTTATGGTCATGGGTGGGCTTGGGATCAGTTCTATAAAAAGTTTTCTTAGTAATGTTTAAGCATTTGTCTATGAAAGATCTAGGGTATTTAAGGTTTGAGCCAATATTATATATATATTTGTATTCCTCATCGATGAATTCCGGACTGCAAATTCTCAAGGCACGTAAAAACATTGTTGTAAATACTGACTGTTTGACTTTATTATGGTGGGCAGAATAATAATGAATGTATGAACACACATTGGTTGGTTTTCTATAAATACTGAACTTAAAAGTGCTACCTATTCTGTGTATCAGACAGTCTAGGAATGGCAATTTACAGTCTTGCTCTAATTCCACAGTGAATTTGATCGAGGGGGCTAAGTTGTTAAGTTGTGGTAGGAAAACTTTTAGGTCCTCATTACATGGCCAGAGACATAATACATCATCAACATATCTAAACCAGACTGCTGAGGGTGGTAAAATATTACTTAATAGTTTCTTTTCAAAGAATTCCATATATAGGTTGCTTAATACAGGTGAGAGTGGATTACCCATTGCCATACCAAATTTTTGAGCATAATATTCCCCATTGAATTCGAATTTGCAATCCTTAATACATAGTTTGATGAGTTCGATGAAGTCATCTTTCGAGACGGGCAGTGAAATGTTATCCAGGGAATCTAATTTGACAAGTGAAGAAGTGAACATGTGTAAAGGTGTTGTGTATGCATCTATGTCCAAGCCTTGTGTTTCAAACTGTCCAGAAAGATTCACCAAAGCACTCCAAGCCCTTAAGAAAAATAAGGATCTACATGTCACTAAAGCAGATAAAGCCAACACAGTAGTGATTTTAAACAAAGATGACTATATCTCAAAAATGAATGACCTTTTATGTGACACTACAACATATTCTAAACTCATAAATAATCCTCTCAACACTGTCAACACCCAGTTCAACAAAAAACTTAAGTCCCTATTGAGAGGCAAAGCTACTCTCATTAAACATCTTACTTCAACGTCCCCTCCACTGCCTTACATGTACGGTTTAATCAAGACCCACAAGCCCAATAACCCAGCAAGACCCATCATTAGCTCTGTTGGGTCAATCTCTTATAAACTATCTAAATGGTTAGTTTCCTTACTAAACCCCCTAGTTGGCAACATTTCTAACTCCAATATCAAGAATAATATGGATCTGGTTGATAAAGTCAATAACTTGCACATTAATCATGATTTTAAACTGGTCAGCTTTGATGTAACGTCACTTTTTACAAAGGTCCCAGTTGATGATTTACTAGAGTTCCTCATAGATTCCCTGGATAACATTTCACTGCCCGTCTCGAAAGATGACTTCATCGAACTCATCAAACTATGTATTAAGGATTGCAAATTCGAATTCAATGGGGAATATTATGCTCAAAAATTTGGTGAGATCTTATATAGCGGAGGTAGGCGTGGCTTAATAGTTGACCTCCGTCATGTAAGGCGGCGCTGGTTGACCTAGACCACGAGGCATACACTGGGGAATTCGCGGGGTCAGCTACTCAGGGACAAAAGCGTTTGTAGGGGAGGAATCCACTACAATATTCCCCCTTCCCTCCAGGCGGTGTAGGAGCTTGTTGTCTGCAGGGTTGCATGGCACATGTGAGGAAGAACGGGCGGTGCATGCCACATGTGAGACATAACGGCGAGGGCGTGGATGAGCCGGCCGTTAGGGGAGACAACTGTCTAGACACACAAGATCTGTGGGAAAAGAGAGGGAGAAAAAGGGTGTGTGGGGGCGATGAATTTTGTACATCCCTCGCTGCAGGTACAGAGTCCTCAGATGCGCCTACTGGGGTTTGTGGGTCTGGGTCAGAAGGTCCATGACAGCAGCAGGGTGCATGACAGCAGCAGGGTCCACGACAGCAGCAGGGTGCAGGACAGTAGCAGGGGGTGCCTGAGGGAAAAAAAAAACGGTGTGTGGGGGCGATGAATGTTGTGCTTCCCTCTCGGCAGGTACAGAGTCCTCAGATGCGCCTGCCGGGGTCGTTAGGACGTGGTGCTTGGGGCAGGAAGAGGAGCTGGTGTCTGCTTAGAGAAGCAGTGCTGCTCTAGGGTGTCTAACCTGCGGTGTAGAGACAGTACCTGTACTGTAGAGCCTATGAGAGCTGCCTCTGTGTGGATAAGCCAGTATTCCATGTAGCTTGAGGACTGGGAGAGTGATCGGTTTCTCCTCCATCCTGTGTGAGTGCGAATCTCCGGGGGTCACCATTTGTGGGGTACGAGATGTTGGTTCTCCATCCTGTGTGAGTGGGAATCTCCGGGGGTCACCATTTGTGGTGTCATGATCGTGATAATGGCTAACCTGAAAACCTTAAGGATTCATATTACGCTCAAACGTCCACAAAACCTTCTGAGTCCCCCAGTGGAAACGTCCTCCGTTTTCTCTGTTCCTTGATGACGTCATCGATAGGCCGTCTTTGTTTAGACTCTGTATGTTGGGACCTGTTGCCATCCAACCCTTTGTAATCAATTTAATTTTGCTTTTGATAGCTGAGTCAGAGCATTGTTAGTGAAGATAATAGTAGGGAATGAAAATGAGTTCATAGTCTCAGTTTCAACGTCAGAGTGTACAGTGAATTAATTCATCGGAATAGAAGTAGGTGGACTCCCTGGTCTGTTTTGAGTGAGGGCGCCGCGGGCATTTCTACCGTTAGTGAGTGCCCGTCCCTTCATCCATACAGGTATGCCATTCCACTCTGTGTTGAAATTCGCCCTTCTTTAAGTGATTTGACCCAATTAATAGTTGCTTGTGCAAGTGTTACAGTAACGTAGTTGATATGCTCTGAGTGAAGTCATATTTACGTCTTTAACGTCCCCTGAAACGTGATGTTGTTTTCTACCGTTAGTGAGTGCCCGTCCCTTCATCCATACAGGTCCCTAACGCAGCCTAGGCCGTGTCTGTAGCGTGGATGTTGTATCCACTATGTCTGGGGAGATGTCCGAGGTCCAGTAGGATCAGTTACCTTCGTGAGACCCGGCCGTCAGACACTTCAGACTACCTATAGCCCCAGAGCTGGCTCGTCTGGCCCTAACGCTCAGCCTGCGAGGTGACCCCGGATCACCAAGCCACACACCACTACCAGCCCCCATCATTGGTGGATGAGTGTCTAACTCAGTAGGGCTATTTGTGTGGTGGAATTAATCCACTGGGATCTTCAGAGTTCGTCGGAAAGTACTCCATGGTGGCTGGACCCCATGGCTGTTGCTTGAGTATCACCCCTGCCGACTGAGTGTTGTAGTGGCAGTTGCCCTGGTCTTTATGGTGCTAAGTGACTATAATAGTTGTGTTATTGAGTATGTCCACCCAGTAGGGTTGGAATTGTTATTGAATATGTCCACCCAGTTGTGGTGTGAGTGTGTTGAGCCTGAGGGCCTAGTACTAGATTTCGTCTGGTACAAATAAATTCTTTCTCCTAATTTCATATTCATGTTTAAATAAATATTGTATTTGTATAATTGTGTCTATTATTTACCTTCAGTATTTACCGTTATTTCTAACCTATTGCTTGATACTATCATTACATCTACCCACGAGCCTCCTCTCGTCGCGCTACCAATGGTAATAAGTATGAGAGTAAAAGGAATTGTTACTGGCACACAGAGGCCATCATAAATGGTGGCAGCTCAGGCCCTCATAAATGGTGGCAGTAGTGGCCCTCATAAATGGTGGAAGCTCAGGCCCTCACAGTGGGGGTAGGTGATATTTCTCCTCCATCCTGTGTGAGTGCGAATCTCCGGGGCTCACCATTTGTGGGGTTATGTGATATTTCTCCTCCATCCTGTGTGAGTGCGAATCTCCAGGGGTCACCATTTGTGGGGTTACGTGATATTTGGTTCACACTCAGGATGGGATGGAGAAAGGAAACTCGCACTGTGCTCTCTGTATACATATTGTATTGGATATACAGTGCAGCTTGGTGCTAGGAAGTGGCAGCGTGGTTACAAGCGAGATGTAGAGAGAGCTGGTTGGTGAGGGTGCTCAGAGGAGGACCAGCTTGTGGGTCGCCAGGGTCGCCGGCGGGAGCGAGGGCCGCCAGGCAGGATTGGAGGAGGAGGAGTAGCTTGAAGACTGGCTGTAGGTAGAAAGAGGTAGGTCACCACGAGGTGAGATCTTATATAGCGGAGGTAGGCGTGGCTTAATTAGTTGACCTCCGTCATGTAAGGCGGCGCTGGTTGACCTAGACCACGAGGCATACACTGGGGAATTCGCGGGGTCAGCTACTCAGCGACAAAAGCGTTTGTAGGGGAGGAATCCACTACAATATATCCTCTTTTTGTTAGTTTTAGTCCAAGCATTCTGCCTTCAGTGTCGTATGGGTATAGTTCCTGGTCGACTTGTTTTGTTCTTGGCTGTTGGTATTATCTTGAAATTGTTCTTATTTGTCCTGATTTTCCATTTTTTTCAAAGTCATTTATGTTTTTTATCGCTGTTGCCATGTAGAGTGCCATAAATTGGGTTGATTTTCCTCGGTATGATACTATTTGAGTGATATCATCAGCAAACATTACATTCGCTCAAAGGGGGTGGGTTGAGGTGTGTCTGAGGTATATATTGCATATAGTGTTGGAGAAAGGCATCCTCCTTGAGGTACTCCATTCTCGAGATTGAACCTATTTTACATAAATTTTCCAATGTGAATTTGTGCTCTACTATCATCGAAGAAGTCACTCAATATTCTTAGCAAGTGTTCGTTAGTCCCAATTTTAATATTTTATATTTCAAGCCCAAATGCCAAACTTTATCAAAAGCCTTAGAGACGTCCCTTAAAATTATATTGATCTGGTTCCCCTTGCTTTTTTCTATTGCCATTATTTCCGTTATCGTAGCTATTGGAGTTACGGTATTTCTATTGGGCATAAATCCATGTTGTCTATTGTGTGTTTCCCCCCTTTTTTATAAGGTTGTCTTAAATTTAAATTTTTTCCCAGTAGTTTCCCGGTAATTTCTAATAAAGATTTTGGCCTGTAGTTTAGTATTTTATTGTTGACCTTACCCTCATTGGGAATAAATATAATTTTAGCAAATTTTAGTTTGTCTGAAAGTAACCGGTTATTAAGCATGCGTTATATAATATAGATGTTCAATAATGTTTTTAAGATGTTTTCTGGTAGATTTATTATCATATTTCGTGTAATACCTGCGAGACCGGGGGCCTTATCTTTAAACTTCCTCAGACAGTGCATCATTTCTCCCATAGTTATCATCTGATCATTAGGTAGTAAGTTATAGTCTATATATTGCTTTGGGGTGATTCTATATGTGTCTTCCCATTTCATCTTCTATCCTTTCTTCGAGTTCACTCTCAAAATCTTCATTTTCTTCAGCTAATATTTTGAAAACTTTTACCCATTCGCTTTTGAATGCTGACTCTTGTTCATTTTCCTTGTACAGTTTTGTTCCATTACGGTCTTTAATGTATGGTGTTTTTTGCTTGTTATGCCCCATCATCTTGTTTATGGAAGTCCAAAATGTTTATGTGTCATTAGTCTTGTCGGCTGCCCTTATAATATCATTCCACTTTTTTTGTCATTTGCTTCCTTACATGTGTATCTTTATTTTATCTGTAGTGCTCTCTGCGTCGTATATAGCCATCTGTTACTGCCGTGTCTTTCCATTTACCTGTTTATTTCATTGTAATGGGTTTGTATTGATTTAACTTCTTCTGTTAGTCTATTGTTGGGTAATGTTCTGAAGTGTGAAATAGGAGTGTGTTTGGTTATAGATGTTTTTATTGCTGAGTGCAGTCTGTCAATTTCCGAGTATGTCTTCTGTTACTTTACTTTTTTCTTTTATCCTCTTCACCACTGATCGGCTCGTTAGCCGCTTGGGCCATCAGTCACGTCTCTGATTACTTTTCTTTTTCATTTATCCTCTTCACCAAAAGATCGGCTCGCTAGCCGCCCGGGCGATTGGTCACGTCTCTGTCACGCACTGTTGGCAAATACTGGGCATGCACCGGCTACTGTGTCATGGTCACGTTGAATGCTAGTCTGTTGTAACTAATGATTCTTATTAAACTCCACGACCGCAAAACATGAGAGGGTAGCTGGTTCGCTATCCCCTAGAAGAGACGTGTTTTTCCCATTCTATGTTTACAGTCATAACCCCTCCCAGTAAGTCCCGCCTTCGAACACACTTGCCACTGTGTTGTTATACCATTCTCTCCTGACAAGCTCAATCTTGAATTAGTCTGTGTAAATCAACTCAAGTAATTCGCCAGACCTTTGTCAACTGAGGGTCATCTTTGAATGAGTAACAGTTAGTTGTTTGTAATTACTGTCAATGCGTGAGTAGCGATCGCTGGCAACTCAGGGGTATATATACTGTTGTGGATTTCTCCCCTACAAACGCTGTTTGTCGCTGCGTAGCCGACCCCACGAATTCCACAGTGTGTGCCTCGTGGTCTAGGTCAACCAGCGCCGCCATACATCACGGAGCGGGGGTCAACTACTAAGCCACGCCTACCCCCCCGCTATTTAAGACCTGACCTCGTGGTGACCTGTCTCTTTCTATCTCCACCAACCAGCCAACAACATCTCCTCCTCCTCCGCCTGCTTGGCGGTCCTCACTCCCTCCGAAGAGCATGGCGACCCACAAGCTGGTCCTCCTCCGAGCATCCTCACCAACCAGCTCTCTCTACATCACGCTTGTAACCATGCTGCCTTCCCAGCACCAAGATGCATTGTACATCCAATACAACATGTATACAGTACATGAGAGCACATTGTGAGTTTCCTTTCTCCATCCCATCCTGAGTGTGAACCAAACATCCCAAAAACCCCACAAATGGTGACTCCCAGAGATTCGCACAACCACAGGATGGAGGAGAAACTGATCACGCCCCCAGTCTTCAAGCAACATGGAAGACTGGCTTATCCACACAGAAGCAGCTCTCATCGGCTCTACAACTACTGCCTCTACACCGCAGGTTAGACACCCTAGAGCAGCGCTGCTTCTCTAAGCAGACACCAGCTCCTCTTCCTGCCCCAAGAACCACGTCCTACCGACCCCAGCACACCCGTCCTGCCTCAGACGCCGCCCCCGGCCCAGCAGTAACCCCTGCCGCCCCTGATGCAGCCCCTGCTCCTGACGTGGACCAACACACCCGTCCTGCCTCAGAACGCCGACCCCGGCCCAGCAGTACCCCCTGCCGTTTTTCCTGACGCCGCCCCTGTTCCTGAGTGCGGACCAACACACCCCTCCTTTCTCCCTCAGGTACTCCCTGTTAATGTCCTGCACCCTGCTGCTGTCGTGGACCCAGCTGCTGTCACGAGCCCTCATCCGCTTCTGCTGACACAGCCCCTGCTCCTGACCCAGGCCCACACACCCCAGCAGGCGCATCTGACGACTCTGTACCTGCCGTGAAGGAAGCACAACATTCATCGCCTCCACACACCCTTTTTCTCCCTCTCTACTCCCACAGATATTGTGTATCTAGACAGTTGTCTCCAGCGACCGGCTCACCCACGCCATCGCCGTTGTCTCACATGAGGCATGCACCGCCCGTTCTGCCTCACATGTGCTATGCAACCCTGCAGACAACAAGTCTCCTACACCGCCTGGAGGGAAGGGGGAGTATTGTAGTGGATTTCTCCCCTACAAACGCTGTTTGTCGCTGAGTAGCCGACCCCACGAATTCCACAGTGTGTGCCTCGTGGTCTAGGTCAACCAGCGCCGCTATACATCACGGAGCGGGGGTCAACTACTAAGCCACGCCTACCCCCCGCTATTTAAGACCTGACCTCGTGGTGACCTGTCTCTTTCTACCTCCACCAACCAGCCAGCAACACCTCCTCCTCCTCCGCCTGCCTGGCGGTCCTCGCTCCCGTCGGAGAGCATGGCGACCCACAAGCTGGTCCTCCTCTGAGCATCCTCACCAACCAGCTCTCTCTACATCACGCTTGTAACCATGCTGCCTTCCCAGCACCAAGCTGCATTGTACATCCAATACAACATGTATACAGAGAGCACATTGTGAGTTTCCTTTCTCCATCCCATCCTGAGTGTGAACCCAAAAATCCCATACCCCACAATACCATGGGGAGCGGGAAGAGAGACGTCTTCCGTCACGTCATCTCCCGTTTGTCCCCAGGTACGTGACAGTGTTCTCTAGCCATTCAGTTTGATTCAGTCATTGTAGTGAATTGTCTGTGTTCATCAGTGTTCATGCTTTAACAGTTGAATTGTCATTCACCCAGTGTAAGATGTAATGGCCCCTGTCTCATCAACAGAAGTATTATATAAATGGGTTATTTACATCTGATTTATATTCAGATTCATCCCCTGTAATTTTCCACTATATGTGAGGACATGAACTGAACATGTGAACGGCAGCTTTCCCAACAGGGAGAAGCCCATATGTCAGCATCTATGTAAGTGCCCACCAAGGCGACGCCTTCAAGCAGTCACTCACACCAACTAATATAGAACGGACGTTGATCCACGTTTATATTACATAAACGCCGTCCTTTCTCATCACACTCATAAATAGTGGAACTTACCTGTTGACCTACACTCAGGAATTATATAAACAATACTTTTCTAATAAAACAAGAAACTTCAATTGGGTTTCGTTACTAAAGCCCAATATAATATATGTGAACCAACCTGGTTAATTGGGAATTAACCAACCGTTTCAAAGAAGTAATATAACGTAAATGTCGCTGTCGTTTCCAGGTGAGAGATTTGTTGTGATTGTGTTTTCATCATGCTTGTCCTCCGTCACGTCATCTCCCATTTGCCCCCAGCCCCAATTTGTGGTTCCTGGATCACCCCACGATAGCCCCGGAGCCAGTAGATTCCCAGCAGGGAGCAATATATCGACGATGTCATTGATTTAACATGATTGAGACGGCAGGTCCACCTCGTGGGCCGAGGGCCCCAGACCCGCCTCGTGTCAGAGTGTAACCGACCACAGCAGCATTCGTCAGTTGTTAGAGGCGCCAATGCTATACCCTGGGACATGCCTTGGAGTTATGGCCCACAGTGTTGTTGTATGTGTTTGTTAATAATTACCCCATGTTGGGTAGTGGACCCATGTATTTGTTGGTATCATTATTAACGTGTTGTGTGTGAGCGCAGCTCCTATGCATTACCAATACTCTGTGAAGTATCATATGCCAGTTTGTCTTATAACTGGATGTAATGAGAAGTACCTAGTAATGTGGGAGAAGTAAAGTTGTCCTCTTGGGACTATGAGTAAAGTCTTGTAACTGTACGGTAATGCCACGTACCACCAGTAGGTGTGAGAAGTAAAGTAATCTGCAAGGGGTTGCCATGTAACTATGTATTGTGAGTAGGGACAAGGAACTGGTCCTGCTGTGTAATGTAATGTGACACCATTAAGGGTGTGCGCAGTAAGAGTGTAATATCTGAGTAATTGCTGTTGAGTAAAAATAAGAAAATAAATATATAAGAAAATAAGAAAAGAAGAAATACTGAGTCTGCAATAAGCCCAGGAGTTGAGTCTGGTAGTTATATGTTAATAATATCTCTTTTTCCCTTTGATTTCATATTAATAAACTTGTTCTTAGAGTATTTTAGGTGTATTCATTTCTCCCACAGTATTTTACCTTTATTTCCGTCCAAATGACCCTGATATCAGAATTACAATACCCATGTGCCTTAGACCCTCGTCCATGGTACCAAAAAGAACTAAGGTTATGCAATAACCATTGAAGTAAAAAGAAAGAACAATTGAAGTAAAGAAATAAGACAAGAGAAGTAAGAGTAAAGACACGGTAGAATATGAGTTGGTTATACCCCTCCCCCCGTTACATTGGCAGCAGCTTGCTGTGTGTGTTGTTAAAAACCCCGCCCTTACACCTGAATGTACCTAAACCTGCTCCAGTGTTAGTCAAGTCTTGACTTTAAAGAGCTCGCACCCGGTGCCGTCACAACACTCTCTGGTAGATTGTTCCAAGAGTTTACAACCCTCACTCCGAAAAAGTTTGCCCTCACAGTTTTCTGGACTTGCGGCTTCTTCAATCTTGAGCTGTGACCCCTCGTGGGGCGAGCGTCCACCAGCTCCAAGTAAGGACACTCGACTGAGTAGTGTCCCCTGAGATGCTTATACACCTCAACTAGGTCACCCCTTGCCCGTCTGTAATATAATCTAGGTAAGTTCAGGTGCTCCAATCTCTCAGGGTTGCTGAGGTGCCGAAGTGCAGGCACCAGTCTGGTGGCCCTCCTTTGAACATTTTCAACCAACTGACAGTCCCCAGCATATCTTGGGGACCAGGTGGGGTGACAGTATTCTAAATGGGGAAGCACTTCACTCTTGAAGATCGTTACTAGGGACGGACCGTCTAGATATCTGAACGACCTTCTTATAAGACCCAATAATTTATTTGCCTGGTTTACCTTCTTCTCGCAATGGCCCGAGAACTTTAGCTCATTGTCAACATACACACCTAGGTCCTTCTCACATTCAGTCACAACTAGTGCAGTTTCTTCATCCCGCTGGGACAATATGATACGCCTCCTTACCGTTGGTATGCCCCAGGTGCATCCTCTTACACTTCGTGACATTGAATCTCAGCAGCCATTCCTTCGACCATTCCTGGAGCCCACAGAGGTCCTTCTGCAGCTCTTCACAATCAGCTTGGCTCTTAATTTCCTGAAATAACTTAGCGTCATCGGCAAATATTTGTATGGAGGAGTGTACAACGTCAGGCATGTCATTTCCGAAACAAACAAACAACAGCAGGCCCAATATACTGCCCTGTGGTACCCCACTTGTGACAGGTACAGATGATGATTTCGTGCCATTAATCACCACACACTGCTTGCGGTCATGTAGAAAGTCTTCTATCCAGACTATGGCATTTCCCCGAATTCCATACCCTTCCAGTTTGATTTTCAGCCTTTCATGGGGTACACTGTCGAAAGCCTTGGCAAAATCTCGGTAAATATTGTCGATATTACCACCCCGTTCCAGAATATGGGTCCAAATATCCAATGCCTTGAGCAATTGTGTTAAGCAGGAGCGCCTGGCATAAAACCGTGTTGGCAATCCTTTACAAGATTGTTTCGTATTAGTTGTTCCATTGCGGCATCTCTGATAATACTCTCAAGTACCTTACCTATTATGCTGGTCAGGCTCACTGGTCTATAGCTGTTCGTGGAGTACCGATCACCCTTTTTGAAGATAGGACTCACATAAGCCACTTTCCATTCACTGGGGACCATTCGTTCATCCAGGCATTTACAAAACAGGATCTTCAGGGGCTCTGCAAGCTCGTTGCACAACTCTCTTAGCACTCTAGGGTGCACCATGTCAGGGCCGGGACTCTTATGGACCTTTAGCCTGGACATTTTATTTCTAATACCCTCTTCTGTGAACACAATGTGGGTCAGTGCTGTGTCGAACCGTCTGTCCTCAAACGCAGGAAGGTTAGTTGCATCCTCTCTTGTGAACACCGAGGAAAACAAGCTGTTCAATGCCTCAGCTTTATCCTGGTCGGAATCTGCATAACAACCATCCACAAGCCTCAGGTCTGATACTCCTATTCGCGTTTTCTATTTCGACTTTGCATAGCGGTAAAACGCCTTTGGGTTTGACTTGACCTCGCTTGCAATGTTTTCCTTTGTAGGTTAATCGAATGATGTTTACCTAAGTCTTCTTTGCAGCTGTCCCAGTCTGTTTTGCTCATTTTCAGTCTCCTTTTTATTGGTATCTGTATGGGGCTTGTTGACAGTGTTAGTATAATTGGTAGATGGTCGCTGCCTGTGAGGGGTCCCTGCTTTACATGGTAATTGAAAAAGACTTTGTTGTTGGTAAAAATTTTGTCTGGTGTTGATTGTGTATTGTGATTTCTCCAGGTTGGAAAGTTAGGACCGAGACGATTGATTTTTCCTAGGTTTATTAATTGATTAGGGGCATTTCCCACGGCGTTATAATTTGAATTGTCGAAAATCCTGTGTCTGGCATTAAAGTCTCCCGAGATGTACATAGGGTGACTTTTGTTAACCAATTTTAATAGGTCTTCTATAGTTAAGTAGGGTAGTCTCGGTGACATAAGTAGTAGCAATAATTACGTCTCCTCGAGTTGTATTTATTTTTATTGCTAGAAATTCATCCTGGAAGTCATCGATTAGTTTTTATATTAAGTTAATTTTACTCGCTATAAAAACTCCGTCATTGTTCATGCCCGATTTACTTTCTTGGTTTACATAATAGTTGTAGAGTTTTATGTTGTTCTTGTCTTTCTCACCATGACTGTTTATTAGTATAATGCCAAGGTCAATCTCTTGATATTTATTACTTAGGCTAATTCTCTCAGTCTTCCATATTTTTTTTTTTACGGGGATTAGCCCACCCGGGCACAGGTCACTGACCCATGTTGGGGCCTGGGGGGCGAAAATGTGATTGTGACGACAACGACGACGAATAATAATAATAATAATAATAATAATAATAATAATAATAATAATAATAATAATAATAATACATGTAATACATAGCAAATTAAATTTATAATAAAATATAAACAAATTTGAAAAGAAAATAATAATAATAATAAACCATAAAGAAAAAAAAGAAAAAGTGAGAAACAGTACAGTATATGTATGTTGTGTTGTTAATGGTAAGAGAAACAATTGAGACCCTGCAATTGTGTGTAAATGAGGCAGAAATCAGATCAGCATCCTGGGACTAGGTCAAAATTTTCGTGATGCCATATGGCAGCAGGGTCTACCATTAGACAACACATTATGCTTTCAGTATCTTCCCAACGTTATGTTGTATTATTCTTAAAGTTCTTACTGTTTGTCAGTTGTCCATTATTTCTTATACTTGGATTGTGGCAGTTGGAGTGGAGACCTATCATCCTGTTTCCCGCTTCTGACTCTTCTAAACTCTAACGGGTCTAGTATTTTAAAGTCATTGGTCGTAATATTTAGTTTGTCCATAATAATTAGTGTCCAAACATATTCTTCGTTTAGGGATTTCTCTTGATATGTCTACTAGTAAAACCCTCCTTCACAGTTTTTCGCTATTATCCCTCCTGCAGATTCAGGTTGTCTGTTGTGATCAGTCTCCATCTTCTCTTCTCTCCTCTTTAACCTTTGTCTTGGAGACTGTCTTTTTGCTGTTTCTGTTTTCTCTTTGTCACTTCTAGTCAATTGTCTAAGGTCTCTATCAGTCGCTTGTATTTCTTGTGTATCAGCTGTTGCTCCTTGTTCATACCTTTTTCCAAGCTGCAGTCTTTCTTTCAGTTCACTTGAGTAGGTTGCCTGTAATAATTTTTCAGATTCTAGATTCTCTGGGAATATCATCTCCGGTAGGTTATTCAATTTAAACATTTTCCTTGACTCGTCATTGTATGATCCCGGTGCAATGATATTGTGCAGATATGCGTGGATCATACTGATCATTACCTAGTCATGTATTGGTTCGCTTAAGTTTAAGAGGGTGGATTCTGGTTTGTGAGCCTCTTGTACAGCTCTTTTGGGTATTTCAACGTATGTCATGTATTTCTTTTCTTGTTCCCTTTTCCTTGTTTCTTGTTCCTTGTACTTTATCATGTGCTTTTTTATTGGGCATGCCATTGCTAACGTTTTGTGTCCTATATGTGCATTCCCGTTTCTCTTACAGTTGAGACAGCCAACATGTGGGTTCTTACATTCAGTGTAGGTATGGTCGTTGCCTGAACAGTCTGACCACTACTTTTTCTCTTTTTCTGGACACTCTCTCATTGTGTGTTCTTCATTCTTCTAACAAGAAAAACAGGTTTGCAGATTGATAAATGTTTCCTTCTTTATTTGATGAGGTGTTACTGACAACTTAAAAATTAGAAAGCCTTTATATATTACTTTTTCAGCCATTGAAACTTCTTCGAAGGTAATCTTGAAAACATGAATGTAGTCTTTTATCTTGATAACTTCCTCGATCTTCATCCAACTGTTTTGACGTTCCAGTTCATCGTTCAGATCTTCCGATGTCTTCCTCCCAATCTCCTGGTCGACTTAAACAAAAACTGGTCTTTTTGCTTTTTGTTCTGGTGGCATGACAACAAGAAGTCCTTCTTTGTAAAAAACATCTCTGGCTTCTTTTGAGAGGATTTTGTCTGAATCAAAGTCATCTTTGCAGATTACTTTGAAACCTTCGTTGGTACTGAATATTCTTCTTAACGGGACTGTAATTTGTTATAAGTGATCTCTGCCACTTTTCCTCTTCCAATAGGGTGTCCCTTATCTCTATGCTTAATCCTAATGCTTGTGGTCATCTTCCCTGTTTACATTACACTCCTGCCTATGACATGGGACTCCTGCCTGGGAGCAGTGACCCCCTCCCTCCCCTCTAGGACGGGCGTCGGTCTCGTAGGGTTCTGCATCCAGGCTACCTGTGTCTATAAGTTATGTCTATTTATGTTGCCACCTACAGGTGACTCCCAGACAAAGGGTGCCCCGCACTATCACGGGTTCCCTTGCCGGATCGACCGTATTGCTAAGTCCCGCCTCCCGTTCAAGGAACGGAGTGCATGAGGGGGATGAAAGAAGGAAAAAGAAGAGGACTTAGAGAGTAGGGACAGTCTTCCTACCACGCCATGCTTGGTCAGCCAATCAGAGCACCGCAATAAACATGCATGCATCACACCACTGTGGGGCACCGCTGATTGGCCACTCCCGGACGTTGACGCACGAGGAGTAGTCTAAATTTTTGGGAGGCCAAATATATGATTTCCAGAGGCTTGATTGCTTCTTGTGCAATCTGAGATAGTAATTGTACAGTCGCAATGATGGGTAAGGTCAATCACTAGGATTGAGTGTCCAATCACAACGAAGTTGCAGACTGCTCAACCACGCAGCAAAAAAAAAAGGAGTCTTCACTGCTCCAGGTCCAGCAGTCCATCCAACGACTGGAGGATATGTGGTGACTACAGAGCCCTAAACCTCGTCACCAAACCTGACAGGTAGCCTATCCTGCATGTCCAGGACTTCCACCACAAACTCCACGGCAAAACCATCTTCTCAAAGATTGACTTGGAGTGTGCTTTCCATCAGATTCCAGTGGCGCCTGCAGATATCCAGAAGACTGCCCTCACCACTCCGTTCGGTCTCTTCAAGTATGCCTACATGAGCTTTGGACTACGCAATGCAGCTCAGGCCTTCCAGCGGTACATGGACCACATGCTTCGCGACCTCGACTTTGTCACTGTCTACAGACAACATTTTCGTCGCATCTCCGACGCCTGCCGAGCATCATCACCACCTACAGCTCCTTCTCCAATGCCTACAGAACAACAACATGAAAGTTCATCCCATCAAGTGCATCTTCAGAGCCTCCCCCATCGATTTCCTCGGTCAGAGAGTCGCTTCGAGCGGCATCCAACCCCTATTACAGAAGGTAACTGCCATCAAGGAGTTCCCCAAACCTGAAACAGTGAAGCAGCTCCGAGGATTCCTGAGTTTAGTCAACTACTACCACCGCTTCATTGCCCAGGCTGCCAACATCCTCATTCCTCTACACGATCTTCTCAAGGGACTCCCCAAGACGTCTCACAAGCCACTCATATGGACTCAAGAGGCTTTTACAGCATTCACCACTATCAAGCAGCACATCACACGCCTTACCTTGCTGGCTCACCCTGCTCCCAACGCCCGAACCACTCTCACAACACACGCTTCTTCTGCTGCCGTGGGCGTCGTCTTACAAGATATCAATGGAACTCTCATGCCCAGTACCTTCTTCTCACAGCGGCTTCAACCACCTCAACTCAAGTACAGCGCCTTCGATCGAGAGCTCCTGGCCATATATCTTGCTGTCAAGCATTTCCAGCACTTCCTCGAGGCCCGTCAGCTCACCATCTTCACTGATCACAAGCCCCTCGTCCACGCCTTCGCTTCAGCCTCCCAGGCACATACACTTCGTGCTCTTCGCCACTTGGCTTACATCTCGGAGTTCACCAGCAACATCCAACACATCAAGGGCAGCCACAACGAGATTGCCAACACCCTCTCTCGTTGTATATCCAGCATTCTTCCCTCATCTCCACCCATGGATTACAGACAGCTCGCCGTAGCTCAAGAGAACGACGAAGACCTTGCATCACACAAGACATCTCCCTCAGGTATCGCCCTCCAAGAACTCCCAGTTCCTGGCACAAACCTCAAGTTGTGGTGCGACATGTCATGTGGGCAGCTTAGACCATTCCTGCCTCATATCCACCGCCACACCATCTTCAACCGCATCCATGGTCTCAGCCACCCAGGTGCCTTTTCATGCAAAGTGTCGTCTGGCCCAGCATCAAGGCTGATACTCGGAAATGGGCTGCCCAGTGCCTGGCCTGCCAGTCCTCTAAGATACATCGACACACACGGGCTCCCTTAGAAACCTTTCCTGTACCCAAAGGACGCTTCCAGGTAGTGCACCTAACCATCGTGGGACCTCTTCCAGCATCCTGCAGCAACACCTACACCTTCACCTGCATTGACCGTTTCACCAGGTGGACAGAAGCCATTCCCATGCCTAATGCTACAGCAGAGTCGGCCATCCGAGCCCTCCTGTCTGGTTGGGTCTCCCGTTTCGGTCCTCCCACGACTGTCATCACTGACCGAGGAGCACAGTTTGAGTCACAACTCTGGCATAGTCTCCAACAGTTCCTCAGCACTTCCAGGCACTGCACTACTGCTTACCACCCTCAATCCAAAGGCATGGTACAGCGGTTTCATCGGCAGCTGAAGGACGCCATCAAGTCACAGCACGACCCTTACAGCTGGACGGATGATCTATCCTTAGTGCTCCTTGGCATCTGCACATCACACAAGGAGGACATGGACTGCAGCCCAGCAGATCTCACCCTAGACGGGCCCCTTCATCTACCCGGGGACTTCTCACTTACTCCTGACCTTGACCACTTCACTCCTGCTGCCTATCATGACCGACTGCAAACACTACGACAAGCAGTTTCTGCATTCAAAGCTACTGCCCCACGCCAGCCTTCCCATCACCCTGAACACATCCCTCCTGCACTACTCAACGTAGAGTATGTCTTCGTCAGGCGCGATGCTCACCGCAACCCACTTCAACACCCCTACAACGTACCCTTCTCGGTTTTTGCATGGTCAGCGATGTTCCTGACGATCATTCACAATGGCAGATACGACACCGTCAGCATCAATCAAGTGAGGCTGACCACCTTACCCGATGGTGCCCCGGCCCAGCATTACCCCCAACAAACCACACCTGCACCAGTCTGCCCACAGTTGCCACTTGCAGCACCACCTTGTCCACAATAGTTCTATGTGCCCTCCTTTCATTCTCAGGTACCTACTGCTCCTGATGAGGATCATGCACCTAGCCCTGTGGACCCAGACATCCCACCCAGTGCCCCCAAGGAATATGCACCTGCCGCCAAAAAACACCACATTCCCCCAGCAAACCACGCCTGCGCCCCCTTCACCTGTCTGGTCACCATTGCCGCCTGCAGCACCCTCTTCTCTCCCTCAGGTACTTACTGCTCCTGACCCTGCTCCTGATGAGGACCCAGACACCCTACCCGGCACCCCCGAGGACTTTGCACCTGCCGCGAGAGAAGCACCACACTCCTCGCCTTTTCAACCTTCTCTCATCCACAACCCTCCTTCTTCCTTTGCTTCTCCCACAGATTTTGTGTCACTAGACGGAGTTGTCACCCGTAGCGGCAGAGTGGTTCACACCCCCACCCATTATGTCTCACATGTGGAATACAACCCTGCCGAGAACAAGTTTCCTGCAGCGCTTGGAGGGGAAGGGGAGTATTGTAGTGGATACTCTCCCCAACAACTGTTGATTGGTCACTTGCCGTCCGCTTACCAGCCAACCAGCGGCGAGTTCCACAAATCAGCCCTTGCGTTCAAACTGTGCGGTGATTGATCAGTTCCCGCCTTTATCTTAGCCAATCAGCAGCATTTCTCATCTTAAGCAGAGAAGACCTCCTCTAAAGAAGCTCCTCCACAGCAACTCCTCTACTACGCAGCAACTTCCCAGCACCAGACTGTTTTGTATATATATATAGAAAACGCCATTGTGAGTTTCCTTTCTTACCTCCATCCTTAGTGCGAGATCTCCTACATGTATGTTTGTGAGCCTAACAAAGAGAAATTAGACAACTGGCCACATACACTATGCTACAACCTCATCTCACGAGATCCTTAGGTATGTGACCACGTGGTGTCTCCCCACACCCACACCATACCCTTCATGGCTCCACAGCAGCAGCAGCAGCAGCAGAAGAAGAAGAAGAAGAAGAAGATGATGATGATGATGATGATTCATGGGTCTAGGTCATGTTTCTCAATTTTTATCTTTTTTCACTCTTGTATATTTCTTTATTATTATTATTATTATTATTATTATTATACATTTTATTATTATTATTATTGTTATTATCATTTTATTGTGGTGTATTTTTTAATTAAGAATTTTATTTACTATGAATAATTAGTATTATTATAATTATTATTATTATTATTATTATAATTAATATTAGTATTACATTTTCGCCCCCAGGCCCCGATGTGGGTCAGTGATCTATGCCTGGGTGGGCTAATCCGTTTAAAAAAAAAAAAAAAACAAAAAAAAAAAAAAAAAAATGCCCCACAAAAAACTTTCGGTTTTCGGAATTTCAGATAAAGGGTTGTCAACCTGTACAGTGTATTTACTCCGTTGGAAACAAATTTAAACATAGAACAGATTACTGAATTGGCTGAGGTACTGTACCCCCTCAGCTGATTCTCACAACAACAAACTGGTATGTTAGTTCCCTCTACAGTACTGCATATATTATCAATATTTAATGTTAAAATGACTAATAATTTTAATGTTAAACATTCAAAAATATTAAAAAGATGAAATTTATTGATACAGGTGTATTTACTCCATTGGAAACGAATTTAAACTTAGAACAGATTACTGAATTGGCAGACTGGGCCATCAGCTGACCAGCTGATGCTCACAACAAAAAGTGATTTTCGTAAGGATTTAGTTTATCGAATTTTTGTTCGCTAACCGAATTGAAGATTCTTATGGAAGGTAATTTGTTAACCGAAATTTCGTTGACCGAGGACCACTGTACAGGTATGTGAAAAATTAAAAAAATATCGTTTATGGTTAAAGAGTTATAGTAATTTTAATATTGGCCAACGTTAACTGTATTTTTTTTTCTTGTATGTCAGCTGTTATAGAGTTCTTCCACAGGGCATTTCATATATACAGTGGTCCCTCGGTTAACGAACGCCTCGGTTAACGATATTTCGGTTAACGAACTGCCTCTCATAAGATTCTTAAATTCGGTTAACGAATTTCTTACGAACCGACCTCAACATGTTTTCGCTTGCACTGGCTGATCAACCAGCTTTAGTATTACTCCGCCAATACATTAATCGGTTCTAGGGCTTAAATTCCTTACTTTTTAGTAAATATCAGGAAGTTTATACTATTCAATAATTTTAAAAGTTTAATATTCAAATTTTTAGTCATTTTAACAATTATTGAACATAATTGAAGGTAAAGTGACTAGTTTAATGCGCGGCATCCAGCCTCTTAACACAGCAAACAGGCGTTAGTCTCTCTCTGTTTACACTGGAGGTAACATCTTACTTGAGACTCTCTTCAACTAAACGCTTTTTTTCTGTGTTCCCAAGCAAATTATTGGTCATTTTGAAATATATTTTACATATTGACAATATATAATGTAGTGCAGTGTTGATTTAAAGAAAATAATCTTGAAATACACCAAGAGAACTAAATTTTTATGGGTGAAATAGTGCCATGGGGTGACGTCTCTTCCACCCCCATTCCAATTCCCATCATCATCATCCAGGAGCCTTCTACATACACACCTCAAAGTAAGTGAACTTTTCTACCATTTTTGTTGAATTTAGGCAATTGTCGGTGAGCTGGAACCAATTACTGTACCCAAAAACCCATTGAAACAATGGTTTCGGTTAACGAACAATCTGCTGGAACGGATTGTGTTCGTTAACCGAGGGACCACTGTATATATATATATATATATATATATATATATATATATATATATGTATATATATGTATATATATATACAGTTGTACCCCGCTTTACGCGGTTTCACTATACGCGATTTCTCATATACGCGGTGCCTCGCCAGAACCAAACTTTCACTTTACGCGGTTCATCTACCCATATACGCGTGAAGTATAATTTTTTTTTTTATTTAGCTCATAAAATTCATACAAATTACCCAGCCAGAATATAATTTACATTGCTGGAATTCTTACAATTTGATGATCATTTTGAATATAAACATCATAGATTTTGCATTAGACATACAAATTTTAGATGTAATGTTTACTCTGAGTAAATATGTTATCTTTTGTGCAAAATATATGACATTTATATTCAAAATGTTCCTGGTCTTACAAGGAATCCAGCAATGTCAATTACATTATCCTAACTTTAGTCTGAGGTACTATTTGTTACTAAAAGTTAAAATTAGTTTTTTCACCCAACATTTCTCTGGTAGGGAGGGAAGGTGGCGGGGTGGGGGGGGGGAGGGTTGGGACCGACCGACCATCTGGCGTGGTTGGAAGAGGGGGGGGAGGCAAGTTGGGGTACTTTGATTGACAGATAGTGTCGTGAAGAATATTTTTTTTTTTATTAACTGAAGATATTTGTTTTAGCTCATAAAATTCATACAAATTACTGGACCAGAATATAATTTACATTGCTGGAATTCTTACAATATGATGATCATTTTGAATATAAACATCATGGATTTTGCATTAGACATACAAATTTTAGATCTAATGTAATAATTTGGTTTACACAAAGCAAGTATTTTATCTTTTGTGCAAAATATATGAAGTTTACATTCAAAATATTCCCTGACCTGCAAGGAATCCAGAAATGTCAATTATATTATCCTAACCTTAGTCTGAGGTATTATTTATTACTAAACGTTAAAATCTAGTGTTTCACCCAATCATTTCTCAGAGAGGTAGGGGCTAGTGAGTTGGGAAGAGGGGGGGGGGATTTGAGTCCATTATTTGAATGGACATTAACCTGGCGACTGTATTTCTCTTAAATATTAATTGTGTGAGCATACCATCATAAAATTTAGATGTTATTTTCACTACAACATAGGTATTGTGTAGGAAAAAGTGGAGTTTGGGGGTCGGGCCAGTCTCTATTGGAATTAATCCCATATGTTCTGTTGTTCCATTTACGCGGATTTCACTTTCCGCGGTACCCTGTGGGTTCAATTGACCGCATAAATCGGGGTACTACTGTGTGTATATATATATATATATATATATATATATATATATATATATATATATATATATATATACACAGTTCGTCCCCGAATTACGTACATCCGAATTACGTACAAACGGCCGATACGTACATCGTTTCTGAAGTCTTTAATTGCAAAAATATTGTCTTAAAAGGGCGAGCAATTTTTAAATTTGGCGGGCGAGCCAGCCGCACCACGCCGCCACTATCACTGACCATGCAGACGACACGCTAGACGCACCAAAACAACAAGTGTGGTCATTGTGCATACAGTACTTCTCCTGTGAATTTCTGCCCTATTTTGTACACTTTACTCTGTGTGCAATGACTGGTGTAAAGCGTAAGAGTGGTGAAGCCAGTGGGAGTGCTACGAAACGTCAAGCAATCTCACTAGAGGTAAAAATGGACATAATAAAACTGCTTGAAAGTGGTGAAAAGTTGACCAATGTTGCCCGCAAATTTAACCTGAGTCGGTCAACTGTTAATACAATTGATAAGGGCAAAGAAAAGATCAAGGAACATGTGAAATCTGCAGTGCCAATGCAATCTACGATTATAACTAAAAGAAGAGGGAAGGTTCTGGAAGAAATGGAAAAATATCTTGCGCTGTGGATCGAGGACTGCACACAAAAACGTAAGCCTCTGTGTCTCAGTATGATTCAGGAGAAAGCCCTAAGTCTTTTCAACGACCTAAAGAAAGATCACCCTGATGATACTGTGACATTCAATGCTAGCAATGGGTGGTTTAACCGATTCAAGGTGCGAAATAAGCTGTATAATGTTCGAGTGACTGGTGAGGCGGCGAGTGCTGATTGGAAAACAGCACAGGATTTTCCAAAGAAACTCGCGGAAATTATCGAGTTACGTACATTTCGAGTTAAGTACAACCTTTTGGTCCCCATTATGTACGTAACTTGGGGACTTACTGTATATATAATCAACACCTCAACCCACCAGGATTCGAACCCACGGCACACAAGCCTATGACTGTGACCGGGGAACGCTAACCGCTGGACATCAGGATACTAAAAGCAGTCCTAGACTTTGTTATATTTCACACAAAGCCTGTTCAACAAGCTTATGGCGCCGTGAACCTCTAATGGGGACCACCCGTATCACTTAGGTGGTCAGAGTAACGTTTTACCAAATCCAGCGGTTAGCGTCCCCGGGTCACAGTCATAGGCTTGTGTGCCGTGGGTTCGAATCCTGGTGGGTTGAGGTGTTGATTGTATGTAGAAGTCCGCGTGCTTTATTGGGCTAATGAAATATAAATATATATATATATATATATATATATATATATATATATATATATATATATATATATATATATATATATATATATATATATGAGAAGCAGGAAGTATGAATTACTAGACCAATGGTGAGTATGTGTTTAATATGGTACAAGCTCTCAAAATGAAGGGTCAACAATATACAGTATAGCCTTCACAAAAACAGTACTGTACTGTACAACAGGTTTAGACCCTCAAATCTGGGACCCTAGGGACCAAAGCCAACCGTGTTTACAGATTTTCCAGTTTCCTGGGTCCCGAGTCATTCAGTAGACTACCTCAAGATTTGTTTTCTTCTGTACACAATTAGGTTGTAGGTTTGTTGAACTTAATTAAAAAAATAAAGAAAACAGCATTGCATACATATCTGAAAAAAATAAACCTTAAAGCCAGTCTATCTCGAAGTTGAGAGATCCCTAAAATAGTTATTGGAGTTACAGCTGTTTCTAATGTGTCAAGACATATCTTGAGTTGAGTCCATAAATTATTATTCTTCCATTGAATAAATAGCCCTACTACATTTATTTAAATTTTTTATTTGGAGTTAATATTAATAAAATTAACCAAAGATTTGAGATAACTTATGCTAAATGCTGCCTCAAATTTTTCGTCTAATTTTACCAATAAACACAGTAAGAACAACCATAATATTCTATAAATATAAATTAATATAAAAATATTCAAGGTATTGGGCTGTTTATTCAAATCAGACAGTAATTATTTCTACTTGTGGAAAATGTTTCCTGACAAAAGCTGCTGTCCGTTTTGAGATAAAAACAAACCTATTTAACTGGCTTTTTAGGAACTTTTAACTTCTGAATAGACAGTATTTATTTTTCTTAGAGTATGTTTGCAAAGCTGTCTTTCTTATTTTGTTATTAAATAAGTAAAACAAACATTCAACTGAATCTGTCTGTGGAAACAAATCTTGATTTAACAGAGGAAGAATATTTAACCAATCCCAAGGAAGAAATGTCCGGGTTTCGAGAACCTCCGGTTTTCTGGGATCTGGTTTCGAGAATCTCCGGTTTTCTGGGATCCGGTTTTGAGGGTCTGTACCTATATTCCATAAGGGACTATTAGTACAGTTTAACCGTATAAGTACAACCTTTGTAAACATTTAATTGTTTCAATTAGCAAAATTAGACAAGACTTTCAACAACTCAAACACTTTTTTGGTATACTTTACAAGATAGATTAGAATATGTGCAGCCTGTTCTCTAAATAAATCTGTTTATGCCATTCTAAGTTTCACTGAGTACCTATATAACAGCCTCTTTAATTTAATCATTTCATCTTTTATTAGTTGATTGATGGGAGATAGTAAAGCCTTCGGCAAAGATAGCCTGAAGTTATATCCTTTTTCAGCTACTCTTTTGAAACTTTCTTCACTTTGTCTGACTACCAACAGACTGAAATAATTTTACCTTTGTTTCAGATATAAAAAGACTATTAATACTGCATAAATACTGCATAAAGTGATTGTGAAATTTTCCACTTTAATGGTATTTCCTGTTAAACTTAACGCCAATCAATTTATCGTATTTCCCGAACAACAATTAAAAATGATTAACACTTTCCAAGAACCATGGCAAGGAGGGCCATTCTTACATACATTCCACCCTCAGCCTGACGAAAATAGGCTGCTCGGGGGTCTGTGTCAAGTTCTGGAGATATTTCTTGGTTCCTGGGCAGGGGATGGAGGACAATCATACGACGCTTGGCACGTGTCATCAAATGAGGAGTAACAATGAAGTGGCCACATGCCTGGTGAAATCAAATTATCATTACACAAAATATCTTCTACTTGTAATATATTTAAATAATTCAATAAGATAAAATTGCTAAAATCTAAGGAAAGCAATATATCCACCTACTTTTAAACATGTACAACACATGAGAACGATTAAATATCTCACCCGTTCATAATCTTCAAGAGTTGCAAATCTCTCCTTCTGAATACGGGTCATGTACAACACATCGGTATCAGGAAGCGCTGCTTCTAAACTACTAAACTCTTCCTGTTGAAAAATAAAAAATAATATAATATAATATAATATAATATAATATAATATCATATCATATCATATCATAACATAACATAATATCATATAATATAATATAATATAATTTAATTTAATTTAATTTAATTTAGTATACAGTATATATATACAGGTTGACAACCCTTTATCCGAAATTCCGAAAACTGAAAAGCTCTGAAAACCGAAAGTTTTTTTTGGTGGAGCAATTTTTTTTTTTTATTATTATTATTATTATTATTATTATTATTATTATTACAGGTGGCCTATCAAAAATCCGGCAACCGATAAACCGGAACCTTCAGTTTTCCGGCATGGATTTCGGAGCGCATTTTCAAATATTTCTTTGTTTATTTAATGAAGATATATGTTTTAGCTCATAAAATTCATACAAATTACCCGGCCAGAATATAATTTACATTGCTGGAATTCTTACAATTTGATGATCATTTTGAATATAAACATCATAGATTTTGCATTAGACATACAAATTTTAGATATAATGTTTACTCTGAGTAAATATGTTATCTTTTGTGCAAAATATATGACATTTATATTCAAAATATTCCTGGTCTTACAAGGAATCCAGCAATGTCAATTATATTATCCTAACTTCAGTCTGAGGTATTATTTATTACTAAAAAGGTAAATAGTCTGGTTTTCCCACACATTTATCTGGTAGGGAGGGTTGGTGCGGGGGAGGGAGGGACCCGTCTGGCACGGTGCGAAGAATATTTTTTTTTTTTATTAACTGAAGATATTTGTTTTAGCTCATAAAATTCATGCAAATTACCCGGCCAGAATATAATTTACATTGCTGGAATTCTTACAATTTGATGATCATTTTGAATATAAACATCATACATTTTGCATTAGACATACACATTTTAGATATAATGTTTACTCTGAATAAATATGTTATCTTTTGTGCAAAATATATGACATTTATATTCAAAATATTCCTGGTCTTACAAGGTATCCAGCAATGTCAATTATATAATGCTAACTTTAGTTTGAGGTATTATTTATTACTAAAAGTTAAAATTAGTTTTTTCACCCAACATTTCTCTGGTAGGGATGGAAGGTGGGGGGTGGGGGGGGAGGGTTGGGACCGACAGACCATCTGGCGCGGTTGGAAGAAGAGGGGAGGCAAGTTGGGGTACTTTGATTGGCAAGGAATCCAGCAATGTCAATTATATTATCCTAACTTAAGTGTTTAATTTAATTTGTTTAAAGGACTGTACAGGTAGTCATTTTCTGTTAAACTTATACAGCAAATATAACCATCAGTTTTCCGGCATTTTCGAAAATCCGGCACTCCTCAGGTCCCTAGGTTGCCGGATTTTTGATAGGCCACCTGTATTATTATTATTATTATTATTATTATTATTATTATTTATTTATTTTTTTTTTTATTATTATTATAGGTATTAGCCCACCCGGGCACAGGTCACTCACCCACATCAGGGCCTGGGGGTGAAAATGTAATAGTAATAATAATTATAATAATAATAATAATAATGATAATACAGTACTAATAATAATTAATAATTATAATAATAATAATAATAATAATGATAATACAGTACTAATAATAATTATTCATAGTAAATAAAATTTTTAATAAAAAATGCACAAAAATAAAATAAGAATGATAACAATAATAATAATAATAACAATATTACTGTAATAATAAAATAATAATAATAAAATAAAGAAATACTTGAATGAAAAAAGATCAAAAGTGAGAAACATGACCTAGACCTATGAATTATTATTATTATTATTATTATTATTATTATTATAATATTTTAGCCCCCAGGCCTCAATGTGGGTCAGTGACCTGTGCCTGGGTGGGCTGATCCCTGTAAAAAAAAAAAAAAGAAAAAAAAAATTCTGAAATCCGAAAAATTCCAAAAACCGAAATGCATCTGGTCCCAAGGATTTCGGATAAGGGATTGTCAACCTGTATATATATATATATATATATATATATATATATATATATATATATATATATATATATATATATATATATATATATATATATACTGTACAGTATGTTGTAGTAAAAATATTATCTTAACTTTATGATGGTATGCACACACAATTAATAATTAAGAGAAATATCAATAATGTTAGGTTTTTTAACACTTACATTAGTAGAAAAGACGGCTGGGCACACGGGGATGGGCGGTTGGTTCCGAGTCAGAGGGCAGATTATTGGCCCTCACCTGGATCACTTGTATCAATTGTATCACTATCCACCACAGAGGCTTGCAGGGCCTCTTTGTCAAACCCCTCAAAGTCCATATAAGTCCATATCCTCACTATAATTATCACTATCACTGACTTGGGCCAGCTGTGATGGGTGGTGGGTGGCGGGTGAAGAACTCGGTAATGTTTTGATGACTGGGCGACCTTGTGCGCACCATGCTGGCGCCGCTTACACAACATGGCGGATGGCGGGAGAGACGGCAGGAGGTTTGGATCCAAAAATGGCGCGGCTCGCCAGCCGCTCTCTGCGTAAAGGGGTACACGCACCGCGGAATGTGAGCATTCCTGTTTCAGCAAGGTACCGCGTAAACGTGGAAACGCGGAATGTGAGACCGCGTAAAGCGAGGGTTAACTGTATATTTATCAGTTCTTAAGTGACCAAGCTTCTCTCTTATAAAAAGCCAGTGAAATGACCTGGGTAAATATAATTAACATTGCTGAGATTCTTGTAACATACTGACTTATTTGAATATAAACATGCTATAATTTGCACTAGGCAAAACAATTTTAGTACCGTAATCAAATTAGTACCTGTGCACTCCAGCTTTGCAATAAGGTCAATTATTTCTATTACGTTTCTTTTAGTATGGTGTGTGCATGTAAATGGATGAAAATAAATGAAGAAATCTATGTAAATCTACCCAAAAATACATTTGAAAAACTTTTTTATAAAATGTACTACAGTACTGTGCACTAATGTACAACAATTTTTATCTCTTTAGCAAAATATATGACGTTTATATTCAAATTATTGGCTGTCTTGCAAGGATTCCAGCAATGCAAATTATAATCTCCTAACTTTAGTCTGAGATATTATATAAGATAAAAACTGTAAGCCTAAAACCCTGGTTGGGAGGGAGGGAGAAAGGGAGGGAGGGAGGGAGGGAGGGAGGGAGCCAGCCAGCCAGCCAGTGAGGGGTTCAGGGGTTGAGGTGATAAGTTTGAGCCGAAGGTCTCTGTGTGTTTATTTAACACTCCTACTAAGCTTCTCTCATTTTAAAATGCCAGTGATATGACCTGGGAGAATATAATTAACATTGCTGGGATTCTTGTAAGATACTGATTTATTTGAATAAAAACATGTTGTAATTCGCACTAGACAAAACAATTTTAGTACAGGTTGTACCTCTCTAGTCCGGCATTCTGTGGTCCGGAAACTCCCGTGGTCCGGAACGATTTTAGTTTGTCCAATAGGTTGATAGGCAGCTTTCTTTTCTTTTCTTTTCTTTTCTTTTTTTTTTTTTTTTTTTTTTTTCTCCTTATCTGAATTATTATTATTATTATTACAGGAGTATTAAATTTTTGCCCCTCAGGCCCCAATGTGGGTCAGTGACCTATGCCCGGGTGGGCTAATCCCCTTAAAAAAAAAAAAAAGCCGCGGGAAATTAAGATTTGTTTACATCCGGCAGTTCGGCTGCTCTCTCTCTCTCTCTGCTTGTCTATACAGAGTAAAACATTTAACCCTTCAATATATAGGAGCAGTAAATAAGTGTTGCTTTCATATTCTTATGTAGAGTAATGACGATATATTTTCACATGTGCACACTTACGTACGAGCAGTCTCACTTTTTTTTTTACCATTAATGGTTAGCTACTTATAATGTTCCATTTATTAACATTAAATAACATTACAGGCACTTCAAGCAACCATATTAATTTTTTACATTAATTTTACTACAGCTAAACTCAGGGTCTTATTTTCTTCAGTTTTATATGTAGAACCAATCAGTCACTGGTTTCGTAAGCTTTAATATAAACAATGCCTGCAGCCGTCTCGTCTCCTCTAATATTCCACGTATTATTAATAAATTGTATTGTTAATTTTGCACACACTTACATTAATTCAATAAAAACAAATTCAGAAACATTAATTAAAATATATATGAACAGTAAATAAGTGTTGCTTTCATATTCTTATGTAAAGTAATGACGATATGTTTTCACGTGTGCGCATGCGCACTTACATATGCCATCTCTCTTTTTCTTTACCATTATCGTTAGCTACTTCTATTGTTCCATTTATTAACATTAAATAACATTACTTAAAACAACCATATTAATTTTACTACAGCTACAACCAAGGTCTTATTTTCTTCAGTTTTATATGTAGAACCAGTCAGTCACTGGTTTTGTAATCAACGAAAACAATGCTGTGTCATTTCCTCATGTGTTTTAATTTTCTACGTATTATTAATGAATTGTATTGCTCATTTTGCACACATAAACATTAATTCAATAAAAAAGACATTCAGTAATAAACAATAATGAATCTTTTGTACATAAGAGAAATGACGCTGTTTACACGATTATGCACGTCGTCTGCACGTTGGCGGGCCGTTCAAACCCGTCGAAATTCAAATTTCCGCCGTCAAAATTTTTATTTATTTATTTTTGTGTGTGTTCCAATAAAATTCGTTAAAAATTAAAAACTCGCGAAATTTGAGAAGCTACTATACGACATTTAACCCTTCAATATGTCTTCAAAGAGACCATGACGCAGAGAAAGTGGTGCTAGTGCTTCCAGGCATAAGCACAAGTCACTATCTATCCAGGAAAAGGGTGAATTTCCATGGTCCGGCAATTTCCATGGTCCGGCACCGGTCAGGTCCCGAGGTTGCCAGACGAGAGAAGTACAACCTGTACCATAATCAAGTTAGTACATGTGCACTCCAGCTTTGCACTAAGGTCATTTATTTCTTTTATGTTTCTTTTAGTATGGTGTGTGCATGTAAATGGATGAAAATAAATGAAGAAATTTATGTAAATCTACCCAAAAATACAGTTGAAAAACTTTTTATAAAATGTACTACAGTATTGTACGCTAATGTACTACATTTTTTATATCTTGAGCAAAATATATGACGCTTATATTTAAATTTATCTCTGTCTTGTAAGGATTTTAGCAATGCAAATTATATTATCCTAACTTTAGTCTGAGATACTATAGAAAATAAACATAAAGAAATCACCAATCTTTTGTCTGGGAACACGAGGGAGGTAGCCAGGAGGGTGTGGGAAGAGGGGGGAGCAGGGGGTGGGAGGTGAGGCGACAGAATGTCTGGTGTTTGTTTGTTTGTTTATTTATTTGAGATAAGATTTGACAGTTGGCGCTGAAGGCCTGCCTGCGTGTTTATTTATCATTACTTAAGAGTGACTAAGCTCTTCTCATAATTTGCCACCCAAACGACCTGGGAAAATATAACTTACATTGCTGGGATTCTTGTAAAATAGAAATTTATTTGAATACCTGTATAAACAAGCAATATTTGCAATAGACATAACAATTTTAGTACCGTAATCATTTAGTACATGTACAATACAGGTACATTGTTACTGTACAATATTGACTAAATTCACTAGTGTAATAGGCCCCTGTCTCATCAACAGAACGTAATATATAAATGGGTCAATACATCTGATATTATATTCAGATTCACCACCCTGTAACTTTCCACTGTCTATGAGTAAGACATGAGATGGACACGTGAGCGGGCAACTTACCCAAGAGGGCGAGACCCATAGCTCAGCATTTCTGTAAGCACGCACTGCGATGCCCCTAAGCTTCAATAGCTCACCTCAACTCATATCGTAAGGACGTGACCTAACGTTTATCATACATAAACGCCGTCCCTTTCTCATTCACTCCTAGACAGTGAGACTTACGGTTGATATTCACTCAGGAATTATATATACAACCTTTTATAATAAAACAAAGGAACTACCGTTTGGGTTTCGTTACTTAAAACCCAAATATAAATATGTGTGAACGGACTGGTTAATTGGACAAGCAGCCGATTCATATAGGTGGCAAGCAGTGTGTACGGATTCTTCAAACTGGTAGTCGTATCATCCGTCTGTGTCTTGTGAAAAACAAGAAACCACACAGCAGTGACGCGTTACATAATCCGAGTGTTTAAAACTATATCCCGTATTGAGACGATATGTAGTGAGCGCTCCTTATCTCTGTCACATACAAATACGTGCAGAATTCGTAATATACAAATATTACAGCCTGTTGGTACATATCCAGATTGAGCCGGTTGAGATAGACTCCACTCAGCATTCCCTAGACATTACAGTGTTGCAGTGTTGAAAAACAGTTTCGTAGCCTGGAATTCAATTGGTATTTCACTAGCAGCTGAGCAGTATTGTTGTGTCGTCAGCGCGAATTACGAAGTTCCGGTGTCATCATACAGATCTCCATATATACGTGGACTGTGAAGACTGGGCACACGGTAGTTTTCGTCAGTGAACCAGCAACCACCAGTGTGATAACCAATCATAGTTTTCTGATCGCCGGAGGAGGAACTCACCTAAATCAAGTGGATTCGTCTCTCACCAAAGCAGAAGCGTCATCTCGTTGCCAAGGAAACCAGCAGCAGCGCACGCATCCTAGGAAGAGGCCCCACCCACACTCCACCCAGAACTCTTGAAGGATCACATTTTCTATACAGACGTACTACTCTGTATAAATAGGTATTTGCATTACATAGTTCTACACACATGAACACGTTCGAGATATATCTTCACACCGATAGGTTCGTCGGATAGGATTATTTCAATGATAAAGTGTCGAATGTAAGATTAATGTATTGAAATCCTATAATTTACAGTAGTTTGTAAGTGCCTGTCGACTTATTGATAGTTTAATAATTAACTACAAAACATATTCATTTGTCTTGTAAATGAGAGGCAAGTGATCTACTTACTGTTAAGTATTCATTGACCCAAGGGGGCTAATAGATAATTTCTAAGTTTCCCATGTCTAATGTAGATGAAATCGAACGCCTAGCGCAACTGTTTGCTGATAACCAACTCATCAATGATCAAGCCCAGACTGCCATAGATTTTGAGTATGGAACACAGTTAAATGAGTCGGTAGGAAGTAGTGAGAAAGTTATAGACGAATCATTTGACGACTTAAACCGTCGTACCCTACGGTCTGGTAATCACTATAGCACCCCACCTAATTATACTAATGCAGTTACCCCTGTTACAGGTGATAGTGTGTCTGTTGCTAAATCGGTAACAACATTATTAACCCAGCCTTCTGATAAGAGTAAGAATACTAACTTGCATACTAACACTAAAATGGCTTCGCTAAACCTCACACCAGTTCTACTACCACACCTAAAGCTGATAATGTTATTAATATCATGCAGCGCGGTGATTATGTTCGAAATTTCAAGGGGACAAGACGATTATAGGGTCGCACATTTTGTTCGTGCATGTGAAGATAGCATGCGCAATAGTCACATAACGACTGACGAAGAAAAGAAAGCATATGTACGCTCCCATATAACGCAGGGTTGCTATGCAGGCAGTCGTTTAAATGCGTTTGGTTTACAAAGCTCTGACTATGAAAAGTTCAAGCGAACGCTAATTGGGATTTTTGGGGGTAGGTCACAGCTGGGCCAACTGCAATGGATCTTCAGATGGTTGGATCGCTGTATTCCAGGTATACGAAACGAGGTTCGCCAGGACATGCAAGCGACCTTCCGGTCATCAGGCTGGTACAACTCACGGGGTGATATGCCACCGGGCAATGTGGAAACATTGATAGAACTAATAAGTTTTCTTCTTTCCGTCCGTGTTCCCTTATATAGCCGGGCACAGGAAGTACAGTATGAACCACCCTTGGATATGGTGGAATACGCAAACAAGCTCTGTCCCCAGGCTACGGGCCCCTTACTGGCGCAACCCTCAGTGACGTCACCACAACCCAAGCCGTCTCAGATGCCACAGATGCCTCACTCTCAGACTCCTTATGCGACACACTTAGCTTCGATCGCTCCTCCCCGCCTAACATATAAACAGAAAACATCGTTACGATGCGCACATTGTAATAAACGTGGCCACGTAATGGAAGATTGTTTTCAGCTCCGAGGTAATAGTGCTAATTTTAAGGCCACACCCGGTGCAAAGCCATTCTCAAGGTCAAACAGAGAGGTAGCAAAAGCAGCACCTCCTCCTCCTACCCAGACAGCGCGCAAATGGTGCGCTCTTCACAAATCGACATCTCATAGTTCACATGAGTGCAATATATTAATAAAGGCTAGGGGAGTGGACCTAAGTGAAACGGAGGTGTCGTATAGGCGCAAGCAGAAACGTCCCCAGGACAAGTCATCGGGGGAAGACCAGCGCACCACAGCACGGAGAGGGATAGATAGGGTAGTTCCCACCTCTCCTCACAGCACTTCTATAGCGGCCTCATTAATAGCGGCGCTTAGAAAAGTGGAAGTGTTGTCAGTGCCGGTGAGAGTGGATAATACCAGATTGGCTCTCGATATAGACACAGGTGCTTGCGCTAATGTATTGGCCTTGACATCATATCACGAGTTACAACGTAAATTCCCTCACCGCAAATTCAAATGGAGGCCTAGTAACACTGAGCTCGAAGGAGTTTCAGGTACTCAGCTGAGCATCAAAGGAATGGTGACGTTACCACTCAGATTCTCAAGACGTGGTACGCCCTTCTACGCGGACTTTTATATAGTTCAGCAGTTCAATTTGCCAGCTGACGGGTTACTTGGTCTACCAACTCTTCAAAAGAACATGATAGATGTTCATTCACGTAATAATAGTGTTACGTTTAAAGGTGTTTCCTAAACAGCAATGAGTCATTCTGAACCTATGCTCACCGCTAGGACGAAAGTGTTGTCTACCAATCCTATTAAGAGGAAGGCGGATCATGCGTCAGAGATATCTCTCGACCTCAAACACACACCTTCCCAGCGTGATTACAGCAGCAAGAGTTGGAAGATAGTACATACCTGCAATGTTGAAGAGTACTCTCCATTACCAGAATGAGGAATTCACCAACGCAACAATCCTGTGAGCTGAAGTGAACATTAGTTTCTGCAAATGATTCGTTCACTGCCCAGGGTGTGACAGGAAGTGATTGCAGTTGTTGAGACTACTCATCAATCAACATCCTGTCAACAAAATTCTTTCGTATGGCGTGAACAACCCCCAGTTACCAGCACCCAGCACCCACCCTAGTGATGATGACACATCCGGTCTGAGAGATGGTCTCAGCACTCTGAGGTATGGTGTTGTGGATGACGTTGTGTGACAATTAGCGGCGGTTTGCTGTACTCAGGATTTTTGTGAGCATTGACCCAATCACCGGACCTTGGAATCAGCTGTGTCTACTGTGGGACACACACAAGTCTACGGGATTGCGGGAGCAATTTCACATTATCAAGAAATTAAAGAAAGGATGTTATGTGTGTGATTTTCTAGATATCACAGCAATGTCGAAGTGCAACCAAATAAATTCCTAATTCGAGGTATTGTTGCGAATTGCCAACAGACTCGACTGGCCAGGATAGATCAAATAGCACCACATGTTAAGGTGATCGATCATCCTCAGGGCAAGACACGCCTGTTAGAGCTGCTTGCCGACTACAGATAGTAGCCTTGCCAGGGGAAACGCTAGGTCAGACAGATTTAACATCCCATCATATAGCGTTAAAGGAAGGAACCAACCCTATTTACATACCAGCTTATAGACTACCTCATAGCCAGCGCGCTGTAGTGCAAGATATGGGACAGGGTATGTTAGATGAGAATGTCATTAGACACTCAAAATCCCCCTTTAAGAGCCCATTATTCCTCGTCCCGAAAAAGGATGGTGGATGGCGCCCTGTCATAGATTTCAGGCGCGTAAATAATCAAACAATCCCTGATAGGTACCCAATGCCTATCTTGAGTGACATATTGCAATCCTTAGGCAAGGATAATGCGGTATTTAGCAACTTAGATTTGCTTAGTGGGTATTGGCAAATACCACTCGATGAAAAATCACGAGAAATCACGGCATTTAGCACGCCTCTAGGCCACTTTGAGTTTCTACGAATGCCATTTGGTCTCAGAAATGCCCCACTAACATTTCAAAGAATGATCAACACCCTGTTTGCCGGACTAATTGGTAACACAGTCTGCGCTTATTTGGATGATCTAATAGTAGTCAGTAAGGACGTCGATTCCCATCTGATAAAACTGCGTGAAGTTTTGGCCAAACTTTCCACAGCAGGACTCAAAATAAAACTCTCAAAGTGCGAGTTTTTAAAATCCAGAATCCATTTCCTTGGTCATGTAGTCGACGGTGAGGGCATACACACAGTTAATGATAAAGTCAAAGCTGTATCTCAGTTCCCGCGTCCTACCTCAAATGATCATGTGCGTAGCCTTCTCGGATTATCTGGTTATTATCGTTCCTTTATCAAGGACTATGCAACATTAGCATCGCCCCGAACGAGGTTGCTCAAAAAAGATGCAGTGTTTATATAGGATGCTAAACACGAGGAAAGTTTTACGGCATTGAAGACAGCGCTAACCAATGCCCCGGTTCTAGCATTCCCAGACTACACTCAACCTCTCACTCTCTGTACTGACGCTCCCGGAATTGGAGTCGGAGCAGTGCTCATGCAAGAGGACACGCGTGGGAAGTTTAGAGTGATAGCATTTGCAAATCGCAAACTAATCGATGCTGAAACACGTTATTCGGTGACGCATTTAGAAACGTTAGCCATTGTGTAGGCACTTAAGAAGTTCAAAGACATTATCTTTGGCTACAAGATAACTGTTTTTACTGATCATGCGGCAGTCACCGAACTGTTCCATGGCAGAAACTTATCAGGCAGATTAGCACGCTGGTATCTGACAATTCAAGAGTTTGACCCCGAATTTAGGTATTTACCTGGGAGGGCGAATGTTGTCGCCGATGCTCTGTCAAAAAATATAGCACCAGTAATGCCTGTATCAGCATTCACTCTTTCGCAGCTAGAAGATGAGCAACGACGCGACCCATATTGGTCAGCTGTTATTTTTGCTCTCGAATCGGGCGAGGATGTTAAACTCCCTAAGTTATTTCTTCCCTTAAGTCAGTTTGAATTACGACATAACATACTCCATAGGACGAGAAAATCTCCTGAGGGTAATGTGTCTCAAATAGTCGTACCTGACACGTTGCGCAAAGCAATAATGACATTGTTCCACGATGTCCCACAAGCAGGTCACCAAGGTCGTGATAAATGTTTAGCGGATTTACGAAAGAAGTATTTCTGGAACATTATGAAGAAAGACATAGAATTACACATAGCTAATTGTTTGGCATGTGCTCAACATAAAGGATCAACAGGATCACCTGCCCCGATTCTACAATATCCTACACCAGACCGTCCGTTTGACACAGTCGCTGTTGATGTGTTACAACTCCCAATGAGTCATCAGGGATCAGGATACGTCTTAGTGTGTGTGGATCATTTTTCCAGGTTCGTGGTCTTGGTCCCACTAAAAAGCAAAACGGCCGAAGCAGTAGCCTATGCATTAGTGATGAATCTCATATGTCCATATACTACGCCTAAAGTTCTACTCTCTGATAATGGAACAGAGTTCAAGAATGAGCTAATAGAGCATATATGTGCACAATATGGAATTAAACAAACTTTTGTGACAGCTTATCATCCACAGGCTAATGGCCTTGTTGAAAGAACCAATCGTAAAATCCTAGAAATACTGCGTCCAATCGTTAGTGGTTTTCAATACGCATGGGAGGATTGGTTACCGCAGGTTGCAGCGTCGATTAATGGGTCAGTTAATAGCTCTACGGGCAAAACACCCTACTATATTGTCTATGGTACAGATGAACGTCTGCCTTACGACATCCTTACAGAGGCGCCATACCCGGTATATAATACGGATGATTTTGCGGCAAAACAAATTCATGTCTTTACAGAAATTCATAACCAAGTACGATCACAGCTAGCGGCGTCACGCGCCGAAATGATCATCAAACAGCATAAACATGCTAAACCTATCGCACTGAACGTTGGGGACGCTGTTATGTTACAGGCACCTGAAAGGAACTCCAAACTTTCGGCGAAATTTTCTGGTCCATTCCGCATAATCTCAAAAGAAGCAGGCAACAAATTCAAAATATGGAAGCCTAATGCACAGATCGCAGATGTCGTGCACGCGGATCGTCTGAAGAAGACCCAGATAAATGTCTTACCTCAAGTTGATGATAATGTGATTGATACATCCTTACAGACTGTTCAGAAGCAAAATGTCCCAAATGACTATTGTATGAAACTACATTCTGCGAGCAGAAGTTAACTCGTACTTTCGCGTCAGATGGAAAACGTCGACGGCCAACTACAATCAGCATTGAACATTCTTCATGGTCTCAGCACAGCTTCGATGAATTCGACAATAGTTTCATGAACGTTGTCGTTCAAGCTGCATCTCAACAGAATCGTGTTATTTCTCAAACCTTTCACGCAATTACTGCTCTAGAATCAAAGGTTAATGCAATCATACTGGAGTCTAACCAAGTTTCAAGGATTGTTACTAGGTTACAGAAAGCAATCCCGACGTTAGAATGGCTCCTTTACTTCACAGAATATTTGCATGCTGCTGAAATTTCAGTTCATAAAATTGTAACCTCTAAAAATGAACTAATAGACAGCATTGTAGATGCCGGGATAGGACGTGTGGACGCGAAGCTTGTGCCTGTGCAGACGCTTCTTGAAGCTTTAAGAATAGCCAAGTTGCAGTATCATTTAACTCCGATTTTCAATGACAATGAGGTTCAATATCATTACCCACTGTTGGAGTCAACCCTCACGCACAATGCAATTCTAATCCACATTCCTATGCGAGGGCAACATGAGTTTAATGCATGGCATTTAGAACCCTTCCCCTGGTTTGTGAACTACACACTGTATACCCTAGATAGGCCTAAAGAACTTTTCTTAGTAGATGAAGAATATTCATTGTTATCAATAGAGGATTCTGAGGTACTGTCACGGTGTAAGTCGTCTTATCTACACCTACACGTATGTCCAGCCTACATGTTTGCATTTATTCCTGCTGCAGAGGGAATATGTGAATTGGCAGTCATACAACCAAATGTACGGACAGCGTTAGCGCAATGCAGTTATAGGCCAGTTAGTCTAAAGACTCTGTTCCACGCTCACCTTCAGAATGTGCAGTATTTCTTCTTTCCAAATCTCACTACTGTAATTTTAAAATGCCAAAATGGTGTTAAGCAGCTAGTTGTGAAAGGGCATTACAAGGCTCCTGATTACTGTGAAATCACTTGTCGTACATTACGAACCTTGCCTACTCATCAGCATTTTGCGTTAAATCGAAAACTCAAGTCTGCTTTAATTCCACTTCCTATAATGAATTTCACTATCAAGGATATTCAAATAGTATCAGAGAAATTAAAAGTGTTAGCTTTCTTGAACGAGACACATTTTGCTGATTTGAATAATAACTTGCCATTTTATCTGTCACGGGAATTTGCACTACCAAGTCTTACGATTCCCTCTATTCTGTTAATTCTGGCAATAATGTTCCTGTTCTGTTATTACCGGGCAGTATCATCCAAATTCAACATTGTTCATAATATACTAACCCGTACGACACAAAAGTCTAGGTCCCCTGTAGTAGAGAATACCCCTACAGTAATTTCCCCAGCTTAGTGTCTACATATCTGTTTATAACATGGTTAGGGTTGTCTAGGATGTACTGTACTCTGTGAATTATTTAGGCCTCACGGAGCTCGGCTGGTAGGTGACCGAGCGATGTAATAGGCCCCTGTCTCATCAACAGAACATATTATATAAATGGGTCAATACATCGGATATTATATTCAAATTCACCACCCTGTAACTTTCCACTGTCTATGAGTAAGACATGAGATGGACACGTGAGCGGGCAACTTACCCAAGAGGGCGAGACCCATAGCTCAGCATTTCTGTAAGCACGCACTGCGATGCCCCTAAGCTTCAGTAGCTCACCTCAACTCATATCGTAAGGACGTGACCTAACGTTTATCATACATAAACGCCGTCCCTTTCTCATTCACTCCTAGACAGTGAGACTTACGGTTGATATACACTCAGGAATTATATATACAACCTTTTATAATAAAACAAAGGAACTACCGTTTGGGTTTCGTTACTTAAAACCCAAATATAAATATGTGTGAACGGACTGGTTAATTGGACAAGCAGCCGATTCACTAGATAACGTACGCCTGGCAGCGCAATCTATAAGAATATGTGATGCATACGTGACTGTGCCCGCTCTACGGCCATTTAGGTTCGCTACGTCCCATTATTTGAATGTTTTTTTTTCAATTTTAATTTTAATTGTTTATTCCTTGATAGAGGAAACGGGATCATAGTGCTGTCACTTGGTACCCCTGTACCATAACACCATAAGCAACTGGCCAGTGTCACAAGTATATACAGTACAGTACAGTCATCCCTTGGTTATCGCGCCTAATTGGGACCCTGCCGATAACGAAAGTACAGAACCTATGGGATTTATTCTGATTGGTTCCAGGCACCCAAGACCCAACCACAAGTTTCCCATTTTACGACCATTTATACCCACTAAATATATATATAATGTTATGGTAACTATCATAAACACACATAGGCATCGCTAGGTTTATTACAAAGTGATGAAAAGGGCACGCTTATTACTGTAGTCCACAAAAATGTAGCTATGCTTTTTTTATTTGGTCCCCCATCATACGAGTCCGTTTTCTCTCACATCAGGACGCCCGAGTCCTCCGTTTTTTTCTTAATCTTAGAGTGCACCAGAGACTTAGTTATTCTTAGTAATGCCACAGAATTTGAAATTGCAACCCCAATTGCAACTGGGGTTGCAATTGTTGAGGCAACTAGATATGTCTGATTACAGCAAATGTGTTATTGTCAATTTGTAGGTGAAAGATTTTATCCTCAATAGATGTAGGTTAACATTACACCTGGAGGCAAATGCTTAAAAAAAAGGCCTAAGGAAAGAAGCATATTTCTTTAACACATAATATCTGACCAGTATGGGGGAGGATCATCGTGTCTCCGTCGTCAGGGGGACATGGAGGGGGGGGGGGGCACAGACGTATATGCGATCGGACGTTGTTCGGTCCGAAGTTAACTGGCGCATGACTGTATGTGTATATATATATATTGTAGTTGGGTGTCGACAAAAAGTGGAGTTTGGGGGTCGGCCCGGTCTCTATTTTAATTAATCCCATATGTTATGTTGTTCACTTTACATGTTTCTCACTTTCCGCGGTACTCTGTGGGTTGAATTAACCGCGTAACGTGAGGGTTGACAGTACACGCGTTAGACCTGGGCCTGTGCCAACTGTCAAACGTACTACCTCCCCTCCCCCCAAGCCCCCTCGCTCGTTCCCTCCCTCTCTCTCCCCCATCTGCCCGGCGTTGCTGGAATCCTTGTAAAACAGTGAATAATTTTAATATAAACGTCATGTATTTTGCACGAGATAAAAATTAAATACCTGCAACACATTACAGTAGTGATTTAAGAGTAAAAGTGTATGTGTACGTATATAGTATTCCACATACACGTAAGTATAAATAAAAAGTTTATGTGATGATCGGACAACGTCCATTTCGGTTAACATCACGTTTCCAAGAACGTATCTAGGACGTTAACGGGCGCATGACTGTGTGTGTGTGTGTGTGTGTGTGTGTGTGTGTGTGTATATATATATATATATATATATATACAGGTAGTCGTCGACTTACGACCTAGATTGGTTACGGCCGCCCGGTCGTAAGTTGATCTGGTCGTAAGTCGGCCTATGTTATAATTACCTTACGTATATTATAATGTGTAATGATAATATAATCATCTTTAAGTCATATTTTATCAACATTTTCTTTGTTCATTATTGTTACGGTCGTCAGGTTTAAGTAAATCACTGCATACTACAGTACAATTGGTTTATTATTTATACAACATACAAAAAAAAAAAAATACAGGTGCAAAACATATAAAACATTTTAGTTGCAAAACATACAAACACATACAAACATACAAAAAACATCTTATTGGCCGCTGGTACTTGGCTGTGGATCGTCGATGTCGTCAGCTGGGGCAGCCTTTGGGGTAGCCGGAGGAGTTGTTTTTTTCATGAACATGGTGAGCTTTGTCTGAATTGTTCGTTTCTTCTTCTCCTCGTAAATTTCTTGATACGGACGAAACGAATTGCGTGCCATCCGCTCAATCCTTGCAAATCGTTCGATGTTTGGGTCCATTCCTTCAAAATGGGCAAGAAGTTTATTCAGTAGAGATAAACCTTCTGATAATCCCTTAGTGGCAGGTTGAGGAGTAGATGAAGACAGTTTCCTCTTGGTAGACATCTTGGGGGGGTGGTGGTTCAAGAAAAATTTCCAAGACAAAAGAAAGGCACAAGGCAAACAGACACGGAGGGAAGTGTGCTGTACCAGCGAGCGTGTTTGTAACTGAGCGCGGGGATGCGCGCGGCTCCAGCTCCCGGCAGTGCCAGGAGGCTGGGGCTAAAACTGTCGTACCGCCGGTCGTAAAGTCGAACAGACGTAAGTCGCATAGGTCGTAAGTCGACGACTACCTGTATATATATATATATATATATATATATATATATACAGGTGCTCCCCGACTTACGACAGGGTTAGGGACCCAAATCCAGGTCGTAAGTCCGACATAGATAAAAAAAAAAAAAAAAAAAAAATTTTTTTCAGTTTTTTTTTTTTTTTTAAATAAAAAATCTACAATGAAATACAGTACAGTAAAAGTAATAAATAATGAGGAATGGATACAGTACAGTAAAAGTAATATATAATGAGGAATGGATACAGTGTGACTGAGCACTTACCTTTAATGTAGTCAGCTGAATGCACATGGGGCCCACATAATTTTCTAATTATACATGGAGACTACATTAACTGGAAACGTTTTGGTATAGAAAATGCGCGCGTCATTTGGAGAAAAAAAAATGGTCACAACTGCGGCGGTCGTAAGGTCAGAGCAGGTCGTAAGTACCAATGGACATAAGTCCAAGCAGTCGGGGACTAACTGTATATGTATATGTGTAATATTCAGAAATTTCAGTGTAATTTCAAACGCCGCGCCATTGGTGATACTGAGTTCAAGGTCGTCTGAGGGAAGACAATGCTCCCGTACGTAGTGAGAGCTTTTGGAACTAGGCCTATACGATATTAAATGTAATTTACCGAATTAATATGGAGGCGAATTATGAAATTAAATATCAGTTATTAAATTAAAAATAATCATAGATCGTTTCCCAGTCTGAAAATGTTGCGTACGTCTTAATTAAGCTGTTAATTGTCTGGTAAATAAGTCACTCCTAAAGAACGTGAACAAATGAGAAAGCGTGGCTTGGGGAGTTGTGAGAGAGGTCAAGCTAGCAGGACCACCTCTGCGCTGTACCCAGGAGAGACGGATCGCGTGACCTGGTTCCTTCGCTTATTTATCAAAGAGACCATGACGCAGAGAAAGTGGTGCTAGTGCTTCCAGGCATAAGCACAAGTCATTATCTATCCAGGAAAAGGGTGAATTTCCATGGTCCGGCACCGGTCAGGTCCCGAGGTTGCCGGACTAGAGAGGCTTTGTGTGAGATACAACAAAGTCTAGAACTGCTTTTAGTGTCCTTGTGGGCTAGCCGGTAAGCGTTCCCTAGTCCCACCCAGTAGGTCGAGGGTTCGATTCCTTGCTGGTGAGGTCGTTGATTATATGTTCAATGTCCGCGTGTTAAATTGACTAAAAATGAAGTATATATATGTACCTCGCGTTTCATACCAGCTGGATTCGGTAAAATGCTACTGACACCACATACGAGGCACGGGCAGTTTCCCAATGAGGTTCACGGCGCCATCAGCTCGATGAACAGGCTTTGTGTGAGATATAACAAAGTCTAGAACTGCTTTTAGTGTCCTTGTGGGCTAGCCGGTAAGCGTTCCCTAGTCCCACCCAGTAGGTCGAGGGTTCGATTCCTTGCTGGTGAGGTTGTTGATTATATGTTCAAAGTCCGCGTGTTAAATGGACTAAAAATGAAGTATATATATGTACCTCGCGTTTCATACCAGCTGGATTCGGTAAAATGCTACTGACACCACATACGAGGCACGGGCAGTTTCCCAATGAGGTTCACGGCGCCATCAGCTCGATGAACAGGCTTTGTGTGAGATATAACAAAGTCTAGAACTGCTTTTAGTGTCCTTGTGGGCTAGCCGGTAAGCGTTCCCTAGTCCCACCTAGTAGGTCGAGGGTTCGATTCCATGCTGGTGAGGTCGTTGATTATATGTTCAAAGTCCGCGTGTTAAATGGACTAAAAATGAAGTATATATATGTACCTCGCGTTTCATACCAGCTGGATTCGGTAAAATGCTACTGACACCACATACGAGGCACGGGCAGTTTCCCAATGAGGTTCATGGCGCCATCAGCTTGATGAACAGGCCTTGTGTGAGATATAACAAAGTCTAGAACTGCTTTTAGTGTCCTTGTGGGCTAGCCGGTAAGGGTTCCCTAGTCCCACCCAGTAGGTCGAGGGTTCGATTCCTTGCTGGTGAGGTCGTTGATTATATATATATATATATATATATATATATATATATATATATATATATATATATATATATATATATATATATATATATATATATATATATACAATCAACACCTCAACCCGCCAGGATTCGAACCCACGGCCCACAAGCCTATGACTGTGACCGGGGAACGCTAACCGCTGGATCACCAGCATCCTGGTGATCCAGCGGTTAGCGTTCCCCGGTCACAGTCATAGGCTTGTGGGCCGTGGGTTCGAATCCTGGCGGGTTGAGGTGTTGATTGTATGTAGAAGTCCGCGTGCTTTATTGGGCTAATGAAATATATATATATATATATATATATATATATATATATATATATATATATATATATATATATATATATATATATATATATATATATATATATATATATATATAGATATATATATATATATATACAGTTGGTCCTCATATTACGCGGTCCCGCAATCCGCGTTTCACCGTTAACGCGGTGCCTTGCCAGAACCTAACATTTTCACATTCCGCGGTCGTGAACTCCATTACCCGGAGAGCGGCTGGCAAGCCGCGCCATTTTTGGATCCAAACCTCCCGCCATCCGCCATATTGTGTAAGAGGCGCGAAAATTGTGCGCACAAGGTCGCCCAGTCATCAAAACATTACCGAGTTCTTCACCCGCCACCCACTACAGCCGGCCCAAGTCAGTGATAGTGATAATTATAGTGAGGATATGGACTTATATGAACTTTGGGGAGTTTGACAAAGAGGCCCTGCAAGCCTCTGTGGTGGATAGTGATACAAGTGATACAGGTGAGGGCCAATAATCTGCCCTCTGCCTCGGAACCAACCGCCCATCCCCGTGTGCCCAGCCATCTTTTCTACTAATGTAAGTGTTAAAAAACCTAATATTATTGATATTTCTCTTAATTATTAATAGTGTGTGCATGCCATCATATATATATATATATATATATATATATATATATATATATATATATATATATATATATATATATATATATATATATATATATATATATATATATATATATATATACACACACACAGTTGTACCCCACTTAACGCGGTCAATAAAACCCAGAGGGTACCGTGTTAAGTGAACAACAGAACATATGGGATTAATTCCAATAGAAACCGGCCCGACCCCCAAGCTCCACTTTTTGACAACACATAACTATGTTGTAGTAAAAATAACATCATAATTTTATGATGGTACATGCACACAATTAATACTTAAGAGAAATAGAGAAATACAGTCGCTAAGTTAATGTCCATTCAAATAATGGACTCAACTCCCTCCCCATCTTCTCACACTACACTGCTGGCTCTTCCCTCTCTGAGAAATTTTGGGGGGAAAACCGCTAAATTTTAATAAATAATACCTCAAACTAAAGTTAGGAAAATACAATTGACATTGTTGGATTCCTTGTGAGACCAGGAATATTTTGAATATAAATGTCATATATTTTGCACAAAAGATAACATATTTACTCAGAGTAAACATTTTATCTAAAATTTGTATGTCTAATGCAAAATATATGATGTTCATATTCAAAATGATCATCAAATTATAAGAATTCCAGCAATGTAAATTATATTCTGACCGGGTAATTTGTATGAATTTTATGAGCTAAAACAAATATCTTCAGTTAATAAAAAAAAAAATATTCTTCACAGGGTAACAGATGGTCAGTCGGTCCCTCCGTCCCCCCCACCCCCCACCAACCGTCCCAAGGAGATGTGTGGGAAAACCAGAATATTTAACTTTTTAGTAATAAATAATACCTCAAACTAAAGTCAGGATAATATAATTGACATTGCTGGATTCCTTGTAAGACCAGGAATATTTTGAATACAAATGTCATATATTTTGCACAAAAAATAACATATTTACTCAGAGTAAACATTATATCTAAAATTTGTATGTCTAATGCAAAATCTATGATGTTTATATTCAAAATGATCATCATATTGTAAGAATTCCAGCAATGTAAATTATATTCTGGCCAGGTAATTTGTATGAATTTTATGAGCTAAAACAGGCAGTCAGGCAGGGTGGCTGGTGGCAGGTGGGGCAAATCTAAAAATAGCGTCTCGAGCCGGACACTCACCGCGTATATGTGGAAAAAACCCGCGTTAAGTGAAAGTTCAGCCCTGGCGAGGCACCGCGTTTACGGTAAAACGCGCTAAGTAAAACCGCGTTAGGCGGGGGTAATACTGTGTGTGTGTGTATATATATATATATATATATATATATATATATATATATATATATATATATATATATATATATATATATATATATATATATATATATATATATATATATATACACACACACACACACAGGTTGACAACCCTTTATCCGAAATTCCGAAAAGCTCTGAAAACCGAAAGTTTTTTTTTAACAGGGATTAGCCCACCCGGGCATAGATCACTGACCCACATCAGGGCGTAGGGGGCGAAAATGTAATAGTAATAATTATAATAATAATAATTATTCATAGTACAGTGAGTTCTGCTATAACGCGTGTTTTGACAACGCGAACGCTTGTTGGCTGTAACGCGATTTTTGCTTACTATTTCTCCAATTTTGTGGTATTATCTATGAATATGGTAAAGAAGAATATCTCCAAGAAGCGTTCTGGTGATCGCATTCCCGGTGATGATCGTAAAAGAAAGGCTATAACCCTTGAAGAGAAGCTCGATGTTATCAACCTCAACACCACCCTTCTCCCCCATCAAGTTATACTGTATTCATATTTTTTCAAAGTAAAGTGTTACATTTACTGTATGATTTCATTATTAGATATGAATGTAACATTTATTTAGACTGTGCTAACCTTTGTGTTAAGCTAACTACTAATTTTTTTTCAATTTCGAGTAGTAATCTGCACCTAACCCTATTTTCTCCATAAGCCCTGTTATTTCTATTACGCGAATTTCTATAACACAATGTTTTACAAGAACACAACTATCGCGTTATAGCAGAACTGACTGTAAATAAAAAATTTAATAAAAATACACCAAAATAAAATAATATGATAACATTAATAATAATAATATATAATAATAAAATAATAATAACAATAATAATAATAATAAAGAAATACAAGAATGAAAAAAGATCAAAAGTGAGAAACACGACCTAGACCTAGGAATTATTATTACTATAATTATTATTATATTCCCCCCCCCCCCAGGCCCTGATGTGGGTCAGTGATCTATGCCCGGATAGGCTAATACTACACATTAAAAAAAAAAAAAAAAAAGATTTTGAAAACGAAAAATTCCGAAATCCGAAATTCCTCTGGCCCCAAGGATTTCGGATAAGGGATTGTCAATATATATATATATATATATATATATATATATATATACATATATATACATATATATACATATATATACATATATATATATATATATATATATATACAGGTAGTCGTCGACTTACGACCTAGATTGGTTACGGCCGACCGGTCGTAAGTTGATCTGGTCGTAAGTCGGCCTATGTTATAATTACCTTACGTATATTATACTGTAATGTGTAATGATAATATAATCATCTTTAAGTCATATTTTATCAACATTTTCTTTGTTCATTATTGTTACGGTCGTCAGGTTTAAGTAAATCACTGCATACTACAGTACAATTGGTTTATTATTTACACTGGGGCTGGGGCCAAAACTGTCGTACCGCCGGTCGTAAAGTCGAACAGACGTAAGTCGCATAGGTCGTAAGTCGACGACTACCTGTATATATTTAACCACCAGGAAAGAAGAAAACAGCATATACCTAGATCACGCGCACCTACAGTGATTTACTTGCATATATATATATATATATATATATATATATATATATATAATCAACGACCTCACCATCAGCTCGATGAACAGGCTTTGTGTGAAATATAACAGAGTCTAGAACTGCTTTTAGTGTCCTTGTGGCCTAGCCGGTAAGCGCTCCCTAGTCACACCCAGTAGGTCGAGGGTTCGATTCCTTGCTGGTGAGGTCGTTGATTGTATGTTCAAAGTCCGCGTGTTAAATGGACTAAAAATGAAGTATATATATATATATATATATAATCAACACCTCAACCCGCCAGGATTCGAACCCACGGCCCACAAGCCTATGACTGTGACCGGGGAACGCTAACCGCTGGACCACCAGGATGCTAAAAGCAGTCCTAGACTTTGTTATATTTCACGCAAAGCCTGTTCAACGAGCTTATGGCGCCGTGAACCTCTAATGGGGACCACCCGCACCACTTAGGTGGTCAGAGTAACGTTTTACCAAATCCGGCTTCGAAACACGAGGATCCATATATATTTCATTAGCCCAATAAAGCACGCGGACTTCTACATACAATCAACACCTCAACCCGCCAGGATTCGAACCCACGGCCCACAAGCCTATGACTGTGACCGGGGAACGCTAACCGCTGGACCACCAGGATGCTAAAAGCAGTCCTAGACTTTGTTATATTTCACACAAAGCCTGTTCAACGAGCTTATGGCGCCGTGAACCTCTAATGGGGACCACCCGCACCACTTAGGTGGTCAGAGTAACGTTTTACCAAATCCGGCTTCGAAACACGAAGGTTGAGGTGTTGATTGTATGTAGAAGTCCGCGTGCTTTATTGGGCTAATGAAATATATATGGATCCTCGTGTTTCGAAGCCGGATTTGGTAAAACATTACTCTGACCACCTAAGTGGTGCGGGTGGTCCCCATTAGAGTTTCACGGCGCCATAAGCTCGTTGAACAGGCTTTGTGTGAAATATAACAAAGTCTAGGACTGTTTTTAGCATCCTGGTGGTCCAGCGGTTAGCGTTCCCCAGTCACAGTCATAGGCTTGTGGGCCGTGGGTTCGAATCCTGGCGGGTTGAGGTGTTGATTGTATGTAGAAGTTCGCGTGCTTTATTGGGCTAATGAAATATATATGGATCCTCGTGTTTCGAAGCCGGATTTGGTAAAACGTTACTCTGACCACCTAAGTGGTGCGGGTGGTCCCCATTAGAGGTTCACGGCGCCATAAGCTCGTTGAACAGGCTTTGTGTGAAATATAACAAAGTCTAGGACTGCTTTTAGCATCCTGGTGGTCCAGCGGTTAGCGTTCCCCGGTCACAGTCATAGGCTTGTGGGCCGTGGGTTCGAATCCTGGCGGGTTGAGGTGTTGATTGTATGTAGAAGTCCGCGTGCTTTATTGGGCTAATGAAATATATATGGATCCTCGTGTTTCGAAGCCGGATTTGGTAAAACGTTACTCTGACCACCTAAGTGGTGCGGGTGGTCCCCATTAGAGGTTCACGGCGCCATAAGCTCGTTGAACAGGCTTTGTGTGAAATATAACAAAGTCTAGGACTGCTTTTAGCATCCTGGTGGTCCAGCGGTTAGCGTTCCCCGGTCACAGTCATAGGCTTGTGGGCCGTGGGTTCGAATCCTGGCGGGTTGAGGTGTGTATATATATATATATATATATATATATATATATATATATATATATATATATATATATATATATATATATATATATATATTTATATATATATAGTTTTATGCCGGGACGCTCCTGCTTAAGACAATTACTTAAGGTCCTGGATGTTTGGTCTCGAATTCTGAAACAAGGCAAAAATATTGACAATATATACCTAGACTTTGCCAAGGACTTTCAACAGAGTACCTCATGAAAGGCTGAGAATTAAATTGGAAGGATACGGGATTCGGGGAAATGACCTAGCGTGGATCGGAGACTTTTTGCATGACAGCGAACAGTGTGTGGTGATAAAATAGTACGAAATCGTCATGTGTACCTGTCACAAGTAGGGTACCACAGGGCAGTGTACTGGGCCCATTGTTGTTTGTTTGCTTCAAAAACGACATGCCAGAAACTATACCTTCCTCCTACAAATGTTTGCGGACAATGCCAACTTATTTGGGGAAATTAATAACCACACAGACTGTGAAGAGCTATAGAAAGATCTCTATGAGCTTCAAGAATGATCAAGAAATGGCTGCTAAGATTCAATGTCGCGAAGTGCAAGAAGATGCACCTGGATCGCACCTGTCATGATCGTGATAATGGCTAACCTGAAAACCTTAAGGATTCATATTACGCTCAAACGTCCACAAAACCTTCTGAGTCCCCCAGTGGAAACGTCCCCCGTTTTCTCTGTTTCCCCATCTTTGTTTAGTGGGAACTTTGAATATAATCCACGGATTTAGTAGCAGACGCTGTATGCTGGGACCTGTTGCCATCCAACCCTTTGTAATCAATTTAATTTTGCTTTTGATAGCTGAGTCAGAGCATTGTTAGTGAAGATAATAGTAGGGAATGAAACTGAGTTCATAGTCTCAATTTCAACGTCAGAGTGCACAGTAAATTAATTCATTGGAATAGAAGTAGGTGGGCTCCCTGGCCTGTTTTGAGTGAGGGCCCCGCGGGCATTTCTACCGTTAGTGAGTGCCCGTCCCTTCATCCATACAGGTCCCTAACGCAGCCGAGGCCGTGTCTGTAGTGTGAATGTTGTATCCACTATGTCTGGGGAGATGTCCGAGGTCCAGTAAGATCAGTTACCTTCGTGAGACCCGGCCGTCAGACACTTCAGACTGCCTATAGCCGCCATAGCTGGCTCGTCTGGCCCTAACGCTCGGCCTGCGAGGTGACCCCGGATCACCAAGCCACACACCACTACCAGCCCCCATCATTGGTGGATGAGTGTTTAACTCAGTAGGGCTATTTGTGTGGTGGAATTAATCCACTGGGATCTTCAGAGTTCGTCGGAAAGTACCCCATGGTGGCTGGACCCCATGGCTGTTGCTTGAGTATCACCCCTGACGACTGAGTGTTGTAGTGGCAGTTGCCCTGGTCTTTATGGTGCTAAGCGACTATAAGAGTTGTGCGTTATTGAGTATGTCCACCCAGTGGGGTTGGAAGTGTTATTGAGTATGTTCCACCCAGTAGTGGTGTGAGTATGTTGAGCCTGAGGGCCTAGTACTAAATTTCGTCTGTTGGTACAAATAAATTCTTTCTTCTAATTTCATATTCATGTTTAAATAAATTTTGTATTTGTATAATTGTGTCTATTATTTACCTACAGTATTTACCGTTATTTCTTCCCTATTGCTTGATACTATCATTACATCTACCCACGAGCCTCCTCTCGTCACGCTACCAATGGTAATATGTATGAGAGTACAGGTACAAGGAATTGTTACTGGCACACAGAGGCCCTCATAAATGGTGGCAGCTCAGGCCCTCATAAATGGTGGCAGCTATAGTGATGCAATGAACATAGTATCGAGTTGGGAGGAATGACTGTGATACTGTAGTTTTTAACTGAGTTATAACCATTTCTCTGTACGGGTATTTAATAACCATTCCACTGTGACTAATGAGTATTTCAGATTGCTAATGATTTTGTTCCATATTTTTCCGAGGTACAGCTTTTTGTGGTGGTTTGCAGAGAAAGTGAAATAAGTTCAAAGAAATACCTTGGAGTTAGGTTAGAAAAAGTCTTGTTTAAAGTAAATGATACCTGCAACAATAACTTGAGGGTAGAGTGTGAGTAAGGTTCATTAATATTGGAAGAATTTTGATGTGTAACAATCTGCCAAATTTTTTTTTTCCGTTGTTAACTCAGTATTACTTACAGACAGTGAATACATGTTTGGGCCGTGGCACTAGTTGTGAAATGTTTCCATCGTGTGAGTGCCCAGTGTTTTAATTCTGAGTTGCGAACAGAAGCATTGCACTATATGCAAAGGTTAAGTGGATGCTAAATTCTGTACTTGTAATATTCTTTAGTTTATGTGTTAGGTAGGATATATATTCCATTTACTTAATATCTCGGGGCATTTTACAGTTCCTCATATTAATATTTCTATGTATACGCTATAATTTTAAAGTTTATTTTAATCAGGTGTTAACGGTTCATTATTTGGTGAAACGTATGTTATGTGAACTCTAATGCCAGTATACTTTCAGAATACAGTATTATCTATGTGAGGACCTTATGGTGATACGGTATATGGAAAATGTTATACAAGTGTATGGACCCAGAATTGTGAGTACAGAAATTTGTGAAGTGTTCACGCAGTGTTGCACCATACTGAGTTTGTGAATGGCAAAGTGTCTCAGTGTATTTTTCATGCAATAATATTATCTTTTGGGAGATTAATAATCTGAACAGTATTTTGAATAGTTGATGCATGGAGTGTTTAGTGGTATTGCAGAAAATCAGTACCAGTCCTTGGGTCTTGAGTGAGCACTGTGCATGTATTGTATTTACAGTGGGGTATACCTGTAGTATTGATTTGTTGTAACACAATGGCAGATGCTAACGCAAATAAGGGGACCATGACGGCCAAAGCCGCTGTTGATTTAGCAACAGACGTCCACGCTCTTCGGGCTAAACTCGCTGAGTCTATGGATACAATAAGGAGACAACAAGCTTTGCTTGATGAACGGAGGGAAGAACCGGCTGTACCTACTCTCCCTGCCGTGGTTCTACTTTTGCCCCCTCCTAACGATATACCCAGCCGACCTCCTGGCCCTCATTACCACCAATACATTCAGAGGCTGTCCTTTGACGACCTCGTTGGTCTTAACGCAGACACCATCTTAACTAAATTCTGTAAGAGAGTAGAGTATTACGCAGTTAGCTCAAGGGATAGATGGTATGTAGCTACCGACCGCATGGACCAGCAAGTTGAAGCCATGGTCCAAGTAGAACTTGGTACCGATGAGGAAGATTGGGATAAACTTAAAGTAACCTTGCGGAAATTGTTTGTGAAACCAATCCCTCTGGAAGTTGCCTGGGAGGAATTTGCGCGGTTAGAGTACAATTTGGAAGATGATCCCGGCGCTTCTTGGGCCAAATTAAATCAACTCTCACAACCATTTTCCGCCGGTATGGGCTCATGGAAGGTAAAGAACAAACGTTGAAAGATAAATTGTACGAACAACTGCCAAAACAGTTGAAAGAGGAGTTGAAGTTTTACTATTCCCCTTGTTGTCCAGTAGACACGATGGCCGAACAATTGGAGAGACTCCGACATAGCTATCTGAAAGGTAACAGAACTGGGTATCCTAGTATCCGGCCAGTTCACAAGCATGCGAACCAAGAACTTCCAATAAAGAATGAAAGAGCCAGTAGGGCAGAAAGTAACGTAACAGGAGGAGCTTGGGGTACCAGTAGTAAGCGAGATCAACACGCTGTAGCCTTATTTGAAAGTCCTCGTAAAAAGTTAGTTGGAAGGCGACAGGGACCTTACTGTCCATATTGCCGAACACCGAGTCATGATACTTCTACTTGCCCCTTAAATCCACCCCCACGTTCATGTTGGGATTGCTTAGAAGTAGGATGTCGGAGAAACAGTCAACGCTGCCCCGGACGCTCAAGTCGTCGGCAGTATCCAAAATATTGACATAAGCGGGTTCCTTCCAATGTGTCTCCTTGCATATGGTTTACTGTAAATGAACGTGTCTGTCTTGCTTTAATAGATACAGGTAGTGAAGCCACCTTAATTAAGGAGAGTCTAGTAAAAACTTTGAATTTGCAACCCATCAAACCTTGTAAAGATAGATACCAGGGTGTTACGGGAGACGAGTTAAAAATTAAAGGTAAAGTAGTCATAACAGTACAAGTAACACCACAGTTGAAAGTCAGACACCATGCCATTGTGGTGGATGATAAATACTTTAATGCAGAATTACTATTCGGAGCAGATCTCCTTGGCAGATTCAGAGTAACCTGGGAACGTAAAAGGAAACTTTTCATTTGGGCAGGCCAGTCACATGAATATGGGAGAGTGGTGACGAGAGATCACATGCAAGGAATCAAATGAGTCAATAGATTGTCGTTAAAGCCCGATGTACCTTGTCCACCACAGTTGAAGAGTCTCCATATTGATAGGAAGACTATTGTATGAGGCCACCATGCACCGATCTTATCCATCAAGGTGAAAGTAGAGATAGGTCAAATTCTGAGCGTACGATTCACGCATAAAAGTTTCAACCAACAACCAGAGATATGTTAGAGTACAGCCAGATTCACGCATATATTTGCCAGTAAGTAATTGTACCAATAAATCAGTGTATTTGAGAGCTGGCACTGTCATTGGCGAATATGAGTTAATCCCGGAGGAGATAATCTCGTATGTTGACACTAAAGGAAATCACTTGGGACATATTCAACAGGTCTATGACAAATTGTGTAAAGTAAAGTCTTCAACTGAATTATCCCTTTGTGCACCTCATCACCTGGCCATCCAAACAGAAGGGGAGAGGAGATCCTCAAACCAATTAAAAGTAAATATAGGTGATGATCAGAGAGTACCATCCTTTGACTGTGTAATTTGTGCCGGAATTCCCAACGGTCCAGTAAAGAAGGTCAGACATGTCCAAGAGATTTCCAACAGTATGATACCGGAATGTGACGAAGTAAAGGGCGGAACCACTAGACAAGAGAAGTTGAACGAGTTAATTAGAAACCAACCGTGGAACCATCTAGACCGAGAAATTCGTAAACATTTGCGGAAAGTAATTTTAGCTCATGATTCCTTGTTTGTTTTAGGACCACATGAAATAGGGTCAATTGCTGGTATACCCGCTAACATTCAGCTCGCCAACCACAATCCTGTCCGAGGACCACAGTATAGACACCCAGAGAAAGCAAAAGAGATAATTAAAGAAATGATAACAGATATGAGGGATCATAATATCATTGAACCATCGACTGCCGCCTGGTTATCCCCCATTGTTCTGGTAACAAAACCCAACGGTTCAAAGCGTATGTGCTTAGATTTTCGAGCGGTCAATAAGCATTTGAAGGTCGACATACAACCCTTGCCACGAATTGACGAATTAGTAGAGAAAGCTGTGGGAAATAAATATTATGCCACATTAGATATGAAGGATGCATATTATCAGGTCATCCTTAACGACAGTAGCCGAGATCTAACTACTTTTAGCGATGGGTACAATCTATGGAGGTTCACACGCCTTCCGTTTGGGCTCTCAGCTAGTCCTGCCGTTTTCACTCGAGAAGTAAACCGAGTATTGGCTCCATTAGCAGTTGAAGACTGGGTACGAAACTATCTTGATGATGTAATAGTATGGGCTCCTGACTTCCCCAGCTTGTTGCAAAGACTCACCAGAGTATTTGAGAGATTTGAAGAGATGGGTATTAAACTAAATTTGTCTAAGTGTCAATTTGGCCATAAGCAAGTTAAATTCTTAGGACATGTAGTTTCAGAGAGAGGCATTGAGCCTGACCCAGAAAATGTCCAAGCTCTGACTGAGTGTAAACCCCCAACTAATGTTAAACAAGTCCGCCAATTTTTGGGTATGTGTGGATTTTACCGTAAACATGTTCCCGAGTTTGCCAAAGTAGCTTACCCCCTCACTGAGTTAACGAAACAGACTGTTGATTTTGCATGGTCCAGTGAGTGTCAAGAAGCATTTCAGAAGTTAAAGCAAGCACTAGCTTCATACCCAGTTCTTGTCAAGGCAGATATTTATAAACCGTTCGAACTGCATAGTGATGCCAGCAATTTCTGTGTAGGCGCTTCCCTTAATCAGGTACAAGAAGATGGCTCTTTGCGACCAGTGGGTTATTTTTCTAGAAAGTTAAAGCCGGCAGAAACACGTTATTCCACCACCGATAAAGAAGCGTTAGGCATTGTATTAGCGTGCAGGTTCTTCCATCATTTTCTTTGGGGTACGCAGTTTACAATTAAGACAGATCACCAACCTCTAACCTCCATCTTTAGAAAGAAAACCAAAAGTCAGCGAATGAACCGCTGGATCTTAGAAATGAGAGATTACGCTTATAACATTGAATACAAACCCGGTAGAGCTAATGTAGTGGCTGATGCATTAAGTCGACCAGTCAGAACCTTGAGAAAAGTCATGCAAGACCATGTTGCCGCTCAAGTTCCCACACTAGAAGGTTTCACACAGGCAGATTTTGGTAAAGAACAACAAAAAGAACCAAGGTGGCAAGAGTTAAAACAGTATTTAGCAGGAGGTAAAATTCCACAACACAAGTACCCAAAGGCCACCGTTGATACTTTTGAAATAATAAATGGAGTATTGTATCTAGTAAAAGAACAACTCGATAAAGCATTGAAGTATTGTCTAGTAATCCCTCAACATTTACGTAAAGCCGCATTAGAGTTGGCGCATGACAATGCCACCTCAGGTTATTTAGGACGGTGGAAGACCATCACCCGATTAGCAAATTTGTTTTATTGGCCTAACTACCGTAAAGATTGTGTTGATTATGTAGCATCATGCGAGATGTGTCAAAGGTTCAAGGGAACTAAGGGACTTACGCAACTTTGGCAAGAATTACCAGTTGTAAGCAAACCACTAGAACGAGTTTCGGTGGATTTGACTGACATGCATTCCGGGATCAGTGATTACCGATATGTGTTAACGATTATAGATCATAACTCAAGGTTTGTTAACTTCTATCCATTGCGCACGAAGACCACGCAAGAAGTTACCAGTGAATTTGAGAAGTTTGTTAATGTCTTCGGTAGTCCTAAAGTAGTGATTGCGGATAATGGAGGAGAATTTACTGCCGCACAATTCGGGGAGCTCTGTCGATTAATTAACATTAAAGTGTATTTTACCTTGCCTTACCACCACCGAGGTAACAGTATCATGGAGAGAATGCACCGAACTTTTAAGAACATTTTGTCAATAATGTGTGAAGATAACCCGCGTCGCTGGCCACGATTCTTGGGTCCGACCCAATATGCGTTGAACACTTCTGTTTACACAACGACTGGAGTGCAGCCACACTTCGCATTCTTCTCCCGGCATGCACAGAGACAAGTGGGAATTGAGTTACCAATAATAGAAAATGAGAGTACGTACTGAAGGGTTGAGAGAAGCTCACAGAGTAATTAAAGAAACTTCTGAACGAATGTCTAGAGAATTCCGGAACGTAGCAAACCGAGATAGAGTCAATCAGACAGTACAGCTAGGGGAAACTGTTTGGGTGAGAGATGAAGCTCCTATCCCAGGTACCAGTAGGAAATTAAATGCTAAGTGGAAGGGCCCATATACAGTAACTGAGGTCATACGCAATGGTGCAGCGTATGAGTTAACCCACCTTTCAGATGAGACAGAAGTAATTCCACGAGCAGCAGAAAAGGTGAAAAGATGTATCAACAGAGATATGTTTGTCCATGTAAATGACATCCAGGTTCCCCCTAATGATTCTTCCTCAGAATCAGAGCCTGATGAGAGAGATGCTATACGGGATGAGGAGAGAACAGAAGTTGCTCCTGCTCCCCGATTTCCCGTAAGGATGAGAAAACCAATGGTGAGACTGGATCTTTAAAAGCAGTGAGCTTTTAAGTGACCCTCATTGGTTGATAATGAAGTGTGCAATCAGTTATAAGTAACTTGTGGTAAAGGGAGAGGTAAAGAATTGATGATTTTTATTTTATTGAAAGGATTTTGCCGAGGAATGGTCAATTTGCAGTAAAGACAGAGATTGGAAGATGTATTGGCAGTTATGCAATCATCTGGAGGGTATCTGTTACTAGTATGAGTAAAGATACCAGTGGTGAATTCTCAAGTTCCGGTTGGTAAGTCCTACGTAGGCTGGGTGTTGTTGGTATATAGGTGTAGAGTTCGTGACTTTCAGGGAGTTGTCGGGCATAGAAATATGGTGCTATTACTTCTACATGGCAAATGCCATAAGTACAGACAGTTTTTGGTTTGGTGGTGTTCTCATGAGGACCGTTTCGATAGCATTGAATTCTTGGGAATACCCGCTCGTTCGGAGTCCCTTGAATGGTGCTGCCTCTCGTGAGTGCGACATGACTCTTTAGATTAAGGGCAAACAAATCATTCCTTCGACTTGATGGGGTTCGTGCGTCTATGTCCTAGCTTGAGAAATCTATGTTAAATCTCAGTGTGTCCTGTAAGCATTTGACCAATCGCATAAAAGAAACTTTCATGATCTATGAACATTGAAATTTGAGTTCTGTAAGGAAATTTTGAGTGTGCACTTTATCTACCGATGTGAGGGTGTATTTTGTAACATGTAACCCCATTTGTTATTATTATAATATGATATGAGGTATCTAACTCAAATCATTATTATTCTATGATGATGTACTTAACCCCATTTATTATTATATGATATGATGTATGTAACACCATTTATTATTATTATGATATGATATGATGTATTTACCGCCACTCAGTATTATTATATGATGATGTATCTAACCCCATTCAGTATTATTATGACATGATGTACCTAACCCCATGTCCTATTATTTTTGGTGCTATTATGTTATATGTATCCCAATATATTTTTTTATGAAGGTGTGTCACATTCTAGTTGTATGTTAACAGATTTCCATTTCTTTTACCCAATTCTGACCACCGGTAGGGAATTATTTTTCTATTTTATTGATATAATTGGGGCAATGTTTTGTATGAGGATTTATACTTTATATTAATCATTTAATGTGTATGTCAATACTTAGGCGTTTTCTGAACGTTACCGCATAATATAAATCTTGGGGAAGGGGGAAGCTTTGTCATGATCGTGATAATGGCTAACCTGAAAACCTTAAGGATTCATATTACGCTCAAACGTCCACAAAACCTTCTGAGTCCCCCAGTGGAAACGTCCCCCGTTTTCTCTGTTTCCCCGTCTTTGTTTAGTGGGAACTTTGAATATAATCCACGGATTTAGTAGCAGACGCTGTATGTTGGGACCTGTTGCCATTCAACCCTTTGTAATCAATTTAATTTTGCTTTTGATAGCTGAGTCAGAGCATTGTTAGTGAAGATAATAGTAGGGAATGAAACTGAGTTCATAGTCTCAATTTCAACGTCAGAGTGTTCAGTAAATTAATTCATCAGAATAGAAGTAGGTGGGCTCCCTGGCCTGTTTTGAGTGAGGGCCCCGCGGGCATTTCTACCGCTAGTGAGTGCCCGTCCCTTCATCCATACAGGTCCCTAACGCAGCCTAGGCCGTGTCTGTAGCGTGGATGTTGTATCCACTATGTCTGGGGAGATGTCCGAGGTCCAGTAGGATCAGTTACCTTCGTGAGACCCGGCCGTCAGACACTTCAGACTACCTATAGCCCCCATAGCTGGCTCGTCTGGCCCTAACTCTCGGCCTGCGAGGTGACCCCGGATCACCAAGCCACACACCACTACCAGCCCCCATCATTGGTGGATGAGTGTCTAACTCAGTAGGGCTATTTGTGTGGTGGAATTAATCCACTGGGATCTTCAGAGTTCGTCGGAAAGTACCCCATGGTGGCTGGACCCCATGGCTGTTGCTTGAGTATCACCCCTGACGACTGAGTGTTGTAGTGGCAGTTGCCCTGGTCTTTATGGTGCTAAGTGACTATAAGAGTTGTGCGTTATTGAGTATGTCCACCCAGTAGGGTTGGAAGTCATATTGAGTATGTCCACCCAGTAGTGGTGTGAGTATGTTGAGCCTGAGGGCCTAGTACTAGATTTCGTCTGTTGGTACAAATAAATTCTTTCTCCTAATTTCATATTCATGTTTAAATAAATTTTGTATTTGTATAATTGTGTCTATTATTTACCTACAGTATTTACCGTTATTTCTTCCCTATTGCTTGATACTATCATTACATCTACCCAAAAGCCTCCTCTCGTCACGCTACCAATGGTAATAAGTATGAGAGTACAAGGAATTGTTACTGGCACACAGAGGCCCTCATAAATGGTGGCAGCTCAGGCCCTCATAAATGGTGGCAGTAGTGGCCCTCATAAATGGTGGCAGTTGTGGCCCTCATACACCAACAGTAAGGAGATGTATCAAATGTCCCATCAGAACAAAGAGACTGAATTAATTGAGACCGAATGTGAAAAGGACCTGGGTGCGTATGTCGACAAAGAACTTAAGTTTTCGGGCCATTGTGAGAAGAAGGTGAATCAGGCAACAAAACTAGTAGGTTTTATAAGGTCGTTTAGATATCTGGATGGTCCGTCGCTTGTTACGACCTTCAAGAGTGAGGTGCTTCCCCGTCTGGCGTACTGTCACCCTGTATGGTCCAAAGGAGGGCCACCAGACTGGTGCCTGCTTTATGGAACCTCAGCTACCCAAAGAGATTAGAACACCTGCAACTGCATAGCTTTTACTAAAGACGGGAGAGGGGTGACCTAATTGAAGTGTATAAAAATCTCAGAGGGCACTACTGGGTCAAATGTACATAGCTGGAGCTGGCGGATGTCCGCCCCACAAGGGGTCATAGCTCAAGGTTGAAGCCACAAGTCCAGAAAACTGTGAGGGCAAACTTGTCGGAGTGAGAATTGTGAACTCTTGGAACAATATGCCAGAGAGGGCTGTGACTGCACCGAGTGTGAGCTCATTCAAGGCCAGACTTGGCCAACACTGAAACAGGTTCTTATATATTCAGGAGCCAGTGCATACTCAGCACTTGGCAACAATGCACAACAGACATGACCGACTGCCCAAGCGGATAATGAGCCAATCAGTAGCGAAGAGGATAAAAGTCAAGTGAGTAAAAGTATAGTACTGTACTTGTCAATAGTGCTTAACAGAGACATAACTGACCCTCCAAATGGCTAACAGGCCAATCATTGGTGAAGAAGATTAACCCTTTCACTGTGTTTCCCCACACTTGTCATTTTATTCTGGCTACAGCCAGACGATTTTATTCAACTTAGGGTAACATTTTCCGAAAAAGTCCGAGAAAATTTTCCCGATACCTGGAAAATTCCGGACAATTTGGGGGATGGGGAAGTTTTTACCTGGTTTGAGAGATGAAAATCAGGGGTACTTTCCAGAAATTCTGAGAAAATTTTTCCAGTGTCTGGAAAATTCCAGGGATGGGGAATATTTTTCCGGGTTCGAGAGATGATGTAATAGGCAATTTCTGGAACTCCCGAGAACATATTTCTGTTACCCAGAAAATCCGGGGATGAGGGATTTTTCCGGCTTTGAGAGAGTCGTCTCGTTACCCGGAAATCTCTCATTCCTGGAAGTGCTCCGCACCAATTGTTCCAGCTAACAGAGATATCACTACCAAATTTAATGAATTTGTTAAATTACGAGTTCTGAGAACTTTTTTGTATGGACAACCTATTATCACCCATTACAGTTACCCTTTTTATGGAATTCCAAGGATTTTATTTTTCCCAATCAACTATGGCTGAAATATTACACTGATCTTACCAGCAGTGTTACACTTGCAATATGGTAAAGAATTTTAACTATCTATACAAAAGCTTGAGCAAAAAAGAGAATACATAAATGCTACACAAACCTGATGAATTCCTTGAGATGTTGCATACTGAACGATGTAATCAGGCATACCAAGGCCCGGAGGCGAGACATAACGAAGTTGTACATTGTACAAAGTCAAGAGACGAGCCAGAGAGTGCACTGTCCTACCATGCTTCAAGTCACCAACCTGAAAATACAAATAATAATACAGGTGTAAGTTTGTAGCATTTAAACTGTTGAAAAATAAACATTTCCTTTGATATAAAAATGCAACTGCAGGACTTCTCCCACGGTTCACAAGGAAGTCTAAAATTTTTGCAAATTTGCATATATCGTACAGAATTCAACACAGGTAAGACACACATTTACAGTATACTGCACAGTATATTCAATTATATAGTACTGGCTCAAGTACTATAAAAAGTTTTACTGTACAACGCTTTTCATTGAGCTCTTGGCTACAACTAGACTCATGAAACAAAGAAGAGGAAACATATCCAAGCATCAAAGATACTTAAATTAACTATCACACTAAAAAAATTTAGCTTTTCAAATATTAAATATAGCTAAATTCAGTTTTGTGTGCAAGATCAAAAACACTTGATGCAAATTATATGATTGTTTAGTGTTATCTGAATTTGAATCATGTGAACCAAAATTAAAATGAAATTAAATGCTTCTTTATTTCATAAATGATTACATGCTAATCCATCAACCATCAATAGGTTTGCTGATGAAAATAAATTATTCAGGGGAAAATATAAAACCCATCAGGAAGATCTCGGTTAGCTTCATGCATGGTCACGAGAATGCATGCAGAGATTTAATAGAGAAATGCAGGAGCATGCTCCTAGGTCACACCATATTATCCCATTCAGTATAGTATGACATACATACAGTTCCAATTATAGTCGTAAGCAGAGTCCTAAATATGTACGGTACAAAATAGAGGCTGATGCTTCCCACCCCATTTCGAATATCATGAAGCCGCTATGAACCACATATAAATCATAATAATGGTTGCCCCTCGTGTAACGAGGATGGACGTGAATTTGTTTAAGGTGTAGAAGCTGTCGCCAACACAACAACAACACCTTAAATTAATGAGTTGCATTACCAAGTCTCAAGGAATAGTCCGAGAAGATCGGACAACTCACCAACTAATTCCCGTAAAAAAAAAAAAAAAAACCTGCAATGGCTAACCATTACCCCATAACACGATCTGCACATTGATTAACATCCAGGTTCCCAATTACTGCTGGGTACACAGAGGTAAATGGAGTAGAGAAATTTTCCCATTGTTTCACCCTGCCCGGGGAACAAACCAGGGTCCGCTTGCTTGTGAAGTGAGCATGCTGACCATTACACAACATAATGATGCTATGTCACCAGCAATAACAATTCACCCTCAGAAATTTCACCATGAAAGACAGACACATCAAGCATCCTCGAGTGATATTCGAGCATCTGGTAGCCACAAACATATTAAATGTAAATAACCAACAATATAAAAAGTAATATAGTTGATGTATTTTTGACAGAAATTGTTAATACAGTAAAGTAAACCCCTGATATAATGGACACCATCTATAATGACCTGGCTTTAACAAACACTCTAGCCCCTTTCGGACTAGGTTCATATGTTACAGACTAACGTACGCTAAAGTTCTTTTTTACTAGAAATAAAAAAAAATATGAAAATCCATAAAGCCTACAAGTCAGCTGTTCGCTCGCACCCGGCAAAGCAGCTATCATTTTTAGACTTAATTTCACCCTCCCCTAACCACTTACACCCAACCAGTACCATATGTCTTACTAATGTGAAGAGCGACTTTGTTTCTTCTGTTAGCCTGCAAACCACCACCTCATCGCCCCGGCTTGAATGTGTTTCCATTCCGTTAAGACCAGTTCATAGTGGTGATGATGAGTTTAGGAGGTAAGTGTTGGTGGTGATTACTGATGGTTGTGAGTGTTGGATGATGGTGAATGGTGGTGGTGGTGGTGAATGTTGGTTGGTGGTGTGGAGTGTTGGTGATGAAGCATGTTGGTGGTGGTGGTAAGTGGTGGTGGTGGTGTAGTGGATACTCGCCCCTACAACTGACAAGCCTAACCGTCTAGACTCGCATCAAGTTTCTCTGACAAGCCTCACCGTCTACACTAAGGGGAGCGACGCTTACTTCCGTTCTAAGTCCGCTGGACGTGTATATAAGCTCCCTGCCTCGCCGTTGAGAGACCTTCAACCTAGAGCCCTGCAACACGCAACACCTCCTCTAAAGAAGCTCCTGCACAGCAACTCCTCTACCACCCAGCAACTTCCCAGCACCAGACTGTTTTGTATATAATATATTTATATAAGAAAACCACCATTAAGAGTTTCCCGTCTCCAACCCATCCTGAGTGCAAGACAACATCACGAAACCCCACAGTGGTAAGTGGTCAGGGCCGGAATCAGAAGTGGGCAAAGTGGGCAGCTGCCCAGGGGCCTCCACAATCTAGGGGCCTCCACATATTACAATATGTTCTAATTTCCTCAATATAACTGCATATGGCTTCATAATTCTCCAAAGAAGTGTTCAAATTTCAAAATTTTCCCGGGGGGCTTACAGCGCCCCCCGGAACTCCCAGATGTATAGACTCACTTCACTCACCACCCCACCCTCTTGGGTAGTTATAATGAGGGGGGGGGGGGTCTCCACAAAGAGGCTGCCCATGGGCCTCCACAGGTCTAAATCCGGCACTGTAAGTGGTGGTGTTGGTGGTAAGTGGTGGTGGTGGTGTTGGTGGTAAGTGGTGGTGGGAAGCGTTAGTGATGGTGGGAAGTGTTGGTGATGGTGGGGAGTGTTGGTGGTGGTGGGGAGTGTTGGTGGTGGTGGGGAGTGTTGGTGGTGGTGGGGAGTGGTGGTGGTGGTGGTGGGGAATAGGGGTGGTGGTGGTGGTGAGTGTTGGTGGTGGGTGTTGGTGGTGAATGTTGGTGGTGTTGGTGGTGGTGGTGAGTGTTGGTGGTGGTGGTGAGTGTTGGTGGTGGTGGGGAGTGTTGGTGGTGGTGGGGAGTGTTGGTGGTGATGGGGAGTGTTGGTGGTGGTGGGAAGCGTTAGTGATGGTGGGAAGTGTTGGTGATGGTGGGGAGTGTTGGTGGTGGTGGGGAGTGTTGGTGGTGGTGGGGAGTGTTGGTGGTGGTGGGGAGTGTTGGTGGTGGTGGGGAGTGGTGGTGGTGGGGAGTGGTGGTGGTGGGGAATAGGGGTGGTGGTGGTGAGTGTTGGTGGTGGGTGTTGGTGGTGAATGTTGGTGGTGGTGGTGAGTGTTGGTGGTGGTGGGGAGTGTTGGTGGTGGTGGGGAGTGTTGGTGGTGATGGGGAGTGTTGGTGGTGGTGGGAAGCATTAGTGGTGGTGGGAAGCATTAGTGGTGGTGGGAAGCGTTGGTGGTGGTGGGAAGCGTTGGTGGTGGTGGGGAGTGGTGGCGGTGATGGGGAGTGGTGAGGGTGATGGGGAGTGGTGGAAGTGATGGGGAGTGGTGGGAGTGATGGGGAGTGTTGGGAGTGGTGGTGGTGAGTGGTGGTGGTGGGAGTGGTGGTGGTGGTGGGGAGTGGTGGTGGTGGGGAGTGTTGGTGGTGATGAGTGTTGGTGGTGGTGGGGAGTGTTGGTGGTGGTGGGGAGTGTTGGTGGTGGTGGGGAGCGTTGGTGGTGGTGGGGAGCGTTGGTGGTAGTGGGAAGCGTTGGTGGTGGTGGGGAGTGTTGTTGCTGGTGGTGATGAGTGTTGTTGTTTTGTGATGATGAGTGTTGTTGGTGGTGGTGGTGAGTGTTGGTGGTGAGTGTTGTTGCTGGTGGTGATGAGTGTTGTTGTTTTGTGATGATGAGTGTTGGTGGTGGTGGTGGTGAGTGTTGGTGGTGAGTGTTGTTGCTGGTGGTGTGGAGTGTTGTTGTTTTGTGGTGATGAGTGTTGTTAGTGGTGAGTGTTGTTGCTGGAGGTGTGGAGTGTTGTTGTTTTGTGGTGATGAGTCTTGTTGTTGGTGGTGGTGGTGGTAAGTGTTGTTGGTGGTGGTAAGTGTTGTTGGTGGTGGTGGTGAGTGTTGTTTGTGGTGGTGATTAGTGTCGTTGTTGGTGATGGGGAGTGTTGTTGTTGTTGGTGGGGAGTGTTGTTGTTGGTGGTGAGTGTTGTTGTGGTTGGTGAGTGTTGTTGGTGGTGGTGAGTGTTGTTGGTGGTGGTGAGTGTTGTTGTTGGTGGTGAGTGTTGTTGTTGGTGGTAGGGAGTGATGTTGTTGGTGGTGCGTGTTGTTGGTGGGGAGTGATGTTGTTGGTGGTGAGTGTTGTTGTTGGTGGGGAGTGTTGTTGTTGGTGGTGAGTGTTGTTGTTGGTGGTGAGTGTTGTTATTGGTGGGGAGTGTTGTTGTTGGTGGGGAGTGTTGTTGGTGGTGGTGAGTGTTGTTGTTGGTGGGGAGTGTTGTTGTTGGTGGTGGGGAGTGATGTTGTTGGTGTTGGGGAGTGATGTTGTTGGTGGTGAGTGTTGTTGTTGGTGGGGAGTGTTGTTGTTGGTGGTGGGGAGTGTTGTTGTTGGTGGTGAGTATTGTTGTTGGTGGGGAGTGTTGTTGGTGGTGGGGAGTGATGTTGTTGGTGGTGAGTGTTGTTGTTGGTGGTGAGTGTTGTTGTTGGTGGTGGTGAGTGTTGTTGTTGGTGGTGGGGAGTGTTGTTGTTGGTGGTGAATGTTGTTGGTGGGGAGTGATGTTGTTGGTGGTGAGTGTTGTTGTTGGTGGGGAGTGTTGTTGTTGGTGGTGGGGAGTGATGTTGTTGGTCTTGGGGAGTGATGTTGTTGGTGGTGAGTGTTGTTGTTGGTGGGGAGTGTTGTTGTTGGTGGTGGGGAGTGATGTTGTTGGTGGTGAGTGTTGTTGGTGGGGAGTGATGTTGTAGGTGGTGAATGTTGTTGTTGGTGGGGAGTGTTGTTGTTGGAGGGGAGTGTTGTTGTTGGTGGTGAGTGTTGTTGGTGGTGGTGAGTGTTGTTGGTGGTGGTGAGTGTTGTTGTTGGTGGGGAGTGATGTTGTTGGTGGTGAGTGATGTTGTTGGTGGTGAGTGATGTTGTTGGTGGTGAGTGTTGTTGTTGGTGGTGAGTGTTGTTGGTGGGGAGTGATGTTGTTGGTGGGGAGTGATGTTGTTGGTGGGGAGTGTTGTTGTTGGTGGGGAGTGATGTTGTTGGTGGGGAGTGTTGTTGTTGGTGGTGGGGAGTGTTGTTGTTGTTGGTGGGGAGTGATGTTGTTGGTAGTGAATGTTGTTGTTGGTGGGGAGTGTTGTTGTTGGTGGGGAGTGTTGTTGGTGGTGGTGAGTGTTGTTGGTGGTGGTGAGTGTTGTTGGGGGTGGTGAGTGTTGTTGGTGGTGGTGCGTGTTGTTGGTGGTGGTGAGTGTTGTTGGTGGTGGGGAGTGTTGTTGTTGGTGGGGAGTGATGATGTTGGTGGTGAGTGTTGTTGTTGGTGGGGAGTGATGTTGTTGGTGGTGAGTGTTGTTGTTGGTGGTGAGTGTTGTTGGTGGGGAGTGATGTTGTTGGTGGTGAGTGTTGTTGGTGGGGAGTGATGTTGTTGGTGGGGAGTGTTGCTGTTGGTGGGGAGTGATGTTGTTGGTGGTGGGGAGTGATGTTGTTGTTGGTGGGGAGTGATGTTGTTGTTGGTGGGGGAGTGTTGTTTTTGGTGGGGAGTGATGTTGTTGGTGGTGGGGAGTGATGTTGTTAGAGGAGTGTTGTTGTTGGTGGGGAGTGATGTTGTTGGTGGGGAGTGTTGTTGTTGGTGGTCGGGAGTGATGTTGTTGGTGGTGGGGAGTGATGTTGTTGTTAGAGGAGGGTTGTTGTTGGTGGGGAGTGATGTTGTTGGTGGGGAGTGTTGTTGTTGGTGGTCGGGAGTGATGGTGTTGTTGGTGGGGAGTGTTGTTGGTGGTGGTGGGGAGTGATGTTGTTGGTGGGGAGTGTTGTTGGTGGTGGTGAGTGTTGTTGGTAGTGGTGGTGAGTGTTGTTGTTGGTGGGGATTGTTGTTGTTGGTGGTGGTGGTGAGTGTTGTTGTTGGTGAGGATTGTTGTTGTTGGTGGTGGGGAGTGTTGTTGTTGGTAGTGGGGAGTGATGTTGTTGGTGGGGAGTGTTGTTGGTGGGGAGTGTTGTTGTTGTTGGTGGGGAGTGTTGTTGTTGGTAGTGGGGAGTGATGTTGTTGTTGGTGGGGAGTGTTGTTGGTGGTGGTGAGTGTTGTTGTTGGTGAGTGTTGTTGTTGGTGGGGAGTGTTGTTGTTGGTGGTGGGGAGTGATGTTGTTGTTGGTGGGGAGTGTTGTTGTTGGTGGGGAGTGATGTTGTTGGTGGGGAGTGTTGTTGTTGGTGGTGGGGAGTGATGTTGTTGTTGGTGGGGAATGTCGTTGTTGGTGATGGGGAGTGTTGTTGTTGTTGGTGGGGAGTGTTGTTGTTGGTGGTGAGTGTTGTTGGTGGTGGTGAGTGTTGTTGGTGGTGGGGAGTGTTGTTGGTGGTGGTGAGTGTTGTTGTTGGTGGGGAGTGTTGTTGGTGGTGGGGAGTGATGTTGTTGGTGGTGAGTGTTATTGTTGGTGGTGAGTGTTGTTGGTGGTGGGGAGTGATGTTGTTGGTGGTGAGTGTTGTTGGTGGTGGGGAGTGTTGTTGGTGGTGGGGAGTGATGTTGTTGGTGGTGAGTGTTGTTGGTGGGGAGTGATGTTGTTGTTGGTGGGGAGTGATGTTGGTGGTGGGGAGTGATGTTGTTGGTGGTGGGGAGTGATGTTGTTGGTGGTGAGTGTTGTTGTTGGTGGGGAGTGTTGTTGTTGTTGGTGAGTGTTGTTGTTGGTGGGGAGTGTTGTTGTTGGTGGGGAGTGTTGTTGTTGGTGGTGAGTGTTGGTGGGGAGTGATGTTGTTGGTGGTGAGTGTTGTTGGTGGTGGTGAGTGTTGTTGGTGGTGGTGAGTGTTGTTGGTGGTGAGGAGTGTTGGTGTTGTTGGTGGGGAGTGATGTTGTTGGTGGTGAGTGTTGTTGTTGGTGGTGAGTGTTGGTGGTGGGGAGTGATGTTGTTGGTGGTGAGTGTTGTTGGTGGGGAGTGATGTTGTTGGTGGGGAGTGTTGTTGTTGGTGGGGAGTGATGTTGTTGGTGGTGGGGAGTGTTGTTGGTGGTGGTGAGTGTTGTTGGTGGTGGTGAGTGCTGTTGGTGGTGGGGAGTGTTGTTGTTGGTGGGGAGTGATGTTGTTGGTGGTGAGTGTTGTTGTTGGTGGGGAGTGATGTTGTTGGTGGTGAGTGTTGTTGTTGGTGGTGAGTGTTGTTGGTGGGGAGTGATGTTGTTGGTGGTGAGTGTTGTTGGTGGGGAGTGATGTTGTTGGTGTGGAGTGTTGTTGTTGGTGGGGAGTGATGTTGTTGGTGGTGGGGAGTGATGTTGTTGTTGGTGGGGAGTGTTGTTGGTGGTGGTGAGTGTTGTTGGTGGTGGTGAGTGTTGTTGGTGGTGGGGAGTGTTGTTGTTGGTGGGGAGTGATGTTGTTGGTGGTGAATGTTGTTGTTGGTGGGGAGTGATGTTGTTGGTGGTGAGTGTTGTTGTTGGTGGTGAGTGTTGTTGGTGGCGAGTGATGTTGTTGGTGGTGAGTGTTGTTGGTGGGGAGTGATGTTGTTGGTGTGGAGTGTTGTTGTTGGTGGGGAGTGATGTTGTTGGTGGTGGGGAGTGATGTTGTTGTTGGTGGGGAGTGTTGTTGGTGGTGGTGAGTGTTGTTGGTGGGGAGTGTTGTTGGTGGTGGAGAGTGTTGTTGGTGGTGGTGGGGAGTGATGTTGTTGTTGGTGGGGAGTGTTGTTGTTGGTGGGGAGTGATGTTGTTGGTGGTGGGGAGTGATGTTGTTGTTGGTGGGGAGTGTTGTTGTTGGTGGGGAGTGATGTTGTTGGTGGGGAGTGTTGTTGTTGGTGGTGGGGAGTGATGTTGTTGTTGGTGGGGAGTGTTGTTGGTGGTGGTGGGGAGTGATGTTGTTGTTGGTGGGGAGTGTTGTTGGTGGTGGTGAGTGTTGTTGGTGGTGGCGGTGAGTGTTGTTGTTGGTGGGGAGTGTTGTTGTTGGTGGTGGTGGTGAGTGTTGTTGTTGGTGGGGATTGTTGTTGTTGGTGGTGGGGAGTGATGTTGTTGTTGGTGGGGAGTGTTGTTGTTGGTGGGGAGTGTTGTTGTTGGTGGTGGGGAGTGATGTTGTTGTTGGTGGTGGTGAGTGTTGTTGGTGGTGGTGAGTGTTGTTGGTGGTGGTGGTGAGTGTTGTTGTTGGTGGGGAGTGTTGTTGTTGGTGGTGGGGAGTGATGTTGTTGTTGGTGGGGAGTGTTGTTGGTGGTGGTGAGTGTTGTTGTTGGTGGTGGTGAGTGTTGTTGTTGGTGGGGAGTGTTGTTGTTGGTGGTGGGGAGTGATGTTGTTGTTGGTGGGGAGTGTTGTTGGTGGTGGTGAGTGTTGTTGGTGGTGGTGGGGAGTGATGTTGTTGGTGGGGAGTGTTGTTGTTGGTGGTGGGGAGTAATGTTGTTGGTGGTGGTGGGGAGTGATGTTGTTGTTGGTGGGGAGTGTTGTTGGTGGTGGTGAGTGTTGTTGGTGGTGGTGGTGAGTGTTGTTGTTGGTGGGGAGTGATGTTGGTGGTGGGGAGTGATGTTGTTGTTGGTGGGGAGTGCTGTTGGTGGTAGTGAGTGTTGTTGTTGGTGGTGGGGAGTGATGTTGTTGTTGGTGGGGAGTGATGTTGTTGGTGGTGAGTGTTGTTGGTGGTGGTGAGTGTTGTTGGTGGTGGTGAGTGTTGTTGTTGGTGGGGAGTGTTGTTGTTGGTGGTGGGGAGTGATGTTGTTGTTGGTGGGGAGTGATGTTGGTGGTGGTGAGTGTTGTTGTTGGTGGTGAGTGTTGTTGGTGGTGGTGAGTGTTGTTGGTGGTGGTGAGTGTTGTTGTTGGTGGGGAGTGTTGTTGTTGGTGGGGAGTGTTGTTGTTGGTGGTGGGGAGTGATGTTGTTGGTGGTGGGGAGTGATGTTGTTGGTGGTGAGTGTTGTTGTTGGTAGTGGGGAGTGATGTTGTTGTTGGTGGGGAGTGTTGTTGTTGTTGATGGTGAGTGTTGTTGTTGGTGGGGAGTGTTGTTGTTGGTGGTGGGGAGTGTTGTTGTTGGTGGTGGGGAGTGATGTTGTTGGTGGTGAGTGATGTTGGTGGTGGGGAGTGATGTTGTTGGTGGGGAGTGATGTTGTTGGTGGTAGGGAGTGATGTTGTTGTTGGTGGGGAGTGATGTTGTTGTTGGTGGGGAGTGTTGTTGTTGTTGATGGTGAGTGTTGTTGTTGATGGGGAGTGTTGTTGTTGGTGGTGGGGAGTGTGTTGTTGGTGGTGAGTGTTGTTGTTGGTGGTGAGTGTTGTTGGTGGTGGTGAGTGTTGTTGTTGGTGGGGAGTGTTGTTGTTGTTGGTGGGGAGTGTTGTTGGTGGTGGGGAGTGTTGTTGGTGGTGGGGAGTGTTGTTGGTGGTGGGGAGTGTTGTTGGTGGTGGTGAGTGTTGTTGTTGGTGGTGGGGAGTGTTGTTGTTGGTGGTGGGGAGTGATGTTGTTGGTGGTGAGTGTTGTTGGTGGGAAGTGATGTTGTTGGTGGTGAGTGTTGTTGTTGGTGGTGGGGAGTGATGTTGTTGTTGGTGGGGAGTGTTGTTGGTGGTGGGGAGTGATGTTGTTGGTGGTGAGTGTTGTTGGTGGTGGTGAGTGTTGTTGGTGGTGGTGAGTGTTGTTGTTGGTGGTGGTGAGTGTTGTTGGTGGTGGTGAGTGTTGTTGTTGGTGGTGGGGAGTGATGTTGTTGGTGGTGAGTGTTGTTGGTGGTGGGGAGTGATGTTGTTGGTGGTGAGTGTTGTTGGTAGTGGGGAGTGATGTTGTTGTTGGTGGGGAGTGTTGTTGTTGTTGATGGTGAGTGTTGTTGTTGGTGGGGAGTGTTGTTGTTGGTGGTGGGGAGTGTTGTTGTTGGTGGTGGGGAGTGTTGTTGTTGGTGGTGGGGAGTGATGTTGTTGGTGGTGAGTGTTTTTGGTGGTGGGGAGTGATGTTGTTGTTGGTGGGGAGTGTTGTTGTTGTTGATGGTGAGTGTTGTTGTTGATGGGGAGTGTTGTTGTTGGTGGTGGGGAGTGATGTTGTTGTTGGTGGGGAGTGTTGTTGGTGGTGGGGAGTGTTGTTGGTGGTGGTGAGTGTTGTTGGTGGTGGGGAGTGTTGTTGGTGGTGGTGAGTGTTGTTGGTGGTGGTGAGTGTTGTTGGTGGTGGGGAGTGTTGTTGTTGTTGGTGGGGAGTGTTGTTGGTGGTGGGGAGTGTTGTTGGTGGTGGTGAGTGTTGTTGGTGGTGGGGAGTGTTGTTGGTGGCGGTGAGTGTTGTTGTTGGTGGGTGGGAGTGTTGTTGTTGGTGGTGGGGAGTGATGTTGTTGGTGGTGAGTGTTGTTGGTGGGGAGTGATGTTGTTGGTGGTGAGTGTTGTTGTTGGTGGTGGGGAGTGATGTTGTTGTTGGTGGGGAGTGTTGTTGTTGGTAGGGAGCATTGTTGTTGGTGGTGGGGAGTGATGTTGTTGGTGGTGAGTGTTGTTGGTGGTGGTGAGTGTTGTTGGTGGTGGTGAGTGTTGTTGTTGGTGGGGAGTGTTGTTGTTGGTGGTGGGGAGTGATGTTGCTGTTGGTGAGTGTTGTTGGTGGTGGGGAGTGATGTTGTTGGTGGTGAGTGTTGTTGTTGGTGGTGGGGAGTGATGTTGTTGGTGGTGAGTGTTGTTGGTGGTAGGGAGTGATGTTGTTGGTAGGGAGTGATGTTGTTGGTGGTGAGTGTTGTTGTTGGTGGTGGGGAGTGATTTTGTTGTTGGTGGGGAGTGTTGTTGTTGTTGATGGTGAGTGTTGTTGTTGTTGGGGAGTGTTGTTGTTGGTGGTGGGGAGTGATGTTGTTGGTGGTGAGTGTTGTTGGTGGTGGTGAGTGTTGTTGGTGGTGGTGAGTGTTGTTGGTGGTGGTGAGTGTTGTTGTAGGTGGGGAGTGTTGTTGTTGTTGGTGGGGAGTGTTGTTGTTGGTGATGGGGAGTGATGTTGTTGGTGGTGAGTGTTGTTGGTGGGGAGTGATGTTGTTGGTGGTGAGTGTTGTTGTTGGTGGTGGGGAGTGATGTTGTTGTTGGTGGGGGGTGTTGTTGTCGGTGGGGAGTATTGTTGTTGGTGGTGGGGAGTAATGTTGTTGGTGGTTAGTGTTGTTGGTGGTGGTGAGTGTTGTTGGTGGTGGTGAGTGTTGTTGTTGGTGGGGAGTTATGTTGTTGGTGGTGGTGAGTGTTGTTGGTGGTGGTGAGTGTTGTTGGTGGTGGGGAGTGATGTTGTTGGTTTGTGAGTGTTGTTGGTGGTGGTGAGTGTTGTTGTTGGTGGGGAGTGTTGTTGTTGGTGGTGGGGAGTGTTGTTGTTGGTGGTGGGGAGTGTTGTTGTTGGTGGTGAGTGTTGTTGTTGATGGTGAGTGTTGTTGTTGGTGGGGAGTGTTGTTGTTGGTGGTGGGGAGTGATGTTGTTGGTGGTGAGTGTTGTTGGTGGTGGTGAGTGTTGTTGTTGGTGGGGAGTGTTGTTGTTGTTGGTGGGGAGTGTTGTTGTTGGTGGTGGGGAGTGTTGTTGTTGGTGGTGGTGAGTGTTGTTGTTGGTGGGGAGTGATGTTGTTGGTGGTGAATGTTGTTGGTGGTGGTGAGTGTTGTTGTTGGTGGGGAGTGTTGTTGTTGGTGGTGGGGAGTGTTGTTGTTGGTGGTGTGGAGTGTTGTTGTTGGTGGGGAGTGTTGTTGTTGGTGGTGGGGAGTGATGTTGTTGGTGGTGAGTGATGTTGTTGGTGGGGAGTGTTGTTGTTGGTGGTGGGGAGTGATGTTGTTGGTGGTGAGTGTTGTTGTTGTTGATGGTGAGTGTTGTTGTTGGTGTGCAGTGTTGTTGTTGGTGGTGGGGAGTGATGTTGTTGGTGGTGAGTGTTGTTGGTGGTGGTGAGTGTTTTTGTGGTGGTGAGTGTTGTTGTTGGTGGGGAGTGTTGTTGTTGGTGGTGGGGAGTGATGTTGTTGGTGGTGAGTGTTGTTGGTGGTGGGGAGTGATGTTGTTGGTGGTGAGTGTTGTTGTTGGTGGTGGTGAGTGTTGTTGTTGGTGGTGGGGAGTGATGTTGTTGATGGTGAGTGTTGGTGGGGAGTGTTGTTGTTGGTGGTGGGGAGTGGTGTTGTTGGTGGTGGGGAGTGATGTTGTTGGTGGTGAGTGTTGTTGGTGGTGGGGAGTGATGTTGTTGGTGGTGAGTGTTGTTGTTGGTGGTGGGGGTGATGTTGTTGTTGGTGGGGAGTGTTATTGTTGTTGATGGTGAGTGTTGTTGTTGATGGGGAGTGTTGTTGTTGGTGGTGGGGAGTGATGTTGTTGGTGATGAGTGTTGTTGGTGGTGGTGAGTGCTGTTGGTGGTGGTGAGTGTTGGTGTTGGTGGGGAGTGTTGTTGTTGTTGGTGGGGAGTGTTGTTGTTGGTGGTGGGGAGTGATGTTGTTGGTGGTGAGTGTTGTTGGTGGGGAGCGATGTTGTTGGTGGTGAGTGTTGTTGTTGGTGGTGGGGAGTGTTGTTGTTGGTGGTGGGGAGTGTTGTTGTTGGTGGTGGGGAGTGTTGTTGTTGGTGGTGGGGAGTGATGTTGGTGGTGGTGAGTGTTGTTGGTGGTGGTGAGTGTTGTTGGTGGTGGTGAGTGTTGTTGTTGGTGGGGAGTGTTGTTGTTGGTGGTGGGGAGTGATGTTGTTGGTGGTGAGTGTTGTTGGTGGTGGGGAGTGATGTTGTTGGTGGTGAGTGTTGTTGTTGGTGGTGGGGAGTGATGTTGTGGGTGGTGAGTGTTGTTGGTGGTGGGGAGTGATGTTGTTGGTGGGGAGCGACGTTGTTGGTGGTGAGTGTTGTTGTTGGTGGTGGGGAGTGTTGTTGTTGGTGGTGGGGAGTGTTGTTGTTGGTGGTGGGGAGTGTTGTTGTTGGTGGTGGGGAGTGTTGTTGTTGGTGGTGGGGAGTGATGTTGGTGGTGGTGAGTGTTGTTGGTGGTGGTGAGTGTTGTTGGTGGTGGTGAGTGTTGTTGTTGGTGGGGAGTGTTGTTGTTGGTGGTGGGGAGTGATGTTGTTGGTGGTGAGTGTTGTTGGTGGTGGGGAGTGATGTTGTTGGTGGTCAGTGTTGTTGTTGGTGGTGGGGAGTGATGTTGTTGGTGGTGAGTGTTGTTGGTGGTGGGGAGTGATGTTGTTGGTGGTGAGTGTTGTTGGTGGTGGGGAGTGATGTTGTTGGTGGTGAGTGTTGTTGTTGGTGGTGGGGAGTGATGTTGTTGGTGGTGAGTGTTGTTGGTGGTGGGGAGTGATGTTGTTGGTGGTGAGTGTTGTTGTTGGTGGTGGGGAGTGTTGTTGTTGGTGGTGGGGAGTGATGTTGTTGTTGGTGGGTGTGTTATTGTTGTTGATGGTGAGTGTTGTTGTTGATGGGGAGTGTTGTTGTTGGTGGTGAGTGTTGTTGGTGGTGGGGAGTGATGTTGTTGGTGGTGAGTGTTGTTGGTGGTGGGGAGTGATGTTGTTGGTGGTGAGTGTTGTTGTTGGTGGTGGGGAGTGATGTTGTTGTTGGTGGGGAGTGTTATTGTTGTTGATGGTGAGTGTGTTGTGTGGGGAGTGTTGTTGTTGGTGGTGGGGAGTGATGTGTTGGTGATGAGTGTGTGGTGGTGGTGCGTGCTGTTGGTGGTGGTGTGTGTGTGTTGGTGGGGAGTGTGTTGTTGTTGGTGGGGAGTGTTGTTGTTGGTGGTGGGGAGTGATGTTGTTGGTGGTGAGTGTTGTTGGTGGGGAGCGATGTTGTTGGTGGTGAGTGTTGTTGGTGGTGGGGGTGTTGTTGGTGGTGGGGAGTGTTGTTGTTGGTGGTGGGGAGTGTTGTTGTTGGTGGGGAGTGTTGTTGTTGGTGGTGGGGAGTGATGTTGGTGGTGGTGAGTGTTGTTGGTGGTGGTGAGTGTTGTTGGTGGTGGTGAGTGTTGTTGTTGGTGGGGAGTGTTGTGTGTTGGTGGTGGGGAGTGATGTTGTTGGTGGTGAGTGTTGTTGGTGGTGGGGAGTGTGTGTTGGTGGTGAGTGTTGTTGTGGTGGTGGGGAGTGATGTTGTTGGTGGTGAGTGTTGTTGGTGGTGGGGAGTGATGTTGTTGGTGGTGAGTGTTGTTGTTGGTGGTGGGGAGTGTGTTGTTGTTGGTGGGGAGTGTGTTGTTGTTGATGGTGAGTGTGTTGTTGGTGGGGAGTGTTGTTGTTGGTGGTGGGGAGTGTTGTTGTTGGTGGTGGGGAGTGTTGTTGTTGGTGGTGGGGAGTGTTGTTGTTGGTGGTGGGGAGTGATGTTGTTGGTGGTGAGTGTTGTTGGTGGTGAGGAGTGATGTTGTTGGTGGTGAGTGTTGTTGTTGGTGGTGGGGAGTGATGTTGTTGTTGGTGGGGAGTGTTGTTGATGGTGAGTGTTGTTGTTGATGGGGAGTGTTGTTGTTGGTGGTGGGGAGTGATGTTGTTGGTGGTGAGTGTTGTTGGTGGTGGTGAGTGTTGTTGGTGGTGGTGAGTGTTGTTGGTGGTGGTGAGTGTTGTTGTTGGTGGGGAGTGTTGCTGTTGGTGGTGGTGGGGAGTGATGTTGTTGGTGGTGAGTGTTGTTGGTGGGGAGTGATGTTCTTGGTGGTGAGTGTTGTTGTTGGTGGTGGGGAGTGATGTTGTTGTTGGTGGGGAGTGTTGTTGTTGTTGATGGTGAGTGTTGTTGTTGGTGGGGAGTATTGTTGTTGGTGGTGGGGAGTGATGTTGTTGGTGGTGAGTGTTGTTGGTGGTGGTGAGTGTTGTTGGTGGTGGTGAGTGTTGTTGGTGGTGGTGATTGTTGTTGGTGGTGGGGAGTGTTGTTGTTGGTGGTGGGGAGTGATGTTGTTGGTGGTGAGTGTTGTTGGTGGTGGTGAGTGTTGTTGGTGGTGGTGAGTGAGTGTTGTTGTTGGTGGTGAGTGTTGTTGCTGGTGGTGAGTGTTGTTGTTGGTGGTGAGTGTTGTTGGTGGTGGTGAGTGTTGTTGCTGGAGGGGAGTGTTGTTGTTGGTGGTGAGTGTTGTTGTTGGTGGGGAGTGTTGTTGGTAGTGGGGAGTGTTGTTGTTGGTGGTGAGTGTTGTTGTTGGTGGTGAGTGTTGTTGGTGGTGGGGAGTGTTGTTGTTGGTGGTGAGTGTTGTTGTTGGTGGTGAGTGTTGTTGTTGGTGGTGAGTGTTGTTGGTGGTGGTGAGTGAGTGTGTTGTTGGTGGGGAGTGTTGTTGTTGGTGGGGAGTGTTGTTGTGGTGGGGAGTGTTGTTGTTGGTGGTGAGTGTTGTTGTTGGTGGTGGTGAGTGTTGTTGTTGGTGGTGGTGAGTGTTGTTGTTGGTGGTGGTGAGTGTTGTTGTTGGTGGTGGTGAGTGTTGTTGGTGGTGGTGAGTGTTGTTGTGGTGGTGAGTGTTGTTTGTGGGGAGTGTTGTTGGTGGTGGTGAGTGTTGTTGTGTGGTGAGTGTTGTTGTTGGTGGTGAGTGTTGTTGTTGGTGGTGAGTGTTGTTGGTGGTGGTGAGTGTTGTTGGTGGTGGTGAGTGTTGTTGTTGGTGGGGAGTGTTGTTGTTGGTGGGGAGTGTTGTTGTTGGTGGTGGGGAGTGATGTTGCTGTTGGTGGGGAGTGTTGTTGTTGTTGATGGTGAGTGTTGTTGTTGATGGGGAGTGTTGTTGTTGGTGGTTGGTAGTGATGTTGTTGGTGATGAGTGTTGTTGGTGGTGGTGAGTGTTGTTGGTGGTGGTGAGTGTTGTTGGTGGTGGTGAGTGTTGTTGTTGGTGGGGAGTGTTGTTGTTGTTGGTGGGGAGTGTTGTTGTTGGTGGTGGGGAGTGATGTTGTTGGTGGTGAGTGTTGTTGGTGGGGAGTTATGTTGTTGGTGGTGAGTGTTGTTGTTGGTGGTGGTGAGTGTTGTTGTTGGTGGTGGGGAGTGTTGTTGTTGGTGGTGGGGAGTGTTGTTGTTGGTGGTGGGGAGTATTGTTGTTGGTGGTGGGGAGTGATGTTGGTGGTGGTGAGTGTTGTTGGTGGTGGTGAGTGTTGTTGGTGGTGGTGAGTGTTGTTGTTGGTGGGGAGTGTTGTTGTTGGTGGTGGGGAGTGATGTTGTTGGTGGGGAGTGATGTTGTTGGTGGTGAGTGTTGTTGGTGGTGGGGAGTGATGTTGTTGGTGGTGAGTGTTGTTGTTGGTGGTGGGGAGTGATGTTGTTGGTGGTGAGTGTTGTTGGTGGTGGGGAGTGATGTTGTTGGTGGTGAGTGTTGTTGTTGGTGGTGGGGAGTGATGTTGTTGTTGGTGGGGAGTGTTGTTGTTGTTGATGGTGAGTGTTGTTGTTGGTGGGGAGTGTTGTTGTTGGTGGTGGGGAGTGTTGTTGTTGGTGGTGGGGAGTGTTGTTGTTGGTGGTGGGGAGTGTTGTTGTTGGTGGTGGGGAGTGATGTTGTTGGTGGTGAGTGTTGTTGGTGGTGAGTGTTGTTGGTGGTGAGGAGTGATGTTGTTGGTGGTGAGTGTTGTTGTTGGTGGTGGGGAGTGATGTTGTTGTTGGTGGGGAGTGTTGTTGATGGTGAGTGTTGTTGTTGATGGGGAGTGTTGTTGTTGGTGGTGGGGAGTGATGTTGTTGGTGGTGAGTGTTGTTGGTGGTGGTGAGTGTTGTTGGTGGTGGTGAGTGTTGTTGTTGGTGGGGAGTGTTGCTGTTGGTGGTGGGGAGTGATGTTGTTGGTGGTGAGTGTTGTTGGTGGGGAGTGATGTTGTTGGTGGTGAGTGTTGTTGTTGGTGGTGGGGAGTGATGTTGTTGTTGGTGGGGAGTGTTGTTGTTGTTGATGGTGAGTGTTGTTGTTGGTGGGGAGTATTGTTGTTGGTGGTAGGGAGTGATGTTGTTGGTGGTGAGTGTTGTTGGTGGTGGTGAGTGTTGTTGGTGGTGGTGAGTGTTGTTGGTGGTGGGGAGTGTTGTTGTTGGTGGTGGGGAGTGATGTTGTTGGTGGTGAGTGTTGTTGGTGGTGGTGAGTGTTGTTGGTGGTGGTGAGTGAGTGTTGTTGTTGGTGGTGAGTGTTGTTGCTGGTGGTGAGTGTTGTTGTTGGTGGTGAGTGTTGTTGGTGGTGGTGAGTGTTGTTGGTGGTGGTGAGTGTTGTTGCTGGAGGGGAGTGTTGTTGTTGGTGGTGAGTGTTGTTGTTGGTGGGGAGTGTTGTTGGTGGTGGGGAGTGTTGTTGGTGGTGGGGAGTGTTGTTGGTGGTGGTGAGTGTTGTTGGTGGTGGTGAGTGTTGCTGTTAGTGGTGAGTGTTGTTGGTGGTGGTGAGTGAGTGTTGTTGTTGGTGGTGAGTGTTGTTGGTGGTGGTGAGTGAGTGTTGTTGTTGGTGGGGAGTGTTGTTGTTGGTGGGGAGTGTTGTTGTTGGTGGGGAGTGTTGTTGTTGGTGGTGAGTGTTGTTGGTGGTGGTGAGTGAGTGTTGTTGTTGGTGGGGAGTGTTGTTGTTGGTGGGGAGTGTTGTTGTTGGTGGGGAGTGTTGTTGTTGGTGGTGAGTGTTGTTGTTGGTGGTGAGTGTTGTTGTTGGTGGTGGTGAGTGTTGTTGTTGGTGGTGGTTGTATGTATATTATGTATGCTGGATTATATATCATGTATGTATATTATGTATGTGCTCCATTTATGTATTATTTATTCAGCCTAGCTAGCAGCGTGTGGCAATGTTATTACCATATCCCACAAGCTTAATTAATGTGCCTGGCGACGTATGGAAGCTGCTAATGTATCACTTGCCATACGTCGCCTAGAGCAGTTGACCGGGAGCCTAGTCAAGAGAGAGTGCTGCTCTCCTTTGTGTACATACTCTTATCCAGTAAACCGAACCTACAAAACTATACAGGTGTTTGTGTTCTCTCCTGTATATAGAACTTATTATTCAGAACCTAACAGTGGTGAGTGTTGTTGTTGGTGGTGGTGAGTGTTGTTGTTGGTGGTGAGTGTTGTTGTTGGTGGGGAGTGCTGTTGGTGGTGGTGAGTGTTGTTGTTGGTGGGGAGTGCTGTTGGTGGTGGTGATTGATGTTGTTGTTGGTGAGTGTTGTTGTTGGTGGTGAGTGTTGTTGTTGGTGGTGAGTGTTGTTGGTGGTGGTGAGTGTTGTTGTTGGTGGGGAGTGTTGTTGTTGGTGGGGAGTGTTGTTGTTGGTGGGGAGTGTTGTTGTTGGTGGTGAGTGTTGTTGTTGGTGGGGAGTGATGTTGTTGGTGGTGAGTGTTGTTGTTGGTGGGGAGTGATGTTGTTGGTGGTGAGTGTTGTTGTTGGTGGTGAGTGTTGTTGTTGGTGGTGAGTGTTGTTGGTGGTGGTGAGTGTTGTTGTTGGTGGGGAGTGTTGTTGGTGGTGGTGATTGATGTTGTTGTTGGTGAGTGTTGTTGTTGGTGGTGAGTGTTGTTGGTGGTGGTGAGTGTTGTTGTTGGTGGGGAGTGTTGTTGTTGGTGGGGAGTGTTGTTGTTGGTGGTGAGTGTTGTTGTTGGTGGGGAGTGTTGTTGTTGGTGGGGAGTGATGTTGTTGGCGGTGAGTGTTGTTGTTGGTGGGGAGTGATGTTGTTGGTGGTGAGTGTTGTTGTTGGTGGGGAGTGTTGTTGTTGGTGGGGAGTGTTGTTGTTGGTGGGGAGTGTTGTTGGTGGTGGTGAGTGATGTTGTTGGTGGTGAGTGTTGTTGTTGGTGGTGGGGAGTGATGTTGGTGGTGGTGAGTGTTGTTGTTGGTGGTGAGTGTTGTTGGTGGTGGTGAGTGTTGTTGTTGGTGGGGAGTGTTGTTGTTGGTGGGGAGTGTTGTTGGTGGTGGGGGTGAGTGATGTTGTTGGTGGTGAGTGTTGTTGTTGGTGGTGGGGAGTGATGTTGGTGGTGGTGAGTGTTGTTGTTGGTGGTGAGTGTTGTTGGTGGTGGTGAGTGTTGTTGTTGGTGGTGAGTGTTGTTGGTGGTGGGGAGTGTTGTTGTTGGTGGTGAGTGTTGTTGGTGGTGGGGAGTGTTGTTGTTGGTGGTGAGTGTTGTTGTTGATGGTGAGTGTTGTTGTTGGTGGTGAGTGTTGTTGGTGGTGGGGAGTGTTGTTGTTGGTGGGGAGTGTTGTTGTTGGTGGTGAGTGTTGTTATTGGTGGTGAGTGTTGTTGGTGGTGGGGAGTGATGTTGTTGGTGGTGAGTGTTGTTGGTGGTGGGGAGTGGTGTTGTTGGTGGTGAGTGTTGTTGGTGGTGGTGAGTGTTGTTGTTGGTGGTGGTGAGTGTTGTTGTTGGTGGTGGTGAGTGTTGTTGTGGTGGTGAGTGTTGTTGGTGGTGGTGGTGAGTGTTGTTGGTGGTGAGTGTTGTTGGTGGTGGTGAGTGTTGTTGGTGGTGAGTGTTGTTGGTGGTGGTGAGTGAGTGTTGTTGTTGGTGGGGAGTGTTGTTGTTGGTGGGGAGTGTTGTTGTTGGTGGGGAGTGTTGTTGTTGGTGGGGAGTGTTGTTGTTGGTGGTGGTGAGTGTTGTTGTTGGTGGTGGTTGTATGTATATTATGTATGCTGGATTATATATCATGTATGTATATTATGTATGTGCTCCATTTATGTATTATTTATTCAGCCTAGCTAGCAGCGTGTGGCAATGTTATTACCATATCCCACAAGCTTAATTAATGTGCCTGGCGACGTATGGAAGCTGCTAATGTATCACTTGCCATACGTCGCCTAGAGCAGTTGACCGGGAGCCTAGTCAAGAGAGAGTGCTGCTCTCCTTTGTGTACATACTCTTATCCAGTAAACCGAACCTACAAAACTATACAGGTGTTTGTGTTCTCTCCTGTATATAGAACTTATTATTCAGAACCTAACAGTGGTGAGTGTTGTTGTTGGTGGTGGTGAGTGTTGTTGTTGGTGGTGGTGAGTGTTGTTGTTGGTGGTGAGTGTTGTTGTTGGTGGGGAGTGCTGTTGGTGGTGGTGAGTGTTGTTGTTGGTGGGGAGTGCTGTTGGTGGTGGTGATTGATGTTGTTGTTGGTGAGTGTTGTTGTTGGTGGTGAGTGTTGTTGTTGGTGGTGAGTGTTGTTGGTGGTGGTGAGTGTTGTTGTTGGTGGTGAGTGTTGTTGTTGGTGGGGAGTGTTGTTGTTGGTGGGGAGTGTTGTTGTTGGTGGTGAGTGTTGTTGTTGGTGGGGAGTGATGTTGTTGGTGGTGAGTGTTGTTGTTGGTGGGGAGTGATGTTGTTGGTGGTGAGTGTTGTTGTTGGTGGTGAGTGTTGTTGTTGGTGGTGAGTGTTGTTGGTGGTGGTGAGTGTTGTTGGTGGGGAGTGTTGTTGGTGGTGGTGATTGATGTTGTTGTTGGTGAGTGTTGTTGTTGGTGGTGAGTGTTGTTGTTGGTGGTGAGTGTTGTTGGTGGTGGTGAGTGTTGTTGTTGGTGGGGAGTGTTGTTGTTGGTGGGGAGTGTTGTTGTTGGTGGGGAGTGATGTTGTTGGTGGTGAGTGTTGTTGTTGGTGGGGAGTGATGTTGTTGGTGGTGAGTGTTGTTGTTGGTGGTGAGTGTTGTTGTTGGTGGGGAGTGTTGTTGTTGGTGGGGAGTGTTGTTGTTGGTGGGGAGTGTTGTTGGTGGTGGTGAGTGATGTTGTTGGTGGTGAGTGTTGTTGTTGGTGGTGGGGAGTGATGTTGGTGGTGGTGAGTGTTGTTGTTGGTGGTGAGTGTTGTTGGTGGTGGTGAGTGTTGTTGTTGGTGGGGAGTGTTGTTGTTGGTGGGGAGTGTTGTTGTTGGTGGGGAGTGTTGTTGGTGGTGGTGAGTGATGTTGTTGGTGGTGAGTGTTGTTGTTGGTGGTGGGGAGTGATGTTGGTGGTGGTGAGTGTTGTTGTTGGTGGTGAGTGTTGTTGGTGGTGGTGAGTGTTGTTGTTGGTGGTGAGTGTTGTTGGTGGTGGGGAGTGTTGTTGTTGGTGGTGAGTGTTGTTGGTGGTGGGGAGTGTTGTTGTTGGTGGTGAGTGTTGTTGTTGATGGTGAGTGTTGTTGTTGGTGGTGAGTGTTGTTGGTGGTGGGGAGTGTTGTTGTTGGTGGGGAGTGTTGTTGTTGGTGGTGAGTGTTGTTGTTGGTGGTGAGTGTTGTTATTGGTGGTGAGTGTTGTTGGTGGTGGGGAGTGATGTTGTTGGTGGTGAGTGTTGTTGGTGGTGGGGAGTGGTGTTGTTGGTGGTGAGTGTTGTTGGTGGTGGTGAGTGTTGTTGTTGGTGGTGGTGAGTGTTGTTGTTGGTGGTGGTGAGTGTTGTTGTTGGTGGTGAGTGTTGTTGGTGGTGGTGAGTGTTGTTGTTGGTGGTGAGTGTTGTTGTTGGTGGTGAGTGTTGTTGTTGGTGGTGAGTGTTGTTGTTGGTGGTGAGTGTTGTTGTTGGTGGGGAGTGTTGTTGTTGGTGGGGAGTGTTGTTGTTGGTGGTGAGTGTTGTTGGTGGTGGTGAGTGTTGTTGTTGGTGGTGAGTGTTGTTGTTGGTGGTGAGTGTTGTTGTTGGTGGGGAGTGTTGTTGTTGGTGGGGAGTGTTGTTGGTGGTGGGGAATGTTGTTGGTGGTGGTGAGTGATGTTGTTGGTGGTGAGTGTTGTTGTTGGTGGTGAGTGTTGTTGTTGGTGGTGAGTATTGTTGTTGGTGGTGAGTGTTGTTGTTGGTGGTGAGTGTTGTTGTTGGTGGTGAGTGTTGTTGTTGGTGGTGAGTGTTGTTGTTGGTGGTGAGTGTTGTTGTTGGTGGTGAGTATTGTTGTTGGTGGTGAGTGTTGTTGTTGGTGGTGAGTGTTGTTGTTGGTGGTGAGTGTTGTTGTTGGTGGTGAATGTTGTTGTTGGTGGTGAGTGTTGTTGTTGGTGGTGAATGTTGTTGGTGGTGGTGAGTGATGTTGTTGGTGGTGAGTGATGTTGTTAGTGGTGAGTGTTGTTGGTGGTGGTGAGTGTTGTTTTTGGTGGTGAGTGTTGTTGTTGGTGGTGAGTGTTGTTGGTGGTGGTGAGTGATGTTGTTGGTGGTGAGTGATGTTGTTAGTGGTGAGTGTTGTTGGTGGTGGTGAGTGTTGTTGTTGGTGGGGAGTGTTGTTGTTGGTGGTGAGTGTTGTTGTTGGTGGGGAGTGTTGTTGTTGGTGGTGAGTGTTGTTGTTGGTGGGGAGTGTTGTTGTTGGTGGGGAGTGTTGTTGTTGGTGGGGAGTGTTGTTGGTGGTGGTGAGTGTTGTTGTTGGTGGTGGTGAGTGTTGTTGTTGGTGATGGTGAGTGTTGTTGTTGGTGGGGAGTGTTGTTGTTGGTGGGGAGTGTTGTTGGTGGTGGTGATTGATGTTGTTGGTCATGAGTGTTGTTGTTGGTGGTGAGTGTTGTTGTTGTTGGTGGTGAGTGTTGTTGGTGGTGGTGAGTGTTGTTCAGTGGCGTGTCGTGAGAAAAATGCTAGGGTAAGCAAATGACGCTTTCTTACTTGTAAAGTCACGAGATCTAAAAGAATTCTTTAGTAGATCGCATACAGTGCATGCACATGCTGAACTTTGCTCCTCCTGCGAATGCATTTTCAGTTTGGGGGTATATTAATCCAAATAAATGCGTCGCACTCACACATCATGACCTCTGAAAGTCAACTGAATTTCTCACGTTGAGTGTTGACATAGACCGTAGCCTCATACAGTGATACCATCTCTTTCAAAACAAAATCTATCAATTCGAAAAAAGTTTATAGCCATTATTAATTTATTATATTATTCCAAACTGACAATGTCATTATTCAAGTACTATGATAATGAGTCCAATAGTCTACGAAACTGTGAAACATAAAAAAGGTCAGATAATTATTATTTACGGATACGAATTTATCATTGAAAAAAAAATTAATGAACTGGTAATGCTGCGGTGCTGCTGGCAACGAGTATAGGGGGTGGGGGAGGGGGACCAGGGAGGACGCTGTGCTTACGTTGTCCAAATTTCTAGCACAATTAATTATACTGACTGATAATAACAAATATTATTGAGGGGACATTCCAGCATCAGAATGCTTTCCACAGCTTATTAAATTGATCTGAACCTTATTTACATGGGTTTGGAAAAAGGGGAGTAACATAAGTTAAATTATTTGTTCTCATCTTACGTCTGGCAATGGCATACCATTGACGCTGTGAGCGTGGGGGAACGAGGGTACTGCAGTGGAATATTGCGTACTTGAGGGATAGATTTTCAAGCGGAAAATGCCCGTCTTGCAAGTTTCACAAATTAACTGGGACAAAAAAAAATGCACAATGCTATACACGATTGAATTAAATAATATGTTAATTAAATAAGATATTTTTATTTGGAAGGGAATCATTGTTATAGGGTAAGCAATGCTTACCTTGCTTCTTATGAATACACGCCACTGGTGTTGTTGTTGAGTGTTGTTGGTGGTGGGGAGTGTTGTTGGTGGTGGTGAGTGTTGTTGTTGGTGGGGAGTGTTGTTGGTGGTGGTGAGTGTTGTTGTTGGTGGGGAGTGTTGTTGTTGGTGGTGGTGAGTGTTGTTGGTGGTGGGGAGTGTTGTTGGTGGTGGGGAGTGTTGTTGTTGGTGGTGAGTGTTGTTGTTGAGTGTTGTTGGTGGTGGGGAGTGTTGTTGGTGGTGGGGAGTGTTGTTGGTGGTGGTGAGTGTTGTTGTTGGTGGGGAGTGTTGTTGTTGGTGGGGAGTGTTGTTGTTGGTGGTGAGTGTTGTTGTTGGTGGGGAGTGTTGTTGTTGGTGGAGAGTGTTGTTGTTGGTGGTGAGTGTTGTTGTTGGTGGTGAGTGTTGTTGTTGGTGGTGAGTGTTGTTGTTGGTGGTGAGTGTTGTTGTTGGTGGTGAGTGTTGTTGTTGGTGGTGAGTGTTGTTGGTGGTGGTGAGTGTTGTTGGTGGTGGGGAGTGTTGTTGGTGGTGATGAGTGTTGTTGGTGGTGGTGAGTGTTGTTGGTGGTGGTGAGTGTTGTTGGTGGTGGGGAGTGTTGTTGGTGGTGGGGAGTGTTGTTGGTGGTGATGAGTGTTGTTGGTGGTGGTGAGTGTTGTTGGTGGTGGTGAGTGTTGTTGGTGGTGGGGAGTGTTGTTGGTGGTGGTGAGTGTTGTTGGTGGTGGTGAGTGTTGTTGGTGGGGAGTGTTGTTGGTGGTGGGGAGTGTTGTTGGTGGTGGGGAGTGTTGTTGGTGGTGGGGAGTGTTGTTGGTGGTGGTGAGTGTTGTTGGTGGTGGGGAGTGTTGTTGGTGGTGGTGAGTGTTGTTGTTGGTGGTGGTGAGTGTTGTTGGTGGTGAGTGTTGTTGTTGATGGTGGTGAGTGTTGTTGGTGGTGATGAGTGTTGTTGGTGGTGGTGAGTGTTGTTGTTGGTGGTGAGTGTTGTTGGTGGTGGTGAGTGTTGTTGGTGGTGGTGAGTGTTGTTGGTGGTGGTGGTGGTGAGTGTTGTTGTTGGTGGTGGTGAGTGTTGTTGTTGGTGGTGGTGAGTGTTGTTGGTGGTGAGTGTTGTTGTTGATGGTGGTGAGTGTTGTTGGTGGTGATGAGTGTTGTTGGTGGTGGGGAGTGTTGTTGGTGGTGGGGAGTGTTGTTGGTGGTGGGGAGTGTTGTTGGTGGTGGTGAGTGTTGTTGTTGGTGGGGAGTGTTGTTGTTGGTGGTGAATGTTGTTGTTGGAGGTGAGTGTTGTTGTTGGTGGTGGTGAGTGTTGTTGTTGGTGGTGGTGAGTGTTGTTGTTGGTGGTGGTGAGTGTTGTTGGAGGTGGTGGTGATTTGTGTTGGTTGTGGTGGCGAGTTGTGTGTGGTGGTGAATGTTGGTGGTGGTGAGTGTTGTTGGAGGTGGTGGTGATTTGTGTTGGTTGTGGTGGCGAGTTGTGTGTGGTGGTAGTGAGTGTTGTTGGTGGTGAGTGTTGTTGGTGGTGAGTGTTGTTCTTGGCAAGTGTTGTTGTTGTTGTTGTTGTTGGTGGTGGTGGTAGTGAGTGTTGTTGTTGACGAGTGTTGTTGTTGTTGTTGTTGTTGTTGTTGTTGGTGGTGGTGAGTGTTGTTGTTGACGAGTGTTGTTGTTGTTGTTGTAGGTGGTAGTGAGTGTTGTTGTTGGTGGTGAGTGTTGTTGTTGTTGGTGAGTGTTTTTGGTGGGAGTGTTGGAGAGTGTTGTTGGTGGTAGTGGTGGTGAGTATTGTTGGTGGTGAGTATTGTTGGTGGTGAGTGTTGTTGGTGGCAGTGTTGGAGAGTGTTGTTGGTGGTGGTGAGTGTTGTTGGTGGTAGTGAGTGTTGTTGGTGGTGAGTGTTGATGGTGGTAGTGGTGGTGAGTGTTGTTGTTGGTGACTCCCTGTGTGTGTGTGCATGTGTGCACACAGGGTGGTGTAATGCATCTAGTGTGGCAGCATTATGTTAGTGTTAAGGTGCAAGCACGGCTTGCTTCCTCTCGCTTTCAGCTACCGCCGCTGGCTAGCCCTCATGGCGAACAGGGAAGGAACTTGCTTAAGTCTTCTCCCGCTAGTACACAGCCTCTTCACCATCAAGACTCCTGCTGTGCCTCCTAGTGGCAATACATGGTAACTGGGTGCCTCGTGGGCCCAGGTTAAACCAACAGGGGATCTCGGAGTAGCAGTGAGCCCCAGAGGTACAGCGCATAGGCCTACTGGCATGTGAACACGTCCTGGCGCCAACCAACCACTGCCCTGCTGCCTTGCGGATTAACCTTGGTAGGTATAAGGCTACGGGAGTATACCCCAAACAAAAAATCTGCGGTGGAGCCCCGCATCAGGCACACATGCTTACAGAGCTCCAAAAGAATCCCAACGGCAATGCATGATTCACAGGCTACTAAGGCAAAACCCAACATACTGGGCTATTGGCAGTCCATTGCAACTCTCCCTCTGTCCAGTCATTGCAACACTTGCACCACTGGATCAGGAAAAGGGAGAGCCAAGATGTTTTGTGTCTACTTACTTTACTCAGTTGTGATGGTGCTGTTGTTACTTAAAGGGGTCACTTGACTCTATGTACATTTTGGTATCCATCCATCTGTTACTGGGGGAACCCTTTTGTTTAGATTAATGCATTAGTTAGGAAAAGTAGTGATAAGAGATATTTTCCATTTAAGTTTATTCAGCAAGGACGTGACATGAGGGCGCCTGCGTTCATCTTATTTTCTAACTAGATACAGTGGGGGTGGGGGTAATGGAGCTCACTATACACCCGCAAAAACTAAACAGAAAACATTAAGTACACATAACAGACCCTTCAGTATCGACGGTCGCCGGGCCACACACGGGAACCTCACACCCACACTTCAACAACCAAACTGTCTGTCTTTTCCTCACAATCCTATCCTGCTGAAGGGGCCTTTTTCAGTCTCCAATCAGAGTAGGTTTTTTCCAAGTTTTTTTTTTTTTTTTAACGGGAATTAACCCACCCGGGCACAGGTCAAACGACCCACGACGGGGCCTGGGGGGCAAAAAAAAAAAGAACAAAGAAATTGAAAATAGAGAAGAAAAAGGTTATACGGTGTTAATCTACACCACGAAGATGCGGGAACACCAGCTTTTTAAAGCAAGACAGATTGTATACGTATGGAAACACAGAAGAAGGCAGAGCATTCCACTGTTTGGCTGTGTGAGGAAAGAAGGAGGTACTTTAACGGGTTATTATCGTGTGTCCATCATCCACAGAGAAACGGTGGGCACCGCGGGCAAGATGTGTGTTACGAGCCCACGGCCTTGCCGGCGGTACACAGGATGCCAAATCCACCGAACATTGCCCGTTAAAGTACCTGTAAGAGAGAGAGAGTGAAGCAACATTACGGCAAAGAGAAAGGGAAGAGAGATTGTCGACAGAAAAAGAGCCACCCGAGATATGAGAGCAGTTCTCCAAGTTAGGACGAATGAATCCCTTATATACTTGGAGCAACAGCTCAGGAGTGAAGTAGCTAAGGCATCTGTACAGCATTCCTAACTTTCGGGAGGCAGCTTTAGCTATACTAAGGATGTGTGATTTCCAGGACATATTGGAGGAAATGGTGAGGCCTAACATATTTATTTCAGAATTTGGCAGGATGATAACGTCCTGAAATGTAATTGGTGGGAGATTGTCTAATTTACAAAGTGTAATTGGTAAATATTGAGTTTTATTACTATTGAACTTAACCAAGTTTGTACCTCCCCATTCAGAGATGCTGCACAGATCCACATTGATAGAAGTAATGATATCAGCTCTAGAAACAGATCTAGTTTGAGAGTTAGGAGGAAGGGGAAAATGTGAAGAAGAGTGAAGAGTAGAATCATCAGCTTAAGAATGGATAGAATTAGTTGTAGTGTGAAGTAAATCATTGATAAAAACAAGGAAGAAAGTAGGTGAAAGAACAGAACCCTGTGGTACACCACTACTGGTAGAGAAAGAGCGAGTGATCGATCCCTCGACAACAACTGCCATGGATCGGTTCTCAAGGAAGCTAGAGATGAGAAAACAAAGTAGGGAAGTTTAGATAGCAAAGACTTGTGCCATACCCTGTCAAATGCTTTGGAGATGTCGAGGACCACGACAAAAGCTTCCCCATAATCACTAAGAGAGGATTACCAAAGATGGGTGCAATAGGAGAGCAGATCACCAGTAGATCTCGCCTAGCAAAAGCCATTCTGGTGATCCGGCAAAAGAGAAAGGCGTTCAAGGTGATGAAGAAAATGGGAGTTCAAGATATTTTCGAAAATCTTAGAGAGGGATGAAGTTAGGGCAATGGGGCGATAGATAGAGGGATTAGAATGGTCACCCTTCTTTGGGATGGGCTGAACGAAGGCATGCTTCCAAGAAGAAGGAAAAGTTTGGGTTTTGAGGCGAGCAAGCACAGGGGCCAGGGCATCAGTACACTCCCTCAGAACAAGAGGGGGTATTCCGTCCGGTCCATGCGCCTTACTCACATCCAACCTGGATAACACACCGGCAACCCTGCGAGTGGAGATTATAGGAAAGTGCATAGGTTCAGAGGAGGTGCAGGGGTAGGAGGGATAGAGTGGGAATCGTCTAAGGTGGAATTAGAGGAGAATAAGGTGCCAAAGAGGTTGGCTTTGTCAGGGGGAGAGTTGGCTATAGTTATCGGGTCGGAAGAGAGGAGGAAAAAAAGGAGTGCAGCAGTCGTTACAGATGTTTTTTAGTTAAGGACTAAAAGGATTTACTAGAGGAAGAATTAGTCAGGACAGCGGCCTTTCTTTTAATAAAATTCTGCTTGGTCCTACGAAGAATAGCCTTACAATGATTCCCAGAAGTAATGAAAGAGGTGTGGGTAATAGGAGAAGGAGATAGTTTCATAGCTTGATATGCCCTGTCTCTCACCCTGCAAACAAGAGCGATCAAACCATGATTGTAATGTGAAAGTTTTGGTAGAAGATGGGATAAATGCACTCATACCGCCCTGTATAACCCCAGCAATGCTGTCAGCACATACTGAGGCATCCCGAGTGGAAAAGCAACATTCATCCCAAGGAAAGTCGGTGAAGAATTCTCGCAAGGATTGCCAGCTTGCCCTCCGATAGTGCCATAGCTAACGTTTAGAGGGGGGTGGGGGAGGTGGCCGTGCCCAGTTTGATTTAATAAGAACATAAGAAAATAAGGAGTCTGCAATAGGCCGGTTGGCCTGTGCATGGCAGCTCCTGTCGAGAGTTACTACCACTCTCTATCATCCATGAATCTATCTAGCCTCCCTAAGGGAGCAGAAATTGAGTATGAATAGTGTGTAGGGTGTTTGATTATTTGTTCCAAATCATTAAGTAGGGAAAAAGAGAGTGCCTCAGCTCCACCTGGGTCATCCCTTGCAGAGGATAGCGAATGTAATACCGATTTTCAAGAAGGGAGATAGATCACTATCCTCTAACTACCGTCCGATCAGTCTAACATCAATTGTAGGCAAATTACTGGAAGCAATCATTTCAAACTCTATTAGAAATCACCTGGAGAAGGACAAGTTGATCAAAGATTCCCAACATGGCTTCACAAGCGGGCATTCATGTCTAACTAGTCTATTAACATTCTTTTCTTCTGTTTTCGAATCAGTGGACGAGGAGCACAATGATGATGTGATATATCTCGACTTCAGCAAAGCCTTCGACAGAGTCCCCCCCCACGAAAGACTAATAAGAAAAGTGGAGGCTCATGGCATTAAAGGAAATATTCTAAAATGGATTAGGGCATGGTTACAGGGCAGGAAACAGCGAGTGAGCATTAACGGCACTAAATCCGATTGGATCATTATTACTTATTATATACATAAACAACATAGATATAGGCATAGACAACAACGTAAGTAAATTTGCTGATGACACTAAAATAGGGCGTGTAATTAAATCTGACGAGGACTCTGCAAAACTACAAGAATATCTAAACAAAATTTTTGAATGGTGTAAAAAAATGGCAGATGAAATTCAATGTGGACAAGTGAAAAGTACTCAGTATAGGAAATGTAAACAGGGAAACCAGATACCAGATGAACAATGATGTTATTAAGAAATCTGACTGAGAGAAACATTTAGGAGTAATGATAAGTTGGAATCTTAAGCCTAGTAAACAATGTGTATTTGCTCGAAGCAAGTCTAATAAAGTACTAGGGTTCACACAAAGGAGTGCTAGTTACAAGAATAGTGAGGTCATCCTAAAACTATATCTTGTGCTTGTGAGACCTCACTTGGATTATGCAGTTCAATTCTGGTCACCGTATTACAGAATGAATATAGAATACTTGGAAAGAATTCAGAGGAGAATGACTAGACTAATCCCAGGCATTAAGAACCTTAAGTACAGAGACAGGTTAAAGCATCTTAATTTGCACTCCCTCGAGAGACGTAGAGTGAGGGGCGATATGATAGAGGTGTATAAATGGATGTCAGGGCTAAACAAAGGGGACATTACAAAGCTACAATGGTTTTAAATTAGACAAATTTAGATTTAGGCACAAAATAGGTAAACATTGGTTTGGAAAGAGAGTGGTGGACGAGTGGAACAAGTTACCAAATATCATCATTAACTCGAATACGCTGGCTAGCTTCAAACAAAGGTTGGATGGATATATGAGCAATAAGGGTTGGGTGTAAATGGGACTGCCCAGTATGGGCCAATAGGCCTGCTGCAGTTTCCTCCATTCTTATGTTCTTAACAGTGATTTCAGTGTATAATTCTACTGAAAATTAACACTGTATGAACACAGTACATGCACTACCTCACATAGCATTGGCAATTGTTTGTGTACCACACATTACTGTACCAGGACACCCTCAAGTAAGTACAGTACTGTACACACCCAAATCTAGTTTTGTACAGTATCTTAATACTGTACAGTATAATTTATATTCTATTTCTATGATTCATGAGTCAGTAATTTATGAGGATGTTCATTATAGAAATTATATAATGTTTTCTTTCATTTTAAATTCAGTAAGGAGGTGAGGAGGTATGAGGGAGAGAGGGAAAGAGGGGGGGAAACTGACCGCCATCCCTGAAAAAAGTTCTTCGTAATCTCCCCATGCCTGCCATTACCACTGTACTGTACAATAATTTTTTATTATTATTATTATTTTTTTTTTACTAATAAAGATATGTTTACTATAATAATCTGTGCTTATTAATACCTGTACAATACTCTTTAAAATGTATCAGTACTGTAATGATTAAATAAAAAAAAGGGTAAATTTGGCAATGGCTAAACTTACCAGCCACCTACTCTCCTCCCAGTAGAGAGGTCTGGGTGAAAAAATTGCCTTATTTTTGTTCAATGCTCTGAATGCGACGATCAACAATGCTGCCCAGGTATGTTAATTCCTAGCCAATTCGCCAGGCCAACATACAGGCAATTAAAATATCTAATAATTACTTAATAAGTAATATTAGGAGGACACATTGCTACCTGGCATTTATTTGCTATTTTGAAAGTCCCTCCTTCAACCAGCCTCCATGCGCACTGCGAAGCTCCTTTCTTGCCTGGCGATTCAGCTATAAAACACACAAAGGAAATCTCCGCGAATTTGTGTTCTAATTGCTGAAATACTCACCTCCGCAAGGATATTATATACGGTATTTGTACTTAATAGCACAGTCATGAAGTGGAGTGACTTTTATTTTGTTTTGTCTCTCAATTATTGTATTTGGGACATTTTCTTATACGACTTTGGGTCAGCATGGCAACCAAAACACATTTTCTTTGTGAGTCGTTTAGATCGTTGTGACTATCCCTTGCCTTTAAGTCACTCAGTGAATGTCGCTGCGCCCTCCCGGGCTCGTCTTCACTAAAAGAGAATACGTGAATGTATGTATGTATATATACAGTATACAGTCAACCCTCACTTTACGCGGTCCCACATTCCGCGTTTCCACGTTAACGCGGTGCCCTGCCAGAACCTAACATGCTCACATTACGCGGTGCGTGAACCCCATTACGCGGAGAGTGTCCGGCGCGATGCTATTTTTAGATTCGCCCCACCCGCCTGCCTGCCTGTGCTCTCGCCTCTCCCTCCTCCTCCCTCCGCTTGGGCAAGCCGCGCGGTAAGGTTGCACAGTGTGTGTCTTTGTTGCGTTATCACTGACATCATATGACGTATCGGACTGTGATTGGCCATGCATCCCTACCCCACTCTGCTGCTAGCTGTAATTGGCTTAAAGTACTATGACGTGTCCACCCGGGGGAGGAAGGGAGGGAGGAAAGACGATCCTTGACCTAGCCGCGCCAGTTTCATCCCTCCACGCCAGACCGTGTAAACGTGCATCCATTGTTCTCTAAAATGGCTTCCGCCGGACCACCACCCCCAGAGAGAAACCTTTCCTTACCTGGACCCAGCGGCACTAAGCCAAAGAAGACAAGACGTTCCTTAAGCTACGAGGTGAAGTATACCATCATCCAAGAGTTGGAGAAAGGAACAAGGCAGGTTGATTTGGCGCGCCAGCATGGTGTGAATGAATCTACGATTCGAACAATAAAGAAGGATGCAGCCAAGATAAAGGAGCACATGAAGATCACAAAGTCTACAGGTGCTTCTAAGATCAAGTATTTTCACAACCAGGTGCTTCTCAAGACAGAAAAATTACTTGTGAGGTACTTGGTGCGTCAGGCGCGACGGAACATGGCGGTCGACACGCACTCTGTTAAGGAGTACGCATGTGAACTGTACATTGCAGTGGCACGAAAGATGGGAATTACAGAGCCCAAACCCTTTAATGCTTCCTCTGGGTGGTTACAGAGGTTTAAGATCCGGAACAAGATCACCAATATAAACATTGGTGGTGAAGAAGCGAGTGCTGACCGTGCTGCGGCTCGGGAATTTCCTCCGTTTTTACGTGAGATTATGGAGGAAGGACAGTTCAGTGACGACCAGGTGTTTAACATAGACGAATCTGGTCTTTTCTGGAAAAAGCTACCTTCCAAGTCCTTCGTTGTAAAGAATGCCAGCAAGATTCGGGGCCGGAAGATGCAGAAGGAACGCATCACCGTCCTGTTTACCACCAATGCCTCCGGTACCAGTAAGCTCAAGTTATCGGTGATCCACACAGCACGCAAGCCGCACGCCTACAAAACCATGGACATGACCAAGCTAAATGTCCACTGGCTGACCGCACGTAAGGCGTGGATGTTCTCTACACTGTCCCTCTCCTGGTTTGATGACTGTTTTGTTCCCGATGTAAAGAAATTCTGTGAGTGACAGAATGTGCCATTCAAGATTTTGTTGCTGCTGGACAACGCACCAGGACACTCGCCCCTACTGTTAGATCGTCACCCCAACGTAAAAGTGGTCTTCCTTCCTCCCAACACTACGTCTATATTACAGCCCATGGACCAGGAGTTAATCTGTAATGTAAAAGCTGCATTCTCTGCGAAAAAATTCAAACTCCTGAACGACTACACCAACACCAGGGAAGAGTTGCGTAACCTGAGTGACACTACCACCGATAGCAAGAGCGAAGAAGATGAGGATCAACAGTTGGCACAGCAAAAAATACTGTTCAAACAATTCTGGAGAGTATTTAACATCAAGAAAGCTGTGGACTTCTTGGTGGAGTCATGGGATCAGCTGTCTATTGCTACAATTCGTCACGCATGGAGACATGTGTTGCATGGAATACCAGGTGAGAGGAGGAGTCAATCTGTGACTGGTGAGGTTCAGACTGTTGCAGTAGCAGTGGACCTTGCCAGAGAAGCTGCGCAGACTGTTACAGTTCCAGGCTTCTCCGAGACCACCAACAACGACATCCTGGAGGTGATAATGGAACCTGCTGTGACCACCGATGAGATGGTAGATGATGATGACGACGTCAGTGAAGAGACAGGTGGTGCGTCATCCCAAGAAGAACAACACTTATCCCATAGTAATGTTAGGGGTGCCATCGAGTGTATCGAGAAAGCCAAGCTCCTCCTTTCCGACTACCCTGACACAAACAGGTATGAAATCTTCACTACCCAGCTGTTGCAGACTATGGAGCCCTACATCAAGGTGTATCACGATAACATCAACACCAGCCGTCAGCAAAGCATAACAGATTTCTTCGCCCGCAACCCACCACAGCCAGCCCAAGCCAGTGATCATGACAGTGAAGATGACTTTGAGGGATTTGTCAGGGAAGCCCTGACAATTGTAAGTGACAGTAATGGTGATTCACCTGAGGGCCAGTAGCCTGCCCTCTGCCTCGGAACCAGCCTCCATCCCCGTACGCCGACCCATCTCTTCTACTAACGTAAGTGTTCCACATAACTTTTAGTTTTCCTAACCTAACCTTATTTTTCCTATGTTAACCTTTATTTTTCCTAACCTAACCTCTTCTATATTACTTGTTTTTTCATACCATCATAAAGTTAAGATAAAATTTTCACTACAACATAGTTGTGTGTCGTCAAAAAGTGGAGTTTGGGGGTCGACCCGGACTCTATTTCAATTAATCCCATATGTTATGCTATTCACTTTACGCGTTCCTCACTTTCCGCGGGAACATGCGGGTTACATTAACCGCGTAAAGTGAGGGTTGACTGTACATATATATGTACAGTGGGGTATGCTATAACGAATCTAATTGGTTCTAGAACCTTGTTCGTTATAGCATTCGTTCGTTATAGGATTAATCCGTTCCAGGCCCCCAAATACAACCACTTAACACTGAAAAATACAATATAAAATTGTAAAAATTGTAAAAAAGTGCATAAATATGCATCTAAACCCCTGAAATAAAGAATATCATTAATATTTGTAATAAAAAAACAATAAATTAGTAAAAAAAAAAAAAAAAATTTTTTTTTTTTTAAATAGTGTTCGTTGTAGGAGTTTCGTTCGTTATAGCATTCTCAATTTTATAGGTAAAACCGTTCGTTATAGGAATATTCGTAGTAGGATCCGTTCATTATAGCATACCCCACTGTATATTGGTTATGATCTCTTTGTCCCAATTAATCACGTGCTAATATGAATACAATGACTGTCTCTCTCCCTTCTCTTATGTACGTTCACAAAACCTTTGGGCTTCCGCCCTTGGGTTTCTATTTGTTCTCAGCAAAAAGGCCAGAGTTGAGTTTGTCTCTTCATAACTTTGATGTCCTCAGTAGCGGGTTCAAGCGAACTTTAGCGAGGCTGCTAGACTTAGCGTTCCTTCCGGAATGTTGACCTTCCGGTCTTACTGGCAATCTAGAGTTATGTTGAAATGGACTTTACACCTTCTATGGATTATATGAGACCAATTCAAGGTGGAATTCTCAACCCAATAAATATTGCTAGAGTAACAGTGAACTTTACTGCCAATAAAGCGCTATGTTAGCGGCTCAGCATTGTCAACCCTGCCGGGTGATAGTGCACACGGAGGAATTTTCCCTTAAGTGTTTACTTGGGGGATAATGTCTGTGCCCCTGATTGGCAACAAACAAAGATCTTGATCCCTCTAAATGAAATGTTATCAATGAAATTATTCTATAAAAACAAATTTAAATAAATAAGTTTCATTGAGCTAAGGGATACTTCATAAATAAGAGTCGGGAGACAGATACGAAATAGTGAGTTATTGTTTATATTGGTCATAGGAATGACTTGTATAACACTAACTTACAAATAATATAACATTTATGAGTCATATTGATTAAGTTTGGGAGAAAATGCTTTCTCCCTTATTAATTATTATTATTACTTTGTGTTATAATGATATAATGTGACTCATGGTATAATCCTAGTTCAGATGAGTGATGTTCCACTGTAGGATAAAGGTCAGGACTCCGGGCCTATGGATAATGGAGGAGACTATGGAATTGTCCCTGAGGAGATACTATTGAGTGCTGAGCCACAAGGACTAGAAAGTTCAGCTCAGGCACTACATTCAGGGGAATTGTCTGTCAGTAGAGAATTTGAATTCAGTAGTAGTAGTTTCACCCAAAACCCAAGGGGGCCATACTACATGTAATTATAAAAAATGTACAGCGATTTGGATTACTAAGATAGATCCTCATGTGGTTTCCATAATTCATGGCAGCTGTGTCTCAAATAACCTATTTTCACCAATGGATTGTGCAGTTTGTTATGATCAAATTTTTCAATTTCATCAAGCTACAGGTGATAAGAAAGATTTATTGCAATTACAAATTAAAAATAGATGGAATAAGGCCTTGAAGAGTAAATTTTTGAATGTACAACAATGGAAAGATCCCAAGTTGGCAGAAAGTTTAGGATTATTGGTGTTAGGTAAGAGACTTAATCCCCACTTAAGCAAGACTGCTCCTGCTAAGAAAAATAAGTTATTGGACCCTCCAGACTGTGAGGCAGTAGGAAGTCCACAGAAACCTCTATCTACTCAGTCTGATTTCAGTGGGTTCCAGGATCAGGACGATGAGCCTGGTTCTAATCATAGTATTCAGTCTCTTGAGCAGGAAGAACCTGTTGAGACTGACTTCATCCTATCCACATCTTGGCAACCACTTCCACCTGGGGCAAAAGTGTTGGTTACTGCCAGTAGAAACAGGCTGCTGTCGACTGACACGCAGTTGCTGGATAATATTGAGTGTAAGGTTGATTCTAACAGGCCATGGATAACATTGGTAAGAGCTAAGTCTTCTTTGTTCACTAATCCATCTGAATCTGTGGATTCCTTATTCAAGGTATTTTATGAAAATGTCTCTAAGCTTCCTGATATCTCAGCAACTACAAAGAGAGAGGAAGGACAAGCAACTTTGGGTCATCATTCTTTGTTTTGGTGATACTACACTTTCTTGGCCTGATATTTGCCCAAAGATGATCTCTGAAATAGACGAAGTCTGGGCTAATTTATTGAAAGACTTAACATTCATTCCCGCTGACAGGAATGCTCACAAGTTTAGTTTTTTGAAGTACCAATTTAATGGCGAAAAGAGTTCCTTATATGATCTTTCCCAATATTTGTCAGCTTCAAAATACGCTGATATAAGTTATGAAAAAAATTTGAAACCAGTTGCCCCTGCACTGCTGCTTGAAGAATTTAAAATTAGGAAATTGGCAGCAGATGTTTGGTCTGCAATTATGATGTGTCAGTCACTAGCTAAGTTTGTGCTGGACTACGAAGAAAATTCAGAAATGGACAAATGTTTTGCTGCTGCTCTACAAGGAATCCCATATTCCCTGTACAACTCATTCTTAGATCATTTGTTGAAAGCCCTTAGACGGAAAGTCCAGCTAAGGAAACAAGCAACAACTAATGCTTCAAGTAATAGCGCTTGTTTGTTGATACGTTCTTCTCCTCTTTCTCCGGCTTTGTTTGGTGAGCAATCATTGATTAATTATAGATCATCCTTGGAGAATACTATTAATATTAATGTCCCCAGGAGTCCTCAGACCTTTCGGAAACCTAGGAGAGGAAGGTTTTACAGGGGAACAGGACCAGCTGCCCAGAGTAATAGAGGTGGCCGTTTGTTCAGAAACAGAAGGAGACCTTATTCCACCACCTGAGCAACTTCCCCCTTCCAATGAAGCCAGACAGCTGGGTCGTCTAGGGGGTTGGGAGAACACATGGACTTCTTCCATATGGGCTTACAAAACAATCAAAGGGGGTCTCACATGGACTTGGCTGAGGCACCCTCCCCTAACATCCCCAAAGAAGGGTAAAAAACCAATCCCATTACTTACAAAATTTGTAAGTCAACTACTAAACAGAGGTGTCATAGAACCGTTGCAGTCAGGTAAATGTTTCATGTCTCGCCTATTCCCAGTCCCCAAGAAAGGCAGCGACAAATTAAGATGGATTTTGGATCTTTCAATCCTAAACAAATTTATTCCCAAAAGAAGTTTCAAGATGCTCACTAACGACCATCTGAGGCATCTACTTCCGCCCAATGCTTGGATCTCAAAAGTGGATCTCAAAGATGCCTATTATCACGTTTCTGTTGCTCCCAGGTACAGAAAATTTCTGGTGTTCAAATTAGGGGAATTAAGTTATCAATTCACAGTGATGCCATTCGGTCTGACAATTGCACCAAAAGTCTTTACAAAACTGGCAAATATTCCCAGGAGGGCATAAGAACCTTTGCTTATCTAAACGATTGGCTGATAATGGGAAACTCTTTCGAAGATTGTCAAAGGGCGACCCAACGTACACTAGTACTATTTCAAAACCTTGGTTTAAAGATAAACCAGGTCAAATAAAATTTAATACCATATCAAAAGTTGGATTGGTTAGGTCTCCAGTGGGATACAAATCAGCAGTCAGTCAGTTTACCAGGACCAAAAGAAACAGATTAGATAAACAAAGTAGAAGCCTTTTATGTAAAGCACAAGGTTTCTTGGCACAATTGGGGAAAAACTTCTGGGTCTGTTGAATTTTGCCACAATAGTGGTTCCATTGGGAAAGTTAAGGAAAAAGCAACTATCTTATCTGGGCTCGAAGTTGCTTCGCAGAAACAGAAAAGTTGCTTCTTCTCTACCTATTCAGAAAAAGAATCATCTGTTATGGTGGACAAACTGGGACAATCTAATCGGTCCCTCTCCCTGGGTTCCACCTCAAACAGGTTTGGTCGTTTGTACGGATGCGTCCAAAATAGGATGGGGATACCATTCTTCAAAAGGAGAATTCAATCAAGGAAGGTGGAGCAACTTCCTTTGGGACAAACACATAAATTTAAAAGAATTAACAGTGGTCCTATTCTTTTTGTCGGCAAACCCAAATTTACAAAATATGACGATCCTGTTTGCCATGGACAACAAAACGGCAGTCTTTTGTCTCAATCATTAAGGGTCAACCAGGTCTTGGCCCCTTCTACAACTATCAGAAAAATTTTTCAGGATTTGTACAACACAAACACTTTACCTCAAAGCAACTTATATACCGGGAGTGCAAAACAATTGGGCAGATGCGCTGTCCCGACTCCGGCCAGTATCGACATAAACAGAATGGTCCCTAAAGGTATCGGAGTTCAAGAGTCTAGTGAAGAAGATTGGAACTCCACAGATAGATCTGTTTCCCTCCCTATCAAATTACAAGATGCCAATTTATGCATCTCTGGAAAGGTCAAATCTTTTAGGAAATGCCCTCCTATTAGATTGGAACCTTTGGAATTCAATCTATCTATTCCCACCTGTGAAAATAGTGCCCAAAGTGGTTCACAAACTCATATTCTTCCGAGGCAAAGTCCTCTTAATTGCATCATATTGGATCCTACAACCTTGGTGCCTGGATCTACTGGACTGGTGCCTGAATCCTCTACAATTGCAACAAGGATGTCTAGACCAGGTACTACATTCTCAGTTCGAGATATTCTTGGCACTTCTCGCTTGGAGTTTCTCAAAAAAAGTTTAAATAGGTTGTTAGGTAATTCCAATATAGCTAATCAAGTATTAGCAGGTCATAGACCCCAAACTTCTATTCAATATGAGAAAGCTTGGAATCTTTTTCAACAATTTATCAAGTTAACAACTCCGGATTCATTATCGGAAACAGTTGTATTAGAATTTTTAGAATTTCTGTTCAGAGTTAAAGGCCTTCAAGGATTGACAATTGCATCTTATAAATCAGCATTGGTTGACCCTTTAGCTTGAGGTTTTAATATTACCTTCAACCCAAGGCTTTATCAAATGCTAAGATCGTCCTTTTTCATTCAGGGACCTCCTCGACCCAAGAGGATCCCGCCTTGGTCTCTGGAAAAAGTTACTAATCTTCTTATGGGGCCTAATTACAATATAAATCTGAACAGGGAAAAATTACTCCAGAAGGCAGCTTTCCTCCTAGCAATAGCAACAGGTATGAGAATCGGTGAACTGATTTCAATTTCCAATGATCCATCATTATTGGTATTTTCTGACGAGGATGTTAACCTTTTTCCTACGGAGATCCTAAGAAAAAATGAAAGGGAAGGTTTCCAAGCTCAACCTATTAGGATAAAACGTCTAATGGATGAAACTAGGGTTCCTCACATATTGTGTCCAGTTAAAAATCTTCAGGAATGGTTCACCAGATTCCCTAATAGAGGCCCTTATGTTATCTCATCAAGGGATGGTAAGAAATTATCTCCTAGTCAATTGACAAAATCCTTATCTCAATTAGTGAATCAAGCAGACCCTGGCAAGAAATTTTTGGCACAGGACACTAGGAAATATGCAGGGTCTGTGGCCTTTCTGCGGCACATGAGTCTCAGTCAGATCAAGGAAATGGGCTTTTGGAGATCTTCAAAAACTTTCAAAGATAGCTATCTTCATCTATCTCTGAGAGATGCTTCAAATGTGGTGGTGCTGGGTTCCCCTCCCCCATCTAGTCAATCTCCACTACCAGGACCTTCTTCCTCATTAGAATAAAGTGAGTATCCTTTTTGAGTAAATTAACATTTTACCTTCCGGTAAATGTTCTTAATTTTGGAAATTTTCAAAATAATTTATAATATAATCAGGAGCTAAGTCAGCGGAGCCTTGTATGCAAAGTCACCTCCCTCTCCACCTCCTACTCGGGTATTCTTGCTGATCGTCGCATTCAGAGCATTGAATAAAAAGCCGTTTTTTTCTAAAAACCAGTTTTTGTGACATAGCTCGAATGAGATGTCCATAACCCACCCATCTCCACCCCTCGAGAGTGGACTTTTAATTACTGCTCTCTCTGAGGCAAGAGATGAGCTTTGCAGTGCGCATGGAGGCTGGTTGAAGGAGGGACTTTCAAAATAGCAATTAAATGCCAGGTAGCGACGTATCCTCCTAATAATATTTTTTAAGTAATTATTAGATGTTTTAATTGCCTGTATGTTGGCCTAGCAAATTGGCTAGGAATTAACATACCTAGGTAGCATTGCTGATCGTCGCATTTGAGCTATATCACAAAAACTGTTTTTTAGAAAAAACCGGCTTATTCGACTTGTCATGTAATTTTGATGTCAAATTAATAATTATACATTGTATTTTTTCTAAAGTTTTTAATATTTTATATTAACCATGATAAAACATACACCATAAGAGGCTGATCATACAAGAATATATAATAATAAATGTTGGAGTGTATGTGTAGGTGTGTATCGCCTCCTCCCTGCCTCTCTCCAACCCTTTTTACTGTTATCCTCTTCACCACTGAATGGCTCGTTAGCCGCTTGGGCGATCGATCACGTCTGTTACTTTTCTTTTATCCTTTTCACCAATTGACCGGCTTGTTAGCCGCTTGGGCGATCGGTCAAGTCTCTGTTACGCACTGTTGGCAAGTACTGGGCAAGCACCAGCTCCTGAATGTACCTGAACCTGCTCCAGTGTTGGTCAAGTCTGGTCTTGAAAGAGCTGACACCCGGTGCTGACACAACACTTTCTGGTAGATTGTTCCAAGACTTCACAACTCTCACTCTGAAAAAGTTTGCCCTCACAGTTTTCTTGACCTGCAGCTTCTTCAATATTGAGCTGTGACCACTTGTGGGGCGAGCATCCGCCAGCTCCAAGTAAGGACACTCGACTGAGTAGTGCCCCTTGAGATGCTTATACACCTCAAATAGGTCACACCTTGCCTGTCTCTAGTATAAGCTCGGCAAGTTCAGGTGCTCCAATCTCTCAGGGTAGCTGAGGTGCCGAAGTGCAGACACCAGTCAGGTGGCCCTCATTTGAACATTTTCAACCAACTGACAGTTCCCTAGCATATCTCGGGGACCAGACAGGGTGACAGTACTCCAGATGGGGAAGCACTTTACTCTTGAAGATCATTACGAGGGACGGACCGTCTAGATATCTGAACGACCTTCTTATAAGACCCAATAAATTGTTTGCCTGATTTACCTTCTCGCAATGGCCTGAGAACTTCAGCTCATTGTCAACATACACACCTAGGTCCTTCTCACATTCAGTCTCAAATAGTGCAGTTTCTTCATCCCGTTGGGACATATGATATGCCTCCTTACCGTTGGTACGCCCCAGGTGCATCCTCTTACAATTCGTGACATTGAATCTCAGCAGCCATTTCTTCGACCATTCGTGGAGCTCAAGAAATCCTTCTGCAGCTCTTCACAGTCCTCATGGTTCTTGATTTCCCCCAAAAACTTGGCATCATCGGCAAACGTTTGTATGGAGGAGTGTACAATGTCAGGCATGTTATTTATGAAACAACAAATAACAGCGGGCCCAATACACTGCCCTGTGGTACCCCGCTTGTGACAGGTACAGATGATGATTTCGTGCCATTAATCACCACACACTGCTTGCGGTCATGTAGAAAGTCTTCTATCCACGCTAGGACATTTCCCCGAATTACGTACCCTTCCAGTTTGATTTTCAGCCTTTCGTGGGGTACACTGACAAAAGCCTTGCCAAATCTAGGTAAATATTGTCGATATTACCACCCCATTCCAGAATATGGGTCCAAATATCCAATACCTTGAGCAATTGTGTAAAGCAGGAGCGCCCCGGCATAAAACCTTGTTGGTAATCCTTTACAAGATTGTTTCGTAGTAGATGTTCCATTGTGGCATCCATGATAATACTCTCAAGTACTTTACATATTATGCTGGTCAGGCTCACCGGTCTATAGTTGTTCGTGGAGTGACGATCGCCCTTCTTGAAGATAGGACTCACATAAGCCACTTTCCAATCACTGGGGACCTTCTGTTCATCCAGGCATTTACAAAACAGGATCTTCAGGGGCTCGTCAAGCTCGTTGCACAACTCTCTTAACACTCTGGGATGCACCATGTCAGGGCCAGGACTCTTATGGACCTTTAGCTTTGACAGTATATTTCTAATACCCTCTTCTGTGAACACAATGTGGGTCAGCTCTGTGTCGAACCGTCTGTCCTCAAACGCAGGAAGGTTAATGAGATCCTCTCTTGTGAACCCAGAGGAAAAGAAGCTGTTCACTGCCTCAGTTTTATCCTGGTCAGGATCTGCGTAACTACTATCTTCAAGCCTCAAGTCTGATACTCCTACTCGTATTTTTAATTTCGACTTTGCAGAGCAGTAAAATGCCTTTGGGGTAGACTTGACCTCACTTGCAGCCAGCCTCTGGAACTCCTTATCAGCCCTTTTACACTCTACCTTTGCTTGGTTTCTGTTTCTTGCATACATCCTCCTGTCCTGCTCATCGTTCGACCAAACCCACGTCTTGATTTTCTGGGTTTTCTTCTTAACTTTGTCGACTACCGCATTGTTCATGTGTAGGGATCCTCTCGGATTCCTAGAGGCACTGGGTATGGTCTTGGGTATATAATTATCCATCAAATGGATCAACTTTACTATTTATGATATTCAGCGTAGTGTCTGCGTTCTTGTGCCTAAATGAGTCAGGCCAGTGGATACCCCTCATCCCTTTGTAATATCCGTTTGCACCTTGGCCTGGCCTTATCTTGAACTAGGTAACAGATAAATCTGAATGACAACACTATATGGTGACTGGTGCCAGCTGGGGCAAGGTGTTCCAGTTTGGCCACAATACCCTCCTCGTTTGTTATGATGAGATCTAGTGGCTTGGGTGTTTGCTCCCCTCTGTAATGTGTCGGGTCTCTAACATGTTGGAACAGAAAATTATCTCTCAGAGTTTCTACAAAAAGAGTAGCAGGGTTATTCAAGTCATTTAGGGTGAACTCGTTTCTCCAGGCAATGTCGCCAGAGTTAAAATCCCCGGTGATAAGGAGGTGGCTAGAGTTGAGCATCGCCGCGTTGTCTATTAAGGCTCTCAAGTTCCTTTGATTTAGTGGGCCACAGTTTGGGGATCTGTAGATACAGCATTCGACAAGTAAGTCCCCCTCCCTTTAATTTAATTTTACACCACTTGGACTCTTCGAAACATCCTCACCCAGTACCCTCGCCTGGCTGGCTCTAAGGTCTTGCCTAGCATAGATAACCACACCCATTTTGCAAGTTTCTTGAGAAAGGTTCATAAATGAGTCATATCCAGCAAAACTGAACTCACATTCCTCTGGGTCGATTCTCCTGTTCTTGTACAGCAGTTCTACAACTCCTACAATATCTGGTTGGTGTACCTTCAGTATTATTTCAAACTCCTCTCTCTTATCAAGGAATGTGTCAGTAATAGTGTACATGACATTCAAGCCAGAATTTGTTCTCGGTAACGTCTCTGCTCTTAGTAGTAACCCCCCCTCCCCCCAAATTCTCAGAAGCTGCAGCATTTGCTAAGTACACTGTATTTTGCAGGGTGTGGTTAGAAATGTAATTGTTTACACGGCACTCCCCTCCTCCTGGATGGTAGGTGGAGCTGGTGCCACCTCCCGGGTGGGGGATAGAGCGGGTGGAGGGTGTGCTGCTGCCTCCTGGCCGTGTCGGCACACTTTCTTCCACTCCCCTCCCCCTGAATATAACCTATGTACACCCGTCCCCATTCCTCCTCGACTCTTCCCTTTTCTGCTTCAAGCCCTGCAAGAGCTTCTTGTGCTGTTCCCTCTGCATTACCATGCGACCTGGGTGAATGAATACACTCCGAGATGCCTCACTCCTTGCTAAGTTTTTTGCCTGCCGAATAGCCTCCCATTTCTCCTCCTCACTCACTAGTGTGATCCTGAGGGGGCGAGGCTTATCCCCCTGCTTTTCTCCCAGCCTCTTTACATCCTGTGGGGTTGATGGCATCTTCAGAACCTCTGTACAAATATTCTTAAACTGCATCTTATCGTGTGTTACCTTACTCTCAGTTCTCTCCGCCTGGAAACATTCCCGTTGTTCCTCCTCTCCCCTAACAGTAGGTCCGTTAATTTTCATTTCTTCGACACACTTCTTCAGAGTCCCTAGCTGCTGTAGAACCTGTTCTGATCCTGCATTACTCTCCACCACCCCCCAGTGGCCCTGCTAATGCCTCAGCATAACTCCTCTTAGCAACCACCTCCAATCTATCGGCTACTTCTTCAGTCTTAGCAAGGATCTCTTTCCCAACTTGTTCTAGTTTGGCATCCAGCAAGGATCCAGCTTTATCTATTTTCCTCCTTAGGGAACTCGTTCACCTATGGCGTGCAATCACCTCTTTCACCTTGAATATGCAGTCAGGGCAATACCAGCAACAGCCTTCATACTTTATGGCAGCTTGCATCGTCCTAAACGTTGCAATGGTCAGACCTGTATCATCCATATCCGTCATCCGCCCGCAGTAATCACATATCATACTCATGGTTGTTGTTGTTGTGGGCGGGGGAGGTGCAGACTGTGTATATATCTACACCTATTTAAAAATAAAATAAAAACAGTACTTAGCTGTCCTCTGCTGGTTTTAACCACCCCTGTTGCCTTTAGAGTAGTCTTCTGTTTTCTTCTCTTTTTTTTCAGTTCACTTCGGCATTTGTCAGCATTTATGTGCTATCTTTATGTACACTGCATTTTGCTATGAATAACGGATTTTATAAACCCACCCAGTCCTTTAGAAACGCAGAAAAATAAAATAAAACTTCTTTGGGGCGGTAATAGAATGCCTTTAGGATAGCCAAGCCTGTTGATTTTATTCATTTTAACTTGTATTTCCTTATACTTTCTTTTCCCGTTCTCATCAATGACTATATCTCTTTGTGCATACTGTATCTCCCTGTGAATGGTGTATTGTAGGCACAGTTTCAGTCCATGAGAAAGCACACAAACATAATAAAATTTAAAGTCTCTGTGGCACCTTTAACACGACTTGGTTTCTGCTAGCAGTGGTACCTTACCAGCTTGCTTGCCGTTTGTATTCACTTTAAGTTTTTATAACCTCTTCCGCGGTCACTGATGACACTATGAACCGATTAAACTAAAGGCACAGTTCTACACTCCCTGGTTGGCCTTTATCACAGCCATGACCACAACTCTGTTAAAAAATAAATAAAAGCTTTGTTATATAGCAAAGATTTTGTGGTTGTAGGCATCTTGACCTGGGCTGTACCTCCAACTCGGTAGAGATTGAGTTTTAAAAAATACAAAAGCACCTAGCATTAAAAATCCTACATCGATTTACATTTTCACATCACTAAGACGATCTTGATGATCTTTTGTAATCATGTCCAATTTCTTCCGCTCAACAACGAAGGCCCGAATGCCAAATGCGCTTTGTTAATAATGAATAATAAACAATATTGTATTGTCAATGACAGTACAGTAGTTTATTGAACAGTAGTGACAATTGTAGTGTGCTGCTACAGGCAGTCCCAGACTTTCAACACAGTTAGGGACCCAAATCCAGGTCGTAAGTCGAATTGGTCGTAAGTCGAAAATGCGAAAATAATACATAGACAATTTAAAATGGGTGTCTCTTTTTCTTCTCAGCACCACAAAACTCTCACTTTTAAGCTTGCCAGACATTTTAAAGGAAATTACAAAAAAAAATTTTTGTCAGTACACAGCGCAATCACTAACGTTGGGACTCGAAAATACGTAATTTGAAAAAATTTTGGTACAACTGTGTCATGGTCATAATGATGGCTGGCCTGTTAAAACCTAATAATTCATATTACCCTCCACGCCCACAAAACCTGTAAACCTTCCGAGTCTCCCAGTTGAAGCATTCGTTCTCTAACCACTTCAGGAGATCCGAATCTACTGTTTTCTATGTCTCATTACCGGAGAAACTCGAGTACAGTAAAACCTCAATTAACCGACCACATATGGGGGGAAGGGGCCGACGGATAATCCGAAAGGTCGGTTAATAGTACATAAAGTCTACGTAAATAAAACATACATTTTCAAAGTACCTTTCCCTAACCTACCTCATTTAATTCCCTCCATTAATTTTTGTTCATTTGCCATTCATATTTCAATAGAATTTGCTTTATAACATTAACCACTTTAGTAAATAAATATGAAGCAGCACAGAAACCATGAATAAAAAATGGAAAAGTCAAAGAACAGATGTCAACACAAAAATTGTGACCAAGTCCCAGGTTGCTGATCTGACTTTCTACCTCATTTACACACAATTGCAGGGTCTCAATTGCCTCTCTTACTATTGACAATACAACATACATACAGGTATATTGTTTCTCACTCTTGATTTTTTTTATAATTTTTGCATTTATTTATGGTTCTTTATTACTATTATTATTATTATTATTATTATTATTATCATTATCATTATTAATATTATTACATTATCGCCCCCCAGGCACCGATGTGGGTCAGTGACCTGTGCCCGGTGGGCTAATCCCTGTAATTTTTTTTTGTTTTTTTTAAGGAGTTCGGGACTTACAGTTAATTCGAAAGTCGGTTAATTGAGGGTCGGTTAATCGAGGTTTTACTGTATACCTAAATTCCGCAAAGGGTATTCATACATTTGAATTGGTAAGAGAACACCCTTGCTTTGCATCAACTTAGAGATGTCTGATTGCAGATGAAGCATTCAAGATCCGTTGTGACTGATGTTGAAAGCTTCAATTGTATTTATTGTCAGCGCAATTGTTAATATAAGTCAGGGTAGAGTAAGCAGTGAGAGTGAGGTATCATTGACGTCGGCCACAGAGATGCCAGTGATTGTTGACCGAGACTGAAGTCACCTCTTTTTCACCTATGAACATCAGAGAACCTGATGTTCATGGTGAAATTGTTGTAAGGATGTTAATTATGAAAGTAATTAATCAACCTGAAAGGAACTGTCAGGCCAGCTTTCTTTGAGAATTTAACGGATGTAATCGGATACTACTTGTCTTAGGCTCCGCCCACCAGGGACTGCCATCCTGAACCTTGAAATCAATTTAATTCCTGTCTTCGATAGCTCAGTCAGAGCATAGATTGAAAAGGGAATAGTAGGAAATGGAAATGAGTTCGTAGTCTCGGTTTCAATCGTCAAAGGATACAGTAACGTAGTACATTGAAATAGTTGAGTGAGTGGGATTCGAAACTTAGCGATGGAGAAGAGTGCGGCGCTGTTGCTCTCAGGCGTCAGTCTAGCGTCCGAAACTCCTCCACCCACAGGCATGTCCACTCCTTCCGTATTATACCTCGCCACATTATGTAATTTTGACTTAGTTAATAGTTTGAATATGCAAGTGATACAGTAACGTAACTGATGTGTTTTAAGTGAAGTATTCTTACGCCCTTAATGTCCTTTTGAAACGTTGATGTTCATGTCAACAACCTCAACCTAGCGTCCGAAACTCCTCCACCCACAGGTTCCTCGGCCACGAGCCTTGTAGATTGGGACGTCTTCCATACTAGTTTGAGAGATAGATGAAGGCCAGTAAACTCAAGTAAATTCGTGAACCCGAGCGTCAGGAACTCACCACCACCTCTAGGGCCCAGGGAACTAGCCAGCCTTCACCTGACCCGTTCACTGCCCAGCTTGTTGATATCACAGGCCGAGCAAACACTGCCAGCCCCCATCATTGTTATGGATGAGTCCATTACTCACTAGGGCTATTTGGTGGCTGTGTTATTCCTCCGAGTACACCTATAGGTGTCCACCTGAATTGTCTGAGTGTGGGCATTCAGCAAGAGTAGGTTGACCATCACTTTGCTTGTGAGCAAAGATACCACCGTGGTGAAGAAAGGCTACTATTTCTGGTGCTGTTTAAGTACCGTATATCTCGGCTTATAAGACGAAATTTGAACATTAAAAAAATCTGCCCAAAGTTAGGGGGTCGTCTTAAGCAACAAATATAAAATTCTTACGTCTTAAATATTGTGTCAAGAGTGGTGATGGAAACATCGTAAGCCACTCACAAAGTCCTACCAATAATTATTTTATACTGAAACTTCCGTTTGGCAAGCTGGATTCAAATTAAGATTACCGGTATATTAAAATAATAAAAATGTATTATAAACCTGTCTAACATACCCTGTAATAAACACAGCTATCATCACACACCCCTCCCCATGCCCCCCCCCCATTTGCCAGTGAGGAGACAAGAAAGGGAAAGTGACAGCGAGATTGAGCTATTTTTAGCGGTGGAGGTGGTCAGTAATGCATACCGGTATCGGTATATTTACTCATAATAATATTTATCTCCTATAAATAATTGATTTAAATTTTATTTTTTTACAAAGAATATTCAGTAAATGAGTGCATTAATTCTTGAAACTATCGACGGTTAATTACAGACGCTTAAGTGACGTCACTAGTGTTTACACTACACCAGCGGGTAACATTTGATGCCATTACTTGAAGTGAATTGGCCTTATTTTAAGTAACTAACTATAAATAAATACAAAAATTAAAAAAAAAGATCAAAACTGATTAATAATATACTGTATGTATATATATATATATACCGTATATACCCGTGTATAGCACGAGTTCTTAAGACCAAATTTTTTGGCAAAAAGTTGGGGGTCGACCTCTATACGGGTAATAGTTTCGTTAGGTTGAAAAATATTTACCAGTAAACAATGGAAACGACGCACCAACGCACCACCCGCTGTGAGTGTCGGTACAGTTGCCAGGGCAGATCTCTTGCATCATCATAGCAAGCCCAAAGTAGCCAAATGCATGGTATGGTATGCACAGGAGGATGTAAAACATAAAGTATACACGTGGGCTAATCGTGATGACATAATATGATGTGAGTCAGATCATCTACACACAGTTGCCAGTTTCAAAATTTTCCTTTTAAAATTTTAAGTTACCGAGTATTTCTTTTCTCAAATCGTTTTACAATACTGTAGGTAAAACAGTATACTATTGTGCAAACCCCACAGAAAAAAAATTAACAAATGGAGACACCAAAAATGTAAAAAAAAAAAATGCTGTCTGACTTGCAACACTGTTGGTAGGGTCAGGTGGTTCTAACGGTACCTGCCAGGACCCGGTAATCAGATTTATAACAATATCTAACCTCAATTACTGTAGTTTATCTGATGTAGGCAATATGAAGTAAAAAATACCAGTTAAAGTGAGAAATTGGAAGAGAATAAACAAGAAAGATGTTGGGCTATTTTTGGTAGGGCTGAGGGAGAGAGTACCAGCTGTTTGGTCTTTTTTGGTGGGAGAGTCACGCAAATATCCGTACTAGTATTTGTTTGGTGTGTTCTATATTTTTAAAAATGAATACTTGTAAATTAAAAGTACCGTAACATTGTATTATATAAAAACTTGTCATATTTCTGGAAAATAAGAAGCAAGAAAATAAGAATACACCGGTGAACACAATTTCAACGTACGCTAAAATTAAAAGCTGCTTAAGAAGGGCCGATACAAACACAAAGCCTCCGCGACCAGGGCTCTGCCGTATCAGCTAGACAGTACACGTGTTTTTCGAATCGTTTTCAGTTAAAAAACTTTTACATCACAAGTGAATTAGGATAGAATATTATTGTAATATAACAGTTTTTAACTGAAAACCATTCGAAAAGCGATTACGGTAACATCTTTTGAACGAAAGAAAGCGAGTCATTGTTTTTGTCACGATTTTATCCCACTTTCCACTATAATACGTACGTCATTTCAGCAAAAATATTACATTTCCATATTCTCAGAAATAAATAGTAGTTTTGCTGAAACGTGATGTATTTCAATGTAAATTAGGATAAACTACATGAAAACAAAAGACTTTACCTAACCTTCCGATGTTCAAGATATGTTACTCGTATTTTTAATAGTTTTCGGTTAAAATACTGTTATATTAGTGATATTCTATTCATACTGTGGTTGATATAATACCTTCACGGAAATGTAATATTTTTTGCTGAAATGACATACGTATTACAGTGGAAAGTGGGATCAAATTGTGATGAAAACAATGACTTTGGCTTTCTTTCGTTCAAAAGATGTTACCGTAATCACTTTTCGAATGGTTTAGTTAAAAAACTGTTGTATTGTATTACAATAATATCCTAATTGACTTGAATAAATATTACGATACCATATTTCTGAATATTTTCATTAAAATCCATCCAAATCATTTTCCTTGTCATCGTCTGCAGCACCAAACAGCTTCTCCCAGTCCTCTCCTTGAACAGGGCTAGAGGGTACGTGTTTTTTGAATCGTTTTCAATTAAAAAACTATTACATCACACGTATATTTTACCTAAACTGCGCCTGAATGAATATATTCTCGGAAATAAATAGTAGTTTTGTGGAAACGTGACGTATTTCAATGTAAAATAGGATAAAATACATGACGAAAACAAAAGACTTTACCTAAGCTTCCGATGTTCTTGAGATGTTACTCGTTTTTTTAATAGTTTTCGGTTAAAATTCTGTTATATTACAATGATATTCTATTCATACTGTGCTTGATATAATACACTCACGGGAATGTAATATTTTTGCTGAAATGACGTACGTATTAAAGTGGAAAGTGGGATCAAATCGTGACGAAAACAATGACTTTCGCTTTTCTTTCGTTCAAAAGATGTTACCGTAATCGCTTTTCGAATGGTTTAGTTAAAAAACTGTTGTATTACAATAATATTCCCTCCTAATTGACTTGAATAAATACTTGAATGGAAATATCCAATATTTTTGTTGAAACTACCCGCGTTTCAGTGTAAAGTGTCGTGATAATAAATGGTAAACAAGTTTATAGGACGTAGTGTTTTCCTGAAGGTTTTGTTGTTCCTTTACCCTCAAAAACGTGGGTCGACCTAAAAACGAGGAATATCATAAATTAACGATTTCTTGGTCATAAAATCGGGGTCGACCTATATACGAAGGGGGGTTATAGACGAGTATATAATATATATATATATATATATATATATATATATATATATATATATATATATATATATATATATATATATATATATATATATATATATATGTTTGTGTAATAAATGTATGTAGTAAGTACCTAATATTTTTTCACTCAAATCCTAATGAAACACTACTGGAGAACATTCCTTTGTCGCAAAACAAGTTTATAAATTTAAGAAAATAATTACAGTGTGTTTAATATATTACAGTATATTATAAATAAATAAATAAACAAATAATTCGGTAAATCTACTTCAAGTAAATGGAAAATAAGCAAACAAATGTTATTTACCAAGACGCTTCCGTCTGGCTCAGAGTGAGATGGAGGGGAGATATCAAGACTATTTATAGCCCGTCTGAAGTGGCCAGTACCCTAATGCACCATAAATAATTCATTGAACATTCATTTGTTGTACATAGTATATATATATATATATATATATATATATATATATATATATATATATATATATATATATATATATATATATATATATATATATATATATATATATAAATAAATATATATATAAATAAATATATATATAAATAAATATATATATAAATATAAATATATATATATATATATATATATATATATATATATATATATATATATATATATATATATATATATATATATATATAAATATAAATATGTTTGTGTAATAAACATATGTAGTAAGAACATACCGGTAACCTTTTTCACTCAAATCCTAATGAAACACCACAATTAGAATAAGGTGGTTGCTGTTGAACCACCTGTTGTATAAATAGTCGGAACACAGTCACACCACGGAGACGAGGGAACACTCCCACCACCGATCGTCTCTTGCGAAGCAAGCGTATAAATGAAAGAAAATACTTGCAGTGTGTTTAATATGTCACAGTATATTATAAATAAATAAATAAACAAATAAAACGGTAAATCCATTTCAAGTAAATCGAAAAATTTTACTCGACACCGACATTAGTTCCACTTACCGGTAAATAGCAGACGCTTCAGTGACGTCACTAGTGTTTACACTACACCAGCGGGTAACATTTGATGACATTACTTCAAGTGAATTGGCCTTATTTTAAAAAACCAAGGATGGTTGGTAAAGGACTACTGAGTCAGTGGGTAAGTGTCACATTTGGGGTACTGGTCTTATACAGCAAATAGAGCTCAAAAGCTACTTTTTAAATGGAAATTTGGGGGGGCCGTCTTATGCACCCCGACGCCTTATAGGCCGCAATATACGGTATTAATGTTGATGCTGTAACTGGCATCATTGCCACGGGTAATAATGGTGCTGCCTGAAGGTTAGTGTCTCCGATTGATTATCTAGGTCGTATTGACCAGTTCCCTGTTGTTAGGTGCTACCATATTTCACTGGTTGGTCTAATGTGGTAAGAGCTCCCGTTAAATTTGCCAGTGTTCTCATTGGTAATGTTCCCGGTGTTCGTGACCCTAACGGCCCGGAACCTTTATAACTCTCCTCGCCACCAGCACCAGTCTCCTCGCCACCAGCACCAGTCCCCACTCCACCTGCTGACGACGACGACTCGCCACCTGCCGACGTCGCCTCATCACCCTCACACGCCGCCACGCCTGCAGCCAAGGTCCAAGCTGTAGAGACATGGACGACGAAGGTGAAACGACCGCATCCCCTGATTCTTCCGAATTTATTGCCACTGACGGTGACTCCCGGGGAGTTCGCCAAGCTTCAAGACTCGTGTGCCACTCTGAAGCGGGTAAGGGAGAAGGTGACTTCCGGGGAGGAGGATCAGGTGAGAGATGGGTTGGTTTATAAGTTTGTTTCTATTAATGGGGTGTTACACAGGTCTTGTGTGTCATCCATGCGACCAGGCAAAATAGGTCGGTTTTTACTTGTTGTCCCTGCTGTTTGTCGTAGTAACATTGTCTCTGTAGCGCAAAAGAGCCCTCTAATAAATCACTGTTCTCGGAGGAAAACTTATAGGAAGGTTGCTTATCAGTTTTATTGGCCAGGTATGGAAGCGGATATCAGGGCTTTTTGTAGGAGTTGTGATCAGTGCCCGCATATGTCCGCCAAGGGTAGAATCCGTCCTGTTCCACTCGAACCCTTACCCATCATTGCAGAACCATCTTCTTGGGTAGCCATAGATTTTGTTGGACTGTTCTCACCCCCTTCCTCTAAGAAGCCTAAATTACATCAAGCTACATAATTTGTTAAGGCAATATAATTGCAGGACCCACATTGCTCGTGTCCTTGACTACATCCCCAAGCTGAAGTTAGTCGAAACACTACCCTGCAAAAGTTCCTGTGAAGTTCGGGCACCAGACTCTGATGATCTCGGTTGCCAGTTGCTGCTAACACCTGACGAGATGGAAGAATCCTCTACGACTGGAAATAGGCCCAAACTTAAACCTGGACTGAAGCGGACCCCACGTGTAGTTTCCTTGATACGGCCTTACGTTTTGGACATCAAGTTTCCACCTATTCTTTTATGTGACCCTTCTTTATTGTGTATTGTGTATTTAAGCATTTGTTGTAAGATGATTATGCTTTGTGTATTAATCTTAAATTTTAATCTACCTTACAGTAGATTTTTGTTGGGGGAGCTGTGTAAGGGCAGAAACGATCTTCCTGCTCGTTACCGCTGCTAACTCTCTCGTTTGCTGGTGCGACCAACACTTGGGGGAGGTTGGGCAGAGGTGAGAACGGCAGCGACTACCTGTGTCACGGGCAGATTCACCTCAGCCGCCATACAGTCACTATCTAGCTACCCCGCTGTTCATCAAATTCTGGCTGTGATCTCATCATAAGTCCTGGACTCATGGGCTGTTTTCCCAGGCCTTCACCTATCGACTGTCATTTCTCTGGACATCAACCACTACCGCTGCTGCCACGAAATGCCAGCTCCTCTCCACCGTCTGTGCCCTGGTGTTTCGTCTGCTGTTGCTCAAGTGTGGAGTTGAATGGACTCTTCCCTACCCTGAGTGTGGATCACCGTGTTTCAGAACCTTCCCCCAGGGCCACTGCTGTAGGAAATATCTGTTCATTGTTTGATTCTTTTGTTGTTTGATTCCTTTAATTGCTGACTCCCTTTTATTGTTTGATTCTATTAGTTGTTGGCTCCCATTAATTGTTTGATTCCTTTAATTGTTGCTTCCATTAATTGTTTGACTCCATTAACTGTTGACTGCTTTTATTGTTTGACTCCCGTAATTGTTATTTGATGTTTGTTGAGTGGTGTCAGAGTTTTGTGTTATATTTTTATAGTAAGGAGATGTCAATCTCAAACGGTTGTTTGTTATTCCTCAGAAAACCATGGGCATTGACATTCCTTTATTGAGACCCTGATTAGTCTGGTAAGGGATTTCTGTCCCTAAATCCCAGGCCTTTACACTATAGTACCTAGTATAATATAATACGAAACAACAAAGCCCAACCATTAATAAAGCAATGAGTAACTAATCACCGATCACTTTTACATTCATTCATAATTTTTAATGCGTGCTATAGTAAACAAACAGCCTCGAGCTGCCAGCTGTTTCCAGCAGTGTTCAAAGAATCTTGAACAAGACTGTACATACCACCAACAATACTGATAGATAATCATGAGCTACGCAATGACAGACAGATGCGATCAACAAAGAACCCAGTGCAGGACTGTTGTGAGTGGGTTGGCCATGTGGCAGCACGCAGACAGATATTGCCGCGGCTGCCAAGTGCAGAGAGAGATGCATTCCCTATGGTGGTGCAAAGGGTTAAATATTGTTTCCTTTTAAAAATTTCACTAACTTGACATAGAAAAATATAATTTAATTTGCTGAAATTCTTGCAGGACAGCGATTAATTTGAGTATATGCAACCCATAGTTAGCATTAGAGATAAAAAAAATCCAACTAATGGATATCGACAGATATCGTTAAAGTGGATAATCTTTTTATCATATATAGCGAGATGGTCTTAATTCATAATTATTATTAAAGCGACATATTGCTGAACAGGACATCGTTTATCGAGGTTTACCTGTTCAGTATACCACCACTTTACTCACCAGCAGATGCTGTCATCTTGAGCCTAGAGTAGGCAGACACTTCACTCAGCTGAATGTAACATGTAACCGTAATCACGTCTTAACACTTGTGATGGAGATTGGGTGGGAGATTAGTGAGTCACGTTACTGATCTGATCTGACCTGATGCAATGTCAGGTCACCCATTGTTGGGGTGGGGGATTAGTAGGTCTTATGACCAGAAGATGTCTTGAAATAAAGACGAAAGCTAAGGTGTTCCAGTGTTTCCCACTCATTGAATGTACAGTACAGTACAGTATACGTAACTTTAATTATTTTGAACACTTTTAACCCTTAGGCTCTGGGTGACATTACAGAATGTCCGCTTATTTTCCCTCCATCTTTTGTATTATTATTTTTGGAAAAGTTGATTTTTTTCTCAATTTATCAGCACGGGGGGTGGGGGGGATATTGCCAGCAGCACCCTAACCCAGGGCTTAAGGTTAACACTGCTTTAACACTGTATTGGCAGATTTTGTTCTGGTACAGTAATGTACAGCACTGCTTAACACAAATTGTACACAAAAACAGGTGCTAGTGATGGAACAACCTATTAAAATGGCAGCAGAATATGAACTAAGCAATCCAGGCACAGTTAGGCCACCCATGCACCTGGCACGTTGGGGTGCATTGGAGCATGATGCAATCTCTCAGAATGCCCTGATAATTTATTCCAAGGCCCAGAATGGATTTTTATATTTTTATTTTAATTTCCACAAAAAAATGCTCTTGATTTTCAACCTTGGAAAATCGTTCACAAACCCGGAAATGAGAAAAACTTTCAAGAAAAATTCTGGCTAACAGATAATACTGTTCGTGGGAGGCAGCTACATGTAAGGGTAATGAATTATTCCCACACTCACCCTTCACACTCCTGAAGCAAGGTCCTGTAATGTGTGGTAGCATGGCCAGGCTGACACTTTTGCCAAATCATAGGCCTAGAGGTACTTGAAACACTATATAGAAATCAAGCTACTTGTAATGTGTGTAAGGTCACAAGGTACTGGTAACATTTCAACATGGATATATCCATGATTGACACCAGTTAACTTCTTTTATTTATCACAGACATATCCGTGACTGATGCCCAGCTGGTTAAATGGGATGCTGAAGGCAACAAATTTAAAAGAAATCTTAAATTGGGAACATCTAAACAACTACACATAAATTTCTTAATATGATACAATTAAATCTATGAACAAAACTATATTTAATTTTACCATAGTGATGATGAGACCATTGACAGTGCCAATCTCTTCCCTGATGGCAAACACATCGAGTAAGGCTTGTGTAGGGTGTTCTCCCACACCATCTCCGGCGTTAATAACTGGACGTCGACTGACAGCTGCAGCACGCTGGAATTTCATTGCACAATGATTACCTTCAGGAAAAGATTAATGTACTACATATATATCATATTTTATCTTAAAAATTTTATATTTTTATTTTTAACCATTGAAATTATCACCTATGTCAATACTTTCCTAAGTATTAAAGAATCATAACCCCTTCTTGTAGAAGTCAGCTAAGTATCTCGCAGTCAGTTGGAGAAAGGTATATTTCATAGTAATGAGGTGAGCCATTACTAAATTTAAGTTCAAAATAAATAGTATAGTGTAAATTTTCGACAGTGGACATAGGCCATACTCTTGAGTATGCCACCTAACTGTGGTCATTAAATTGTCACGTGCTCATTTAATTAGTACTGAATTCTGTATTGATTTGTTAATTTTCATCTCTAATATGTAGTTAAGTAAGTTTCAAGTTAGGTCATGGTAATTGAAAATTTGCCATGGAAATGCAGCCCCTCATTATAACACTAGAATCTATTGTAAAATAGTGTCTGCTTAATATTGGTTCATATAATGTTTCAATTTTAAGGAAAGGATCACAACATAAAACAGAAACTTCCTGTACACAGTATAGATTAGTGTTAGTGTTGTTCAATATAAATGTATTGGAGAATACCCTAACATGTTTTACTGTACAGTCAACCCTCACTTTACGCGGTCCCACATTCCAAGTTTACGCGGTGCCCTGCCAGAACCCAGGATGCTCACATTCCACGGTGGGTGTACCCCCTTTACACGGGTGAAGTATAATTTTTTTATTTAGCTCATAAAATTCATACAAATTATCCGGCCAGAATATAATTTACATTGCTGGAATTCTTACAATTTGATGATCATTTTGAATATAACCATCATAGATTTTGCATTAGACATACAAATTTTAGATGTAATGTTTACTCTGAGTAAATATGTTATCTTTTGTGAAAAATATATGACATTTATATTCAAAATATTCCTGGTCTTACAAGGAATCCAGCAATGTCAATTATATTATCCTAACTTTAGTTTGAGGTATTATTTATTACTATACCTGGTTTTCCCCCAAAAATTTCTCAGAGGGAAGAGCCAGTGAGTGTACTGTGAGAAGAGGGGGAGGCAGTCGAGTCCATTATTTGAATGGACATTAACTTGGCGACTGTATTTCTCTATTTCTCTTAAATATTTATTGTGTGCATGTACCATCATAAAATTAAGATGTTATTTTTACTAGAACATAGGTAGTGTGTTGGAAAAAGTGGAGTTTGGGGGTCAGCTGGTCTCTATTTCATTTAATCCCATATGTTATGTTATTCACTTTACGCGTTTCTCACTTTCCGCGGTACCCTGTGGGTTACATTAACCGCGTAAAGTGAGGGTTGACTGTATTATATGGTAAAACCCCATTAAAGTGGATATCGCTTAAGCTGGACAAAATTATTTGCCAACAAAAATTTAAAAATTAAAATAATTCAAAAATTGAAAAAAGTAGGACAAAATTTGTCCTCTGATGACATGTCTGCCTTGAGCCAAAATTTCAAGGGACCAAGGTGTCAGCATGCATGACACAGGTGCCCGAGATTTATCAATTGTTGTTTTGGGGAATATATTTCATTCACTCTAGTAATGATACATTGCTCCTTCACATGTTTATCACTGTGCCCATCACCATTTTCGAATTAGACTACCGGTACAAGTTATGTATTTCTCCCATACATATTTTGATCGTATGCCTGGCAACGGGAGCCTGGGAGGCGAGAGCAAGTGAGTGACTGCTAGTTAGAGCGTCATCTGCAGTTGTAACTCTCCTCCCTCTTTGCCATATTTCAATGGATTTACTGTTATTATTATTTTTTACTGATATAATAATGCTTAATAGTGATTAATCATGGCATTGTAGCCAGGTTAGACTCGCCACTATAACCACCAGGCAACTTGGCCAAGCAGTAATGTCTTGGTTTCTTTCAACACGTATTTTCGGGTAGATATATTTACTTTTACTTTTATCCTCGTCACCACTGATCGGCTCGTTAGCCGCTTGGGCGATCGGTCACGTCTCTGTTACGCACTGTTGGCAAGTACTGGGCATGCACCAGCTCCTCAATGTACCTGAACCCGCTCCAGTGTTGGTCAAGTCTGGTCTTAAAAGAGCTCACACTCGATTTCGACACAACACTTTCTGGTGGATTGTTCCAAGAGTTCACAACTCCCATTCCAAAAAAGTTTGCCCTCACAGTTTTCTGGACCTGCGATTTCTTCAATCTTGAGCAGTGACCTCTTGTGGGGCGAGCGTCCGCCAACTCCAAGTAAGGACTCTCGACTGAGTAGTGCCCCTTGAGATGCTTATACTACACCTCAATTAGGTCGCCCCTTGCCCGTGTATAGTATAAGCTAGGCATGTTCAGGCGCTCCAATCTCTCAGGGTAGTTGAGGTGCCGAAGTGCAGGCACCAGGATGGTGGCCCTCCTTTGAACATTTTCAACCAAATGACAGTCCATAGAATATCTCAATGACCGGACAGGGTGACAGTACTTTAGATGGGGAAGCACTTCACTCTTGAAGATCATTACGAGGGACGGATCGTCTAGATATCTGAACGCCCTTCTTATAAGATACAATATTTTATTTGCCTGATTTACCTTCTTCTCGCAGTGGCCCAAGAACTTCAGCTCATTGTCAACATACACACCTAAGTCCTTCTCACATTCAGTCTCAAATAGTGCAGTTTCTTCATCCCGTTTTCTTCGACCATTCTTGGAGTTCACAGAGATCCTTCTGCAGTTCTTCACAGTCCGCTTGGTTCTTGATTTCCCGAAATAACTTTGCATCATCGGCAAATATTTGTATGAAGGAGTGTACAACGTCAGGCATGTCATTTATGAAACAAACAAACAACAGCGGGCCCAATACACTGCCCTGTGGCAACCCGCTTGTGACAGGTACGGATGATGATTTCGTGCCATTAATCACCACACACGACTTGCGGTCATGTAGAAAGTCTTCTATCCACGCTAGGACATTTCCCCGAATTCCGTACCCTTCCAATTTGATTTTCAGCCTTTCATGGGGTACACTGTCAAAAGCCTTGGCAAAATCTAGGGATACATTGTCGATATTACCACTCCGTTACAGAATTTACGTCCAAATATCCAATACCTTGAGCAATTGTGTTAAGCAGGAGCGCCCTGGCATAAAACCGTGTTGGCAATTCTTTACAAGGTTGTTTTGTAGTAGATGTTCCATTACGGCATCTCTGATAATGCTCTCAAGTACTTTACATATTATGCTGGTCAGGCTCACCGGTCTATAGTTGTTCGTGGAGTGACGATCGCCCTTCTTGAAGATAGGACTGACATAAGCCACTTTCCATTCACTGGGGAAGTTTTGTTCACCCAGGCATTTCCAAAACAGGATCTTCAGGGGCTCGGCAAGCTCGTTGCAAAACTCTCTTAGCACTCTGGGATGCACCAAGTCAGGGCCGGGACTCTTATGTACCTTTAGCTTTGACAGTATATTTCTAATACCCTCTTCTGTGAACACAATGTGGGTCAGTGCTGTGTCGAACCGTCTGTCCTCAAACGCACGAAGGTTAATCGCATCCTCTCTTGTGAACACCGAGGAAAAGAAGCTGTTCAATGCCTCAGCTTTATCCTGGTCAGAATTTGCGTAAGTATACCATCTTCAAGCCTCAGGTCTCATTCTCCTACTCGCGGGGTATTAATTTCGACTTTCCATAGCGGTAAAACACCTTTGGATTAGACTTGACCTTGCTTGCAACCAGCCTCTGGAACTCCTTTTCAGCACTTTTACACTCTGTCTTTGCTTGGTTTCTGGCTCTTGCATACATCCTCCTGTCCTGCTCATTGTTTGGCATACCCAAGTCTTGAATTTCTGTTTTTTTTTAACTTTGTCAACCGCCGCGTGGTTAATGTCTAGGGATCCCCTCGTATTCCTAGAGGCACTGGGTTTGGTCTTGAGTATATATTTATCGATGAAATGGGTCATTTTACTAATTATGATATTCAGCGTAGTGTCTGCGTTCTTGTGCCTTAATGAGTCATGCCAGTGGATACACCTCATCTCTTCCCTCATCCCGTTGTAATTTCCCTTGTAATATTTGCACCTTGGCCGGGCCTTATTTTGAACTAGGTATCAGTTAAATCTGAATGACAACACTATATGGTGACTGGTGCCAACTGGGGCAAGGTGTTCCAGTTTGGCCACCATACCCTCCTCGTTTGTTATGATGAGGTCTAGTGGCTTGGGTGTTTACTTCCTCCTGTAATGTGTCGGGTCTCTAACATGTTGGAACAGAAAATTATATCTCAAAGTTTCTACAAAAAGAGTAACAGTGTTATTTAAGTCATTTGGGGTGAACTCTTTCTCCAGTTGATGTTGCCATAGTTAAAGTCCCCCATGATAAGGAGGTGGCTAGGATTGAGCATCGCCGCGTTATCTATTAAGGCTCTTAAGTTCCTTTAATTTAGTGGGCCACAGTTTGGGGCTCTGTAGATACACCCGCCGATAATTAAGTCCCCTCCCTTTAATTTAATTTTACACCACTTGGACTCTTCAAAAGCATCATAACCCAGTACCCTCGCTCTAAGGTCCTGCCTAGCATAGATAACCAAACCCCTCTTGCAAGTTTCTTTAGAAAGGTTCGTAAAAGAGTCGTATCCAGCAATACTGAACTCCTATTCCTCGGGGTCGATTCTTCTGTTCTTGTACAACAGTTCTACAACTCCTACAATATCTGGTTAGTGTACCTTTAGTAGTGTTTCAAACTCCTCTCTTTTATCAAGGAATGTGTCAGTATTAGTGTACATGACATTCAAGCCAGAATTTGTTCTCGGTAACGTCTCTGCTCTTAGTAGTAACCGCCCCCTCCCCCCCCCTATTCTCAGAAGCTGCAGCATTTGCTAAGTACACTGTGTTTTGCAGGGTGTGGCTAGAAATGTCAATGTTTACACGGCGCTCGCCTCCTCCTGTCTGATAGGCGGAGCTGGTGCCACCTCTCGGGTGGGGGGTAGAGCGGGTGGAGGGTGCGCTGCTGCCCCCTGGCCCTGTGTCAGCACTTTTACTTCAACTATCTTCCCCCTGAATATAACCCATGTACACCCATCCCCGTTCCTCCTTGACTCCTCCCTCGTCTGCTTCAAGTCCTGCAGGCGCTTCTTGTGCTGTTCCCTTTGCATTACCGTGCGATCTGGGTAAATGAATACACTCCGAGATGCCTTCCTCCTTGCTAATTTTTTTGCCTGCCGAATAACCTCCCATTTCTCCTCGCTCACTAGTGTGATCCTGAGGGGGCGAGGCTTATCCCCCTGCTTTTGTCCTAGCCTCCTCACATCCTGTGGGGTTGATGGCATCTTCAGAACCTCTGTACAAATATTCTTAAACTGCATCTCTCTTGTGTTACCTTACTCTCAGTTCCCTCCGCCTGGCTCTCGGGGACTCCAAAAAATATTACATTGTTCTTGCACTGGAAATGTTCCTGTTGTTCCTCCTCTCCTCTAACAGTAGGTCTGTTAATTTTCATTTCTTCGACACATTTCTTCAGAGTCCCTAGCTGCTGTAGAACCTATTCTGATCCTGCATTACTCCCCGCCACCTCCCGTGGCCCTGCTAATGCCTCAGCATAACTACTCTTAGCAACCACCTCCATTCTATCAGCTACTTCCTCAGTCTTAGCAAGGATCTCTTTCCCAACTTGCTCTGGTTTGGCAACCAGCAAGGCTCCAGCTTCATCTATTTTCATCATTTACTTTTACTCAGTAACATGCACACACCATCCTACATATATAATGAAAAAAGTTAGATAAATAATTATCCTAAGGGCAAACTGCCATAGGATGAAGTAGCATTCATATTTTTTGCAATTTTATTGAAAAACTGAACAATAACCATGGTCCCTAAGAAAGTGTTTGGTACCTGTAAGGGTGGTGAGAAAGTTCACCCCTTATCAGTCACGATAAGATGCAGTTTATGAATATTTGTACAGAGGTTCTGAAGATGCCATCAACCCCACAGGATGTGAGGAGGCTAGGACAAAAGCAGGGGGATAAGCCTCGCCCCCTCAGGATCACACTAGTGAGCGAGGAGAAATGGGAGGTTATTCGGCAGGCAAAAAAATTAGCAAGGAGGAAGGCATCTCGGAGTGTATTCATTCACCCAGATTGCACGGTAATGCAAAGGGAACAGTACAAGAAGCTTCTGCAAGACTTGAAGCAGAAGAGGAAGGAGTGGAGGAGGAATGGGAACGGGTGTACATGGGTTATATTCAGGGGGAGGGTAGTGGAAGTAAGTGTGCCGACACAGGGCCGGGGCAGCAGCGCACCCTCCACCCGCTCTAGCCACCACCCTGGAGGTGGCACCAGCTCCGCCTACCAGACAGGAGGAGGCGAGCGCCGTGTAAGCATTGACATTTCTAACCACACCCTGCAAAATACAGTGTACTTAGCAAATGCTGCAGCTTCTGAGAATGGGGGGGGGGGGGGGGGGGGGGGGGTACTACCAGTGGTGGACACAGCTAAACGAAAAGCTAGCTTCGCTAACCGCTAATCCGCTAACTAAAAAGTAAACTTCGCTAATGCTAAACCGCTAAACAGCTAAAAAAATTAGTGAAAGCTAAGGCTAGCTGCTAACTTTTATTATATGAATTTAGCTTTTTTTTTGGGGGGGGGGGAGGGGGGGGGCTCTAAAACCTTTAAAAACAGACCTAGAGAGCTGAAATTTGTATATGTTGTCTTGTAGCTTAGACATAGAGCTTTCCAAAAAGGTATAGCATGCCAAGATCAGATGATGATCAAGGTGTACACAAATAATTAAATGAACAAATGAAATTAAACATTAGTTCACATTCAAGTTTCAACATACACTTTATAATCTTTATTTACTGTACGAAAAGACAGAAAGTATTAATAGAATCCAAAAACTATAGTACTGCATAGCATAAGTAGCAAATAGCATCATGCCAAGATCAGATGATGATCAACTTATCAAGGTGTACACTGTACACAATTTCACAAATAATTAATTTGTATTCTAATACAACCTATCAACCTTATTCATTATTCATGTAAATATGCAATACCAACCACATACACATTATACCAGAGCATTTTTATATAACTTAATGTTGTTCTTAGTCATTATACCAGTGCATTTTTATATAACTTATTGTTGGTCTTAGTCATGTAAATAAACAAAAAACTCTAAACTTTAATGAAAAGTAAGTTTTTAGAAAATTTTGTTTGGTGCACACCTTGGATAACATCCTGCTATGAACTTATGCAGTACTTAGCATAACCAAATATATTGACACAAAAAAATCCTAATCAAATTAACTAATAAATAAAAAATGAAATTATACATTAGTTTACAATTACGTTCTATGATTCTTTCAACAGACACTGATAGTCTTTATTTACTGTAAAAAAAAAAAAAAAGTACAGTGTCATGGTTACGTTGACTGCTGATCTATTTAACTGATGATTCTTATTAAACTCCACGCCCGCAAAACATGAGCGAGTCCGCGACCCCTAGAAGGAACGTGTTTAGCCTCGCGATCTCTCCCAGTAAGCCCCGCCTTTGTGAAGACAGTTATCAATAAGTTGTTTATTCCACTTTCTCCTGGGAAGCTCAATCTTGAATTAGTCTGTGTAAATCAACCCAAGTAATTCGCCAGACCTTTGTCAACTGAGGGTCATCTTTGAATGAGTAACAGTTAGTTTGTTTGTGATTATTGTCATTGCGTGAGTAGCGATCACTGGCAACTCAGGGGTATATAAACTCAAGATGGCCAGGGAGAGTGTCCCCTGACGCTGATTCCCGTTTGTCTCCAGGTATATTGTGTGTTCCCTAGCCATTCAGTTAATCCAGTCAATTGTAGTGAATATCAGTGTTCACCAGTGTTCATGATTTAACAGTTGAATTGTCATTCACCCAGTGTAGAAGTAATATAACGTAAATATGTCTGTCATCTAGACAAGAGAGTTTGTTGGTGTTGCCATGTTTCTCAGTCCCCTGACGCTGATTCCCGTTTGTCTCCAGATCCCATTGTGATTCTTGAATCGCTCTACCATCCAACAACGGCCTCGGATGTATTAGATGTCCAGCCGGGATAATATATGAGAAGATGGCACCGATGCGGCCTGATTAATGTGCCCCACGGCTTCGTTGGGCCAGACCCGCCATGTGTCTGGCTACCCCACAATAACAAAGGTCGTGGGCCCTAGTGTTCTGCCCTGGGTTACTCCTTGGAAGTGAATGTCCAGAGAGTGTTGTAACATGTATGTTAGGGATAATTAGTTGGAAATAATTATCCCATTTCGGGTAGTGGACCCCTGCATATACTAGTGTCCTTGTTTACGTATATGTTGAATAATCTACAATGAGTGCCATGTAATGTACCACCAGTAATGTTGTGAGTAAGAGTAAAGAAGAAAGTACTGAGTTTGCACTAAGCCCAGGAGGTGAGCCTGGTAATTATATGATTAATACAATATCTTTCCCCATTGATTGCATATTAATAAATTTGTTTTTAGAGTACTTTAGGTGTATTCATTTCTCTCACGGTATTTTACCTTTATTTCCATCCAAGTGACCTGATACCAAAATTACCATACTCACGTGTGTAGACCCTCGACCATGCTACCAAAAGAATGTCCATGCTACCAAAGAATAGGTGACGGAACTGAGTAAGAGTAAGAACTAAGAGAAGTAAGTAAGATGAGGGTGGTGTAGACAGAGAGGGAACCGGCCCCCTCACATTGGTGGCAGCCCAAGAACCCGCTCCCTCACATTGGTGGCAGGCCCAAAAACCCGCCCCCTCACATTGGTGGCAGCGGTGGGATGTAATTTATATGGTATCAAGGTCAGGAGGAATAAATGTGATACTGTGGGTAATTTTTGTGTTTAAATGTGAGCTGTAATAACCACTTCTCCGTGCATTTACCTAACCATGTCACTGTAACTAATGAATATTTCAGAGTGCTAATAATCTTGTAATGGAAATTTTTCCCAGTGTACAGTATAGTGTAATTCTGTGCAAATTTTTTTTGAGGTTACGGAGATCTTGAAAACAGTTCACGGCAAATACTTTACTTGGAGTTAGGTTAGAACATGGGCCTCGAGAAAATTAGAAATCTGTTTTAAAGTAAAGTGTACAGTAAAATGTATTGAAGTGTCTGAAAATGTCTGAAAACAGAGGTTAGCTACCTAATTTTTTTTGCAGTCTTTTGTGAAATCTCAGAAAAGTGTTGGTTGTATGCCAAGGTAAATTTTTTTTTGGGTGCCTTTCTGCACTGGTACGGTAGCAATTGTTGTGATCACTCGAGTCAATACTTTGTTATTTACAGACAATGAGGGACATTGATCATGTGCCGTGTTACGAGTGTTGTGGACAGTGTCGATTTCTGAGTGTACCGGAAGGCCGTAATTATATTAAGGTTATGTAACAGTGTTATTTGCAATTGACATAATATGAGTGTAGTTGTTTTAATTTTAATTGGAAGTGTTTTAATTATAAGTTGAGGTCAGAATTGGGCGAGTGAATTTATTTGTATAGCCTGTGTTGTGTTAGATACCCGAGTATTTTGTATTTTTTGTATTGTTTCTATTAGTATGATTTTTAGTGCATAGAGCATTAGTTTCTAGCAGTGTAGACTTACAGGCAATGTCATTAAGTGTGTTTTATGTTTATTTGAGATCTAATACATGTATAATTTCAGCTATTGCTTTGATGAATTGAGGACTCTGTGGTGATATGGACATCTGTAAAAGAACACAATCTTTGAAAATTGATTGGTGAAAGTACATGTAAGGACCCCCCCATTTGTGAGTACAACAGAGTAAATTGTGAAATGATAAGTGTTGAAATCATTGCAATGAAAAGACAGTGAATATTTGTTGAGTACTGAGGGGACAGTCTCGTAAAGTATTACAGTATTACCACTTTATTTTGTGAAAGTGACACTCGGTAATGGAAATGTCTGATTCTTTTTTAAGTTTGATTTGTTGGAGTACAGTGTAATTCCAGAAGAGTTAATACAGTGTTGCATCCTACAGAGATTGACAATAACAAGTACAATTGCCTTTGAGTGTGCACAGTAAGTTTGTCTTGAAAAGTGACAACAAAGTACAAGTTCACATTTCAGTATTATTACTACGGGTAATGAGTAATAAGTTGTGTAGTAATTTGTGCAATAATTTTGAGCCAGTATTTCACGAATTTTCATGTATAAGGACAGTTAGGCAGTAATCCATTTGTTTTTGAAAGTGTGCACTGTACCCGTGTTGTGTAGTAGAGTGAGTAGTTGTGACCTCCAGGCATGATGGCCGTCACAAGAGAACAATTCAGGGCAGTCAGCTCAGAACCTGTGTCCAGTAAGTTGATGTGTAGACTTGAGAAGTATGAGGGTGGAGACATGTTCATTCTCAGGAATGACACCCAGGTTTCACCACCAGTTGCTTCATCAGGTGCATGGCCTGATGGACAAGGAAGTGTAGAAAAGAAGAGTGTGGAATGCCTCTCTTGCTAGTTATGTGAGAGACGAGCATCAGTGTTACCGAGATTTCTTTAAAGGGCTGTAGACTTTGACCGGAAGGCATTGATTGTTGACGTGCATGGTGAAGAGTGATGTTTTGCATACTTGTGTTGCAATTGAGAAGTACAACTGGTAAGTGAGTACATTGTTTGCCATGTGAGTTGTGGAATGTTTGAGAGTGTGTAGGTGTTTGTGATTTTTTTTTCTTTGATTTTTTTTTGATGGGGATTGTCAAGTGCAGTAGACACAGAGATTGGAAGATGGATTGGCTGTTATGCAATCATCTGATGGGTATCTGTTACTAGTTGAGTAAAGATACCAGTTGACAGTTCTCAAGTTTTGCCGGTAAAGCCCTAGCTAGGCTTATTGTGGATGTGTATAAGAGTAATGTTCGTGACTTTTAGGTGGAGTCAGGCCTCGACAATGACGCTGATTTTACTACATGGCTAATGCCATAAGTACAGATAGTTTTAGGTTTGACTGTACTCCCATAAGGACCGTTAGGATGTGCATGTATTCTTAGGAATCTCTGCTCGTTCGGGATCCTTCGAAGGTTGCTGCCTTTCGCGAGTAGGAGAGGGCTCTTTAGTTTAAAGCCAAACATGTCATTCCTTCGACTTGATGGGGTCTGTTCATCTACGTCCTAGTTTGAGAAGTCTAAGTTAAATCTCAGTGGTGCCGAGTAAGCATTTGATCAATCTCCTCTTTGAACTGTGATGTGAGAAACGGTGTCTTCAGAGTTTGTATTGTGACAAATTTTTTATGTTATGTATGTAACCCCATTTTTATGTTTTTTCTTTATTGTTGCATTATTTTCCTATGTATGTTTAATTACTTGTATTTTGTTTCCCTATGCCATGTTGTCAATGATAATGGATTAATTTTTTTTTGCTACTGTTTATCCCATGTATGTAACCATTGTTTGTTTTTATTTTGTATGCTTTTGTACCAGATGCCTGTAATGGTCCTGATGTGTTTTACGAGTGTATGTAGTGTGAAACCGTGACGAAAGGTAACAGTTGTTTAAAGAATCTGTGTAATTACCGTACATGTATAGCGAACGTTACCGCTTAATAAGTGGGTTATAGTAGTGATTTGTTGTAACACGATGGCAGATGCTAACGCAAATCAGGGGACCATGACGGCCAAAGCCGCTGTTGAACTAGCAACAGAAGCCCAAGCTCTTCTGGCTAAACTCGCTAAAGCCATGGGTAAAGGAGGAGAAAACCAGTGGTTAGACTGGATCTTTATGAAACAGTGGGCTTTATAAGTGAACCTCCTTGGTTGTTGATGGGTAGTGAAGTGCACAATCTGTTGTAGGTAACTTTTGGTAATTGAAGAAGTGAAGAAAAAAAAATGGAGAGAAAGGAAAAGAATGGAGGATGTTTTTTGGGGGGGTTAAAAGTATTTTGCAGAGGAAGGGTCAATTTGCAGTAAAGACAGAGATTGGAAGATGTATTGGCAGTTATGCAATCATCTGGAGAGTATCTGTTACTAGTTTGAGTAAAGATACCAGTGGTGAATTCTCAAGTTCCGGTTGGTAAGTCCTACGTAGGCTGGGTGTTGTTGGTATATAGGTGTAGCGTTCGTGACTTTCAGGGAGTATTCGGGCATAAAAATATGGTGCTATTACTTCTACATGGCAAATGCCATAAGTACAGACAGTTTTTGGTTTGGTGGTGTTCTCATGAGGACCGTTTCGTTAGCATTGAATTTTTGGGAATACCCGCTCGTTCAGAGTCCCTTGAATGGTATTGCCTCTTGAGTGTGCGACATGACTCTTTAGATTAAGGGCAAACAAATCATTCCTTCAACTTGATGGGGTCCGTTCGTCTATGTCCTAGCTTGAGAAACCTATGTTAAATCTCAGTGTGTCCTGTAAGCATTTGACCAATCGCATAAAAGAAACTTTCATGATCTATGAACATTGAAATTTGAGTTCTGTAAGGAAATTTTGAGTGTGCACTTTGCCTACCGATGTGAGGGTGTATTTTATAACATGTAACCCCATTTATTATTATTATTATATGATATGAGGTATCTAACTCAATTCATTATTATTCTATGCTGATGTACCTAACCCCATTTATTATTATATGATATGATGTATGTAACACCATTTATTATTATGATATGATATGATGTATTTACCGCCACTCAGTATTATTATATGATGATGTATCTAACCCCATTCAGTATTATTATGACATGATGTACCTAACCCCATGTGCTATTATTTTTGGTGCTATTATGTTATATGTATCCCAATATATTTTTTTATGAAGGTGTGTCACATTCTAGTTGTATGTTAACAGATTTCCATTTCTTTTACCCAATCCTGACCACCGGTAGGGAAGTATTTTTCTATTTTTAGTGATATAATTTGTGCAATGTTTTGTATGAGGATTTATACTTTATATTAATCATTTAATGTGTATGTCACTACTTACGTGTTTTCTGAACGTTACCGCATAATATAAATCTTGGGGAAAGGGGAAGCTTTGTCATGATCGTGATAATAGCTAGCCTGTAAACCTTAAGGATTCATATTACGCTCAAACGTCCACAAAACCTTCTGAGTCACCCAGTGGAAACGTCCCCCGTTTTCTGTTTCCCCGTCTTTGTTTGTAGGGAACTTTGAATATAATCCACGGGTTTCGTAGCAGACGCTGTATGTTGGGACCTGTTGCCATCCAACCCTTTGTAATCAATTTGATTTTGCTTTTGATAGCTGAGTCAGAGCATTGTTAGTGAATAAAAGTAGGGAATGAAACTGAGTTTATAGTCTCAGTTTCAATGTCAGAGTGTACAGTAAATTAATTCATCGGAATAGAAGTAGGTGGACTCCCTGGCATATTTTGAGTGAGGACGCCATGGGCATTTCTACCGTTAGTGAGTGCCCGACCCTTCATCCATACAGGTATGCCATTCCACTCTGTGTTGTAATTCGCCCTTCTTTAAGTGATTTGACCAAATTAATAGTTGATTGTGCAAGTGTTACAGTAACGTAGTTGTTATGCTCTGAGTGAAGTCATATTTACGTCTTTAACGTCCCCTGAAACGTGATGTTGTTGTCACCGTTAGTGAGTGCCCGTCCCTTCATCCATACAGGTCCCTAACGCAGCCTAGGCCGTGTCTGTAGCGTGGATGTTGTATCCACTATGTCTGGGGAGATGTCCGAGGTCCAGTAGGATCAGTTACCTTCGTGAGACCCAGCCGTCAGACACTTCAGACTACCTATAGCCCCCATAGCTGGCTCGTCAGACCCTAACGCTCGGCCTGCGAGGTGACCCCGGATCACCAAGCCACACACCACTACCAGCCCCCATCATTGGTGGATGAGTGTCTAACTCAGTAGGGCTATTTGTGTGGTGGAATTAATCCACTGGGATCTCCAGAGTTCGTCGGAAAGTACTCCATGGTGGCTGGACCCCATGGCTGTTGCTTGAGTATCACTCCTGACGACTGAAGATGGTAGTGGCAGTTGCCCTGGTCTTTATGGTGCTAAGTGACTATAAGAGTTGTGTGTTATTGAGTATGTCCACCCAGTAGGGTTGGAAGTGTTATTGAGTATGTCCACCCAGTAGTGGTGTGAGTATGTTGAGCCTGAGGGCCTAGTACTAGATTTCGTCTGTTGGTACAAATAAATTCTTTCTCCTAATTTCATATTCAGGTCTAAATAAATTTTGTATTTGTATAATTGTGTCTATTATTTACCTACAGTATTTACCGTTATTTCTTCCCTATTGCTTGATACTATCATTACATCTACCCACGAGCCTCCTCTCGTCACGCTACCAATGGTAATAAGTATGAGAGTAAAGGGAATTGTTACTGGCACACAGAGGCCCTCATAAATGGTGGCAGTAGTGGCCCTCATAAATGGTGGCAGCTCAGGCCCTCATAACAGTATTAAACTTTAATAATCGAAAAATTCCATTCACTCCGGCTGCAGTGGCTGGGCCTTCTCCATCGCCTCGACGTGATGCTGGTTGCCCTGGTTAGCGGAACCGTGCCCACCACTGGTTACTACTATGAGCAGAGACATTACCGAGAACAAATTCTGGCTTGAATGTCATGTACAGTAATACCCCGATTTACGCAGTCAATTGAACCCGTGGAGTAGCGCGTAAAACGAGAAACACGTAAATGGAATAACAGAACATATGGGATTAATTGAAATAGAGACTGGGCCGACTCCCAAACTCCACTTTTTCCGACGCAATACTGACATAATAACTAGTTCTAGTAAAAATAACAGCTTAATTTTATGCTGGTATGCACACACAATTAATATTTACGAGAAATAAAGTCGCCAGGTTAATGTCCATTCAAATAATGGACTCAACTTCCCCCCCCTCCCCCCTCTCTGAGAAATGTTTGGGTGAAAACACTAGATTTTAAGGTATAGTAATAAATAATACCTCAGACAAAAGTTAGGATAATATAATTGACATTGCTGGATTCCTTGCAAGGTCAGGAATATTTTGAATATAAACGTCATATATTTTGCACAAAAGATAAAATTTTGGCTTTGTAATCAAAATTCTTAAATTAGACCTAAAATTTGTATGTCTAATGCAAATTCTATGATGTTTATATTTAAAATAATCAAAATCTTATAAGAATTCCAGAAATGTAAATTATATTCTGGCCAGGTAATTTGTATGAATTTTATGAGCTAAAACAAATATCTTCAGTAAATAAACAAATTATTAATCACCCAGACACTATCTGTCAATCAAAATACCCCACCTCCGCTCCACCCCCCTCTTCCCATGCTCGCTGGGTCCCTCCCTCCCTCCCTACTCCCCACCCCCACCTTCCCTCCCTACCAGAGTAATGATTGGGAGAAAACGGTATATTTACATTTTTCGTAATCAATAATACCTCAGACTAAAGTTAGGATAATATAATTGACACTTCTGGATTCCTTGCAGGCCAGGGAATATTTTGAATGTAAACTTCATATATTTTGCACAAAAGAAAAAATATTTGCTAATTTTCATGATCTCCTTAAATTACATCTAAAATTTGTATGTCTAATGCAAATGTTAAGATGTTTATCCTATATTTAAAATGATCATCATCTTGTAAGGATTCCAGCAATATAAATTATATATTTTATTAGCTAAAAACATATATATCTTCAGTAAATAAACAAATTGTACTTCACCCGCGTAAATGAGTAAATTCGGGCATCCCAGTTCTGGCAAGGTACCGCGTAAATGACCAAACGCGTAAACAAGAACCGAGTAAATCGAGGTTCAACTGTACACTAATACTGACACTTTTCTTGATAAGAGAGAGGAGTTTGAAACACTACTGAAGGTACACCAACCAGATATTGTGGGAGTTGTATAGAACTGTTGTACAAGAACAGAAGAATCGACCCAGAGGAATGTGAGTTCAGTATTGCTGGATATGACTCATTTATGAACCTTTCTCAAGAAACTTGCAAGAGGGGTGTGGTTATCTATGCAAGGCAAGACCGTAGAGCCAGCCAGGCAAGGCTACAGGGTGAGGATGTTTTTGAAGAGTCCAAGTGGTGAAAAATTAAATTAAAAGGAGGGGACTTACTTATTTTCGGGTGTATCTACATGTCCCCAAACTGTGGCCCACTAAATCAAAGGAACTTAAGAGCCTTAATAGACAATGTGGCAATGCTCAACCCTAGCCACCTCCTTATCATGGGGGACTTTAACTATGGCGACATCGACTGGAGAAACGAGTTCACCCCAAATGACTTGAATAACCCTGCTACTCTTTTTGTAGAAACTCAGAGATATAATTTTCTGTTCCAACATGTTAGAGACCTGACACATTACAGAGGGGAGCAAATACCCAAGCCACTAGACCTCATCATAACAAATGAGGAGGGGATAGTGGCCAAACTGGAACACGTTGCCCCAGTTGGCACCAGTCACCATATAGTGTTGTCATTCACATTTATATGTTACCTAGTTCAAGATAAGGCCAGGCCAAGGTGCAAATATTACAAGAGAAATTACAACGGGATGAGGGGTATCCACTGGCCTGACTCATTAAGGCACAAGAACGCAGACACTACGCTGAATATCATAACTAGTAAAGTGACCCAGTGCCTCTAGGAATACGAGGGGATCCCTACACATGAACCATGCGGAGGTCGACAAAGTTAAGAAGAAAACCCAGAAATTCAAGATGTGGGTTGGTGTCAAACGATGAGCAGGACAGGATCATGTATGCAAGAGAAAGAAACCAAGTAAAGATAGAGTGTAGAGGGGCGAAAAAGGAGTTCCAGAGGCTGGTTGCAAATAAGGTCAAGTCAAACCCAAAGATGTTTTACCGCTATGCAAAGTCGAAATTAATAACCCGAGTAGGAGTATCAGACCTGATACTTGAAGATGGTAGTTACGCATATTCTGACCAGGAAAAAGCTGAGGCATTGAACAGCTTCTTTTCCTCAGTGTTCACAAGAGAGGATGCGATTAACTTTCCTGCGTTTGAGGACAGACGGTTCGACACAGCACCAGCACGGACCCACATTGTGTTCACAGAAGAGGGTATTAGAAATAAACTGTCAAAGTTAAAGGTTCACAAGAGTCCAAGCCGTGACATGGTGCATCCTAGAGTGCTAAGAGAATTGTGCACCAAACTTGCCGAGCCCCTGAAGATCCTGTTTTGTAAATGCCTGGATGAACAAAAGGTCCCCAGTGATTGGAAAGTGGCTTATGTGAGTCCTATCTTCAAAAATGGAAATCATCACTCCACGAACAACTATAGACCGGTGAGCCTGACCAGCATAATATGTAAAGTACTTGAGGGTATTATCAGAGATGCCACAATGGAACATCTACTACGAAACAACCTTGTAAAGGATTGCCAACACGGTTTAATGCGGGGGAGCTCCTGCTTAACACAATTGCTCTAGGTATTGGATATTTGGACCCATATTCTGGAACAGGGTGGTAATATCGACACTATTTACCTAGATTTTGCCAAGGGTTTCGACAGTGTACCCCACGAAAGGCTGAAAATCAAACTAGAAGGGTACGGAATTCGGGGAAATATCCTAGCGTGGATAGAAGACTTTCTACATGACCGCAAGTCGTGTGAGGTGATTAATGGCACGAAATCATCATCCGTACCTGTCACAAGCAGGGTACCACAGGGCAGTGTATTGGGCACGCTGTTGTTTGTTTGTTTAATAAATGACATGCCTGACATTGTAAACTCCTCCATACAAATATTTGCCGATGACGCCAAGTTATTTTGGGAAATCAAGAACCAAGCGGACTGTGAAGAGCTGCAGAACGACCTCTGTGGGCTCCAAGAATGGTCGAAGAAATGGCTGCTGAGATTCAATGTCACAAAGTGTAAGAGGATGCACCTGGGGCGTACCAACAGTAAGGAGGAGTATCATATGTCCCAATGGGATGAAGAAACTGCACTATTTGAGACTGAATGTGAGAAGGACCTAGGTGTGTATGTTGACAATGAGCTGAAGCTCTCGGGCCACTGCGAGAAGAAGGTAAATTAGGCTAATAAATGATTGGGTCTGATGAGAAGGTCGTTCAGATATCTAGACGGTCCGTCCCTCGTATCGATCTTCAAGAGTGATGTGCTTCCCCATCTGGAGTACTGTCACCCTGTCTGGTCCCCGAGATATGCTAGGGACTGTCAGTTGGTTGAGAATGTTCAAAGGAGGGCCACCAGACTGGTGCCTGCACTTTGGCAACTCAGCTACCCTGAGAAATTGGAGCCTCTGAACTTGCCTAGCTTATAATACAGGCAGGCAAGGGGCAACCTAATTGAGATGTATAAGCACCTCAAGGGGCACAAATTATTCTAGTGTTCTTACTTGGAGCTGGCGGACGCTCGCCCCACAAGGGGTTACAGCTCAAGATTGAAGAAGCCATAAGTCTAGAAAACTGTGAGGGCAAACTTTTTCGGAGTGAGAGTTCTGAACTCTTGGAACAATCTACCAGAAGGTGTTGTGACGGCACTGAGTGTGAGCTCTTTCAAGACCAGACTTGACCAACACTGGAGAAGGTTCAGGTACTTTCAGGAGCCGGTGCAAGCCCAGTACTTGCCAACAGTGGGTAACAGAGACGTGACCGATCGCCCAAGCAGCTAACTTGTCGATCACATGGTGAAGAGGATAAAAGAAAAGGAAAAGTAACAAAGACGTGACCGATCGCCCAAGCAGCTAACAAGCCGATCAGTGGTAAAGAGGATAAAAGTAAAAGTGAACTAAAAGTAAGTGTACAGTACTTTATGTACATTACATTTTTAAATTACTTTTGATTAGAATTTTTATTTTTTTCTAAAACCAGTTTTTGTGATAAAGTGCAGAATGCGACGTCTAGTTTTATACCTAGGTATGTAAATGCCTAACATTAACTCGCCAGGCCAACATACAGGCAATTAAAACATCTAATAATTGTATTTCTTTCATAAAAATTTGATATATTGGTGCTGTATTCGTTTATTGTTTAAAATGGTTGCCATTTTTTTTTTAAATTGCTCTAAGGTGAACAACCTCTTATCCCGGACATCCCTTCCCCCCAATTAATCCGCCTTAGAGAGGTTTTACTGTACACAGGCCCCCTCAAGTTCTCGGCTTTTTATTTTGCGATTCTCTATTATTCGCGGATGACACCCTGGATGTACCCAAGAATGAATGTGGGTAGTTTTACAGTTCCGGCATTTTCGAGGCGGAGACAGGGAGCCATTCGTTCTGGAGACAGTAATTTCCTTTACCTGTATTGTAAATGTGTGTGTGTGTGTGTGTGTATGTAGACACACACACAAATAGATAATGGGTTAAATACTCTCACAAATAATCAGAAACAAATTTATTACAAGTATGATAGTCTACCCTCAAGTTCTTGCTTTGTTACTTTCTTAATAAAGTACAGACTCGTGGGTAGACTATCACATTTGTAAAAAAAAAATTTCTGATTATTGGTGAGAGTATTTTCCCCATTATTATTTATTTGTATGTGTTTTGTGTGTGTGTGTGTGTGTTTCTTCATACACACACAGATAGTACAGTGGGGTATGCTATAACGAATCTAATTGGTTCTAGAACCTTGTTCGTTATAGCATTCGTTCGTTATAGGATTAATCCGTTCCAGGCCCCCAAATACAACCACTTAACACTGAAAAATATAATATAAAATTGTAAAAATTGTAAAAAAGTGCATAAATATGCATCTAAACCCCTGAAATAAAGAATATCATTAACACTTGTAATAAAAAAACAATAAATTAGTAAAAAAAAAAAAAAAAAAAAAAATTAAATAATGTTCGTTGTAGGAGTTTCGTTCCTTATAGCATTCTCAATTTTATAGGTAAAACCGTTCGTTATAGGAATATTCGTAGTAGGATCCGTTCGTTATAGCATACCCCACATATATATATGTATATATACATATATATATATATATATATATATATATATATATATATATATATATATATATATATATATATATAATATATATATATATATATATATATATATATATATATATAATACAGGAATAATAAATAATTGTCCTAAGGGCAAATACATAAAGAGAATATACATTTCATTGTACAGTACACACATAATAATGTAACCCCGCTCCTTCCCACGGTCCACAAATGTTATTTGCAGATTTGGCAATTTGGGGCCATTTTTGAGAACCTAACCCTCACGAATTTGGGGGGGCCCTGTACACTATTTCCAATGTGGTCATTGAAGTTAGTCAGATTATAGAGCTCCATTCTCTAATCTAATGTTCCACACAAAACAAGAATCAGTATATACTGTACTCGTATACAGCAAACCCTCTAAAAGTACATTACTTTATTTCATTCAGTGAAACTGTATTAATTAAATATACCTGTATGACATCATTTTCAAATCATTGTGAACTGTTGGAAGAAAAGAGGCAAGAAAAGAGGGAATCTATTGAGGCCATGACATGTGATTGGGATGAATGTAAACTTAAAACATTATAAAATGTGTGTACATTATTTCACATACAGTGAGTTCTGCTATAACGCGTGTTTTGATAACGCGAATTTGCTCTAACGCGATTTATGAATTAGGAACGATATTTGTATAACGCGAACACTTGTTTGCTATAACGCGATTTTTGCTTACTATTTCTCCAATTTTGTGAATATAGTAAAGAAGAATATCAACAAGAAGCGTTCTGGTGATAGAATTCCCGGTGATGATCGTAAAAGAAAGGATATAACACTTAAAGAGAAGCTCGATTTTATCAACCTCAAAATCACCCTTTTGCCCCATCAAGTAAAGTGTTACATTTACTGTATGATTTCATTATTAGATATGAATGTAACATTTATCTAGACTGTGCTATCCTTTGTGTTAGGCTAACTACTAAATTTTTTCGATTTCGAGTAATCTGCACCTAATCCTATTTTCTCCATAAGCCCTGTTATTTCTATTACGCGATTTTCTATAACACGATATTTTACAAGAACACAATTATCGCATTATAGCAGAACTACCTGTATTATAATTGTTGGGAGAGAATAAAACATTTTCTTTTGTAATTATCAAACAATCCCCTAGATATTTGCTTCCTAATTGAAGATTATCAAAATGTGGATACTGGTATAGATGTACAGTATTAAGCATCAGCTGAAACATCAATGCAATGGGAAATGAGGTAATTAAATTGGAAGTACGGGATGTAGATGATTCAGGATACCATTACTGGTCTCCTATCACCTTTACTGCTCTCAATATTATAACAATAACCATTAGCATCCGTAATCAGAGTAGAAGAATACTTAGAATTATCCGTCAACCATTGTAGAACAATAATAATTAATTTATTAGGAAATAAACAAGAACAGAATACAATATTGTATACACTATTTGGTGAACAAGTGGGGCCACTTATAACTGATGCACTAACTGGCTGATGATAAAACTGTTGTGAAACTTTTAGATGATGGGATGAAAGGTATGAAGCCCTGACCTTTAATTGGGTATTGGCCATTTTTCATTATTAGAGTCTCAGATAAATGAAGTCCTACTGTATAATGGTACTGTACTGTACAGTATATCCAATACATACGGCTACTGCTCCAGGCTCCGGATGTCTGATCACAACCACATCAGCATATCCCGACATCATCATCACAGAATCTGATGTTAAATAAAGATTAATTCTGTTAAAAGTCCAAATGTGACCAAAGTAAAAAACACTTTAATAATACTGTACTACAGTAAACACTAAACAATCCTGGGGAGTAAATTTTTGGAAATTGATGTAAATCTTATTTCAATGAAAGTTAATAAAATACAGCTACCTCAACCCCAAGGAAAAAAAGAGATAAGACAGATTGTTCATATGGATACCTTGGTAAAGGTTCATGGCTGACAAAAATAAAAGCATAGCAAGTACAAGCACCATTTCTGTTATGAAAAAAAAGTCCACCTGACTCACTAGTGATAATCATCATCTTAGGATGGTGGTGGTGCTGAAGGGGGCCATGAAGGATGTGGGCTCTCGCATTTCACACTAACTCATGGGGATGTAAGAAAATTTATTCCCTTTATGTTTTTTAATTTATTATAATATCTATTTTTTTTTTTTTTTTGCTCATTCTGCATGAAAGATTGTGTGAACAGTAAAAAAAAAAAAAATTACATACAGTATGTCTACCCCACTCTGTGATAAGTCCCACACACTTAAGAAATGTAATGTAAATGAAAATTAATCTTTGTACGTACAAATTTATTGTTGTTATGTCTATTTTGTATAAATCTATTTATTTTTGGTATAAATTTATTGATTTTATGTCTATTTATAAATTATTTGAGTTATTCAGACATTATTTTAATCATAATAGCAGCAGGACATAAAACTTGTTTGGGATCTTCTGGGGTTCACTAACGGAACCTGGTTATGATTGATCACTTATCAGTGGCTTTTTGAAGTCTCTAACCCCAATGAAATGTGGCCATTGCCTTTACAGTGGTCCCTCGGTTAACGAATGGTTCCGTTAACGAAATTTCGGTTAACGAATAACCTTCCATAAGAATCTTCAATTCGGTTAACTAACAAAAATTCGATTAACGAAATCCTTACGAACATCACGTTTTGTTGTGAGCATCAGCTGATGGGCTAGTCTGCCAATTCAGTAAACTGTTCTATGTCTACATTCGATTCCAGTGGAGTAAACATCAAGAAAATTGTGCTCTTTAATATTTGTGCATTTTTTTATATTAAAATTATTGGTCATTCTAAAATTTTGCCATCCAAGCTCTGTCAACATAAAGTTTTTCAACTATTATTTTTGGCTCAATATATGTAACATTCTTCATTTATTGAAACTCATTTACATGCACACACTGTCCTAAGGGCAAAGCTGTACTGTACAGGTAATCAATATAATGTACAAAATGAATACCAAAATTTTAGTATAGTGCAAACTATTGCATGCTTAAATTCAAATTAATCACTATCGTATAAGAATTCCAGCAATGTAAATTATATTCTCCTCGGTCACTTCTGTGATATTTTATAAGCAAAATTCAAAAACTCAATCTCTCAGAGCCAACTGTCAAAGATATCACCTCACGCTCCCTCTTTCCCTCTCCCCCATCTGCCCAGCCAGGGTTTTAGGCTTACAGTGTTTGTCTTATATGTATAATATCTCTGACTGAAGTTAGGAGAATATAATTTGCATTGCTGGAATCCTTGCAAGACAGCGAATAATTTGAATATAACAGCATTTATTTTGCACAAGATAAAAATTAATCACCTGTATCACATTACAGTAGTGATTTAAGAGTAAGAGTGTGTGTATATATATATATATATATATATATATATACATATATATATATATATATATATATATTGTTACGAACCCCTCCACCGATTGTCTTCATCTACCTACCCAGCACCACGAGCAACGCCATCTAGGGACGAAACACGAGTATGGCTCGTCTTAGTTACCACTCCCGGGTTTCCCTTCTCCATATCCTGGTTGTTGCGTCACTTCCGCCTCAGTCTACTTTGTCAGCTCCAATTCGAGGAGAGGACACACTTCACTCTGGGAAGCGACCACAGGATCACCTATCCTGGAAACCTACGGCACAGTGACTATTTACCGTCTTCTACCATACTCAGCCTTGCTCGTCAGCCATCTCAGCTCCTCACTTAAGTATTTGTAATCTTGTATTGCCTCTCCCCCCTCCACATTGCTTCACTATTGTTTTATGTTTTATTACTATGTATATACTGTTCGTGTTTAGGTTAAGTTTGGTTAAGGGTAGTGTATAAGCTGAATATTTTGTTAAGGAATTTATGGTACTTTATTATATACAACGAAAACTCGCATCCTTTGTCTACCCTTTTTTTAGTCCGATTGTCTTTGTTTTTTTTTTGTTGTTACCCGTTGGGATCTGGGTAGACGTATAACTATATTCTAAATCCCCAACTCGTAACAAATGGCGACCGTGACAGGACACGACCTTAAGTACCATATTCCTTCCTCCCTTGTTACTCAGTGTTAATTACCCCTCCCAGTCACTTCTGTTTACAATTGCTTTACGGTGGTTTAAAGTTTCCTTCATATGTGTGTGCATATATTGGTATTATCGTACAGTAAGAGTGACAGACGTAGGATAATAGGTTCCAAGTGTCATAAGGCTTACCTGTTATTACACGTGGCAGTCGTGTGGTAAATCTTATCGAGTGTAGGGAAGAATCCGGATCTGTTTAATGCCGTACCCTCACTCCAGAGTAGGCTGTTCCATAGTTACTAGTTTAGAGTGAAGTGATATCTTGGGACGCCCCGCTCTACCAGGACCCCATAATTATAAAGCCTCCATTATTGTTCTTCTCATTATCTCATTCAGGGTTGTTAATCCGGATCTTTATATAAATGCCGTAATACGCCCTACCTCTTTCAAGTATATCAGGGTTGTTAATCCGGATCTTTATATTAATGCCGTAATACACCCTACCTCTTTAAAGTCTCTTGTCCTTATCTAAGGATCTTCTCGGAAGAACAATAATCATAAGTGTAATTTCCCTAGGTATAACTTGGTTAGTTTCCGGGACTTTCTGGTTATCCACTGCCGTGATATTTTCTAGGGTTATCCACTTATCTTATCTTATTTTTTGACCATTAGTTAATTTATCCTATTTTTATTAACAATGGCCACCTCAGGTTTTGATCTCCAGGATTTTATTGAAAATCCTTCCGTAGCTAAATTACGTGTTAATATCCTGAAGAAAGAATGGAAAGAAATAGCCAACTATTACAATATCCCATTTTCACAGCAACTGACTAAGGAAATGTTAAAAAATCATGTGATTGAAGTGTTGGTTCAACAAGAAGTTTTAAAAGAATCCGCTGTTGACAGATTAACGCCCATGTCCAAGAAACTTCAACCACTATCCACCACCCCTCCTCACTCAGAAGTTGCCTCAGGTCTGGCTAGCCCTCAAGAAGAAACACAACGAATAGACCCCTTAGAACTAGAACGAGCTAGGTTCGAGTTCCAAATCAAAATGAAAGAACTCGAGTTGGAACAGGCCAAGTTGGAGCAGGAGGAAAAGTTGGAACAGGCCAAGTTGGAACAGGCCAAGTTGGAGCAGGAGGCCAAGTTGGACCCTGAAGAAAGGATGGAACAGGCCAAGTTGGACCATGAAGAAAGGATGGAACAGGCCAAGTTGGAACAGGCCAAGTTGGAGGCCAAGTTGGAGCATGAGGGAAGGTCGGAACAGGCCAAGTTGGAGCATGAGGAAAGGATGGAACAGGCCAAGTTGGTGCAGGCGGTTAAACTGAAAGAACTACAGGTGAGAGAGACAGAAGTCACTTTAACATCGGAGTTTAAATCAAAAGAAGTGGCATTAAGAGAGAAACTCGCTGCTTTTAACCCTGCTACTGCTTCTTCCCTTGTTCCCGGGTTTGATGAATCCGATATGGACGGGTCATTTAGGACTTTTGAGAAAATAGCCGCGAAGAATGAGTGGCCAAAGGACCAGTGGGTGTCAGTGTTAGTTCCTAAATTATATGGTAAGGCTCGTAGAGTTTATAACTGTTTAGACCAGACTGATGACTATGATAACGTAAAAAAGAATATCCTCACCTCTTATGCTATCACGCCAGATGGATACCGGCAGAAGTTTCGTAAACTAACCAAACCATTTTCACACACATTTGTTGAGTTTGCTCAAGAAAAGCTTAGGTTTTTTAAGAAGTGGTTAGAGGCTACAGAGACCTCCACATTTCAGGATTTGTTAAATTTGGTAGTCCTGGAGGAGTGGAAAAGCAAGATTCCATTTCACATCTTGAAGCATGTGGAGGAGCGTGGAGAGGTTAATTTAGGGCGTGCTGCTGAGCTGGCTGATGCGTATGCTTTGTTGGTGGAGTCACTGGGCAGTAGAGAACGTGGTACTTCCCGACATGTTAGGTCCTCCTCTGATGATAACCTTGGGAACGTGAGTGGTAGGTCGAAAGGTCCCACACCTACTCCCCCCGATGCAACCAAGCTTACTTGTTCTTACTGTAAAATCCCAGGCCATACGATCCAGACTTGTAAACACCCAAAGTGTCGAATTGCTAAAAGTAGTTTCCTGGATCCCAAATCCAAACCAATAGCAAATGCCAATGTGGCAAGGCCCCATCAGGATCTCTTCTCTTCATTCACCTATGAGGGAAAAATTTCAATCATAGAAGGGTCTCGTTCTTTCCCTATTCGTATACTACGTGATACGGGCGCAGCACAATCTATCCTCCTGTTTAACGTCATTCCTGATATATCTACCGCATTTACAAATGAGAGTGTTCTAATTTCAGATCTCTCGTCCCATTCTTCCTATCCTTTAGCTAAAGTGCACCTCCAATGTCCCTTGATTACTGGGGAAGTGCAAATAGCCATAAGGAAAGACCCAATGCCTGTGTGTGGCATTCATTTATTATTGGGTAATGACTTGGTAGGAGATCTAGTGGTTCCTAACATAAAGACAGTCGACTCTCCCTTACCTGTCAACTCCACCACTGACCTTAAAGAAACTATTCCTCATCTTTTCCCATCTTGTGCTGTCACCCGGTCACAGAGTGTGCGGAATGGGCCCTCTTCATCTAAAACCACCTCCAATATCTTCCTACCCACAGAAGATCTGTACAATAAGACGATAAGTAAGGATGAGCTCATTAAAGCCCAACAATCTGATCCATCTTTGAATAAACTTCATCATGCAGCAGTTGAGGGTAAAGATTTTAACACCCTTCCGTGTTTTTATTATCATGAAGGGGTTTTGATGAGGGCCTATAGGCCCCCTGAGCTTGCCCATCTAGACACGTGGTCTGAAATACATCAAGTGGTAATTCCAGCTTCAGTCAGACCAGCATTAATTGCCCTTGCCCATGATGGTATTTCAGGACATTTGGGAATCCTGAAAACATATAAAAAGCTCCTCCAACACTATTACTGGCCTGGACTTAGGAAGGATGTGTCACAATACCTAAAATCTTGTCATATTTGTCAAATGGTAGGAAAACCAAATGAAAGTATACCAGCAGCTCCCATTAAGCCCATCCCAGTATTTTCTACCCCATTTGAAAAGATTGTTGTGGATTGTGTGGGCCCATTACCAAAGACTAAGAAGGGAAATCAATTCCTGCTCACAGTTATGGATACCAGTACACGTTATCCTGAGGCTTTTCCCCTTAAAAGCATCACTTCAAAAAACGTAATCAAACATCTTTTGCATCTTTTCACTTCAGTGGGCATTCCTAAAGAGATCCAATCTGATCAGGGCACCAATTTTACGAGCAATCTTTTCGAACAGGTGATGAAAGACCTCAGTGTGGACCATTGTACATCTTCGGCTTACCACCCACAATCCCAAGGTTGCTTGGAACGGTTCCATCAAACTTTCAAATCAATGATCAAAAAATACTGTATAGAACACCAAAAGGAATGGGATGAAAGCATAGACTTGTTACTCTTTGCCATCAGGGAATGTCCCCAGGAGTCATTGGGATTCTCCCCGTTCGAGTTACTATATGGGAGACAAATTAGGGGACCCCTTAAAATAGTAAAGGAGCAGTGGTTTGACACTCCCTCTATTAAGCCCGCAACAGTTTCCCAATACATTGACACTTTACGGGACAAATTAACTGAAGTCCGAACCATTGCTCAGTCAAACTTAAAAAAAGTCCAAGAGAAAATGGTGAAGTCCCAACCTAAATTAGTTAAAAGATCATTTTCTCCAGGTGACAAAGTGTTACTCTTTCTACCCATTCCAGGCTCTCCCCTTAAAAGCAAGTTTACTGGTCCCTATATAGTTGCTAATAAACTATCTCCTCTCAACTATATAGTCCATACTCCTGATCGCAGAAAAGATTCACAACTTGTTCACATTAATCTCATGAAACTTTACCATTCCAGGCAGTCAGAGGAAGACATCCCCGAGGCTGTAAGCCTACCTGTATTGCATACGGTTTTGTCAGGGCCGGAGACAGATGACATGGACCTATTGGAGAATTTAGACTTCCCTATACCTAAAGAGAACCCTGCTAACAGTCACATACTCAACAATTTGGATGAGTATTTTTCTGTTCTGAATCCATCTCAAGCAAAAGATCTCACTAAGTTATTATCAACATTTCCTAAAGTCACGTCAGACCTCCCAGGGTTTTGCAATATACTTAAACATGATATTAAACTAATCTCGGGTGATGTACAACCCATTAGGCAATCAGCATATCGTCTAAGTCCACAAAAAAAATCGATTATGAAAAAGGAGGTAGATTTTTTGTTAAAGCATAACTTAGCTGAGCCTAGTACCTCCCCCTGGGCTTCACCTTGCCTTCTCATTCCAAAACCCGATGGCACCTTTCGTTTCTGTACAGATTATCGTAAAGTGAACCAGGTCACTGTCTCTGACTCCTACCCTTTACCTTTGATTGAAGATATAATAGACAGCATAGGCTGTGCCCAATTTATCAGTACTATAGACCTGTTGAAAGGATATTATCAAGTAGGACTCACGGATAGGGCAAAAATAATCTCGGCATTTATAACTCCATTTGGTCTTTTTCAATATTTAGTTATGGCGTTTGGCTTTTCTAATGCTCCGGCCACATTCCAGAGGGCCATAAACTACCTTATTCAAGACCTAGGTGGGACGTTCGCCTACCTGGATGACCTGGTGGTGGTGTCGGACAGCTGGGACGAACATCTGGTGCGTTTGGAGATACTGTTTGCACGACTGCAAGAGACTGGATTCACCATAAACCTGGCTAAATCTGCTTTTGGCCGGGCCTCGGTGACTTACCTGGGACATATCGTTGGGCATGGTATGGTGAGACCCAAGGACGCAAACGTTGAAGCCATCTTGTCCTTCCCCACTCCAAGGACGAGGAAGGAACTCATGCGCTTCCTGGGGATGTGCGGCTACTACCGTCGGTTCTGCAGTAACTTCTCCAGCGTGGCCGGACCCCTCACAGACCTTACCAGTTCTGCGGTCCCTTACATCTGGAACCAGAATTGCGACCAGTCTTTCCACCGCCTCAAAGCCTTCCTTGCCTCTAAGCCTGTAGTCCACCCCCCTAACTACACCTTGCCCTTCCATCTGCAAATCGACGCTAGTGGTGTCGGAGTGGGGGCTGTGCTCCTACAACCCGACCCAACCACTGATGTCCTTCACCCTGTGGCATATTACTCCGCCAAGTTGAAAAAACATCAGACCAACTACTCGACCATAGAGAAGGAGGCCCTGGCTCTGGTGTTGGCAATAAAGAAGTTTGAATGTTACCTCCAGTCTTGCCCACAAACAACCCTGGTCTTCACCGACCATAACCCACTCACGTTCATCCAAACCAACAAGACCTCCAACCAGCGAATCCTCCGCTGGGCTCTCCTCACCCAGCCGTATAATCTACAAGTCCGGCACATAAAGGGGGTGGAAAACCTGATTGCAGACTCCTTATCCCGAGCTCCAGTGGAAATGTAGCAGCTACTCTCCAGACGCACCAGGTGATCACCTCCTTCGCGCCCGCGCTACGAAGGTCTTTGGAGGGGGGGTGTGTTACGAACCCCTCCACCGATTGTCTTCATCTACCTACCCAGCACCACGAGCAACGCCATCTAGGGACGAAACACGAGTATGGCTCGTCTTAGTTACCACTCCCGGGTTTCCCTTCTCCATATCCTGGTTGTTGCGTCACTTCCGCCTCAGTCTACTTTGTCAGCTCCAATTCGAGGAGAGGACACACTTCACTCTGGGAAGCGACCACAGGATCACCTATCCTGGAAACCTACGGCACAGTGACTATTTACCGTCTTCTACCATACTCAGCCTTGCTCGTCAGCCATCTCAGCTCCTCACTTAAGTATTTGTAATCTTGTATTGCCTCTCCCCCCTCCACATTGCTTCACTATTGTTTTATGTTTTATTACTATGTATATACTGTTCGTGTTTAGGTTAAGTTTGGTTAAGGGTAGTGTATAAGCTGAATATTTTGTTAAGGAATTTATGGTACTTTATTATATACAACGAAAACTCGCATCCTTTGTCTACCCTTTTTTTAGTCCGATTGTCTTTGTTTGTTTTTTGTTGTTACCCGTTGGGATCTGGGTAGACGTATAACTATATTCTAAATCCCCAACTCGTAACAATATATATATATATATATATATATACTGTATATATGTATATATAATATATATACATATATACAGTATATATATTATATATTTATATATATACAGTTAACCCTCACTTTATGCGGTTAATGTAACCCGGAGGGTCCCGCGTAAAGTGAGAAACGCGTAAAGTGAATAACATAACATATGGGATTAATTGAAATGGAGTCCAGGCCGATCCCCAAACTCCACTTTTTGACGACACACAACTATGTTGTAGTAAAAATTTTATCTTAACTTTATGATGGTATGAAAACACAAGTAATAAAGAAGAGGTTAGGTTAGGAAAAATAAAGGTTAACATAGGAAAAATAAAGGTTAGGTTAGAAAAACTAAAATTTAGGTGGAACACTTACGGTAGTAGAAGAGATGGGTCAGCATACGGGGATGGAGGCTGGTTCCGAGGCAGAGGGCAGATTACTGGCCCTCAGGTAAATCACCATTACTGGGTGAATCACCATCACTGTCACTTACAGTTGTCAGGGCTTCCCTGACAAATCCCTCAAAGTCATCTTCACTGTCACTATCACTGGCTTGGGCTGGCTGTGGTGGGTTGCGGGCGAAGAAATCTGTTATGCTTTGCTGACGGCTGGCGTTGATGTTGTCGTGATACACCTTGATGTACGGCTCCATAGCCTGCACCAGCCGGGTATGGAAGACTTCATAGCGGTCATCGTCATTGTCGCGGGAAAGGAAGGACTTCATTTTCTCTGCACACTCCATGGCACCCTTAATATCACTATGACTTAAAATGTTTTCTTCGGAGAATGACGCACCTTCTTCTTCCTCTTCACTGACGTGTTCTTCTTCCAACATCTCGTCGGCAGTCACTTCAGGATCTCTGATCACCTCCAGGATGTCGTCGTTGGTGGTCTCGGAGAAGCCTGGAACTGTAACAGTCTGCGCAGCTTCTCTGGCAAGGTCCACTGCTACTGCAACATTCTGAACCTCACCAGTCACAGATTGACTCCTCCTCTCACCTGGTATTCCATGCAACACATGTCTCCATGCGTAACGAATTGTAGCAATAGACAGCTGATCCCATGACTCCACCAAGAAGTCCACAGCTTTCTTGATGTTAAATACTCTCCAGAATTGTTTGAACAGTATTTTTTGCTGTGCCAACTGTTGATCCTCATCTTCTTCGCTCTTGCTATCAGTGGTGGTGTCACTCAGGTTACGCAACTCTTCCCTGGTGTTGGTGTAGTCGTTCAGGAGCTGGAATTTTTTTGTTGAGAATGCAGCTTTTACATTACAGATTAACTCTTGGTCCATGGGCTGTAATATAGACGTAGTGTTGGGAGGAAGGAAGACCACTTTTACGTTGGGGTGACGATCTAACAGTAGGGGCGAGTGTCCTGGTGCGTTGTCCAGCAGCAACAAAATCTTGAATGGCACATTCTGTCGCTCACAGAATTTTTTTACATCGGGAAGAAAACAGTCATCAAACCAGGAGAGGGACAGTGTAGAGAACATCCACGCCTTACGTGCGGTCAGCCAGTGGACATTTAGCTTGGTCATGTCCATGGTTTTGTAGGCATGCGGCTTGCGGGCTGTGTGGATCACCGATAACTTGAGCTTACAGGTACCGGAGGCATTGGTGGTAAACAGGACGGTGATGCGTTCCTTCTGCATCTTCCGGCCCCGAATCCTGCTGGCATTCTTTACAACGAAGGACTTGGAAGGTAGCTTTTTCCAGAAAACACCAGATTCGTCCATGTTAAACACCTGGTCGTCACTGTACTGTCCTTCCTCCATAATCTCACGTAAAAACGGAGGAAATTCCCGAGCCGCAGCACAGTCAGCACTCGCTTCTTCACCACCAATGATTATATTGGTGATCTTGTTCCGGATCTTAAACCTCTGTAACCACCCAGAGGAAGCATTAAAGGGTTTGGGCTCTGTAATTCTCATCTTTCGTGCCACTGCCATGTACAGTTCACGTGCGTAGTCCTTCACAGAGCGCATGTCGACCGCCATGTTCCGTTGCGCCTGACGCACCAAGTACCTCACAAGTAATTTTTCTGTCTTGAGAAGCACCCGGTTGTGAAAATACTTGATCATAGAAGCACCTGTAGACTTTGTGATCTTCATGTGCTCCTTTATCTTGGCTGCATCCTTCTTTATTGTTCGAATCGTAGATTCATTCACACCATGCTGGCGCGCCAAATCAACCTGCCTTGTTCCTTTCTTCAACTCTTGGATGATGGTATACTTCACCTCGTAGCTTAAGGAACGTCGTGTCTTCTTTGGCTTAGTGCCGCTGGGTCCAGGTAAGGAAAGGTTTCTCTCTGGGGGTGGTGGTCTGGCGGAAGCCACTTTACGGAACAATGGATGCGCGTTTACACGGTGTGGCCTTGAGGGATGAAACTGCCGCGGCTAGGTCAAGCGTCGTCTTTCCTCCCTCCCTCCCTCCCCCGGGTGGACACGTCATAATACTTTAAGCCAATTACAGCTAGCAGCAGAGGGGGGTAGGGATGCATGGCCAATCACAGGTCTGATACGTCATATGACGTCAGTGATAACGCAACAAAGACACACACTGCGCAACCTTGACACGCCGCTTGCCCAAGCGGAGGGAGGAGGAGGGAGAGGCGAGGAGCACAGGCAGGCAGGCGGGCGGGTGGCAGGTGGGGCGAATCTAAAAATAGCGTCGCGCCGGACACTCTCCGCGTAATGGGGTTCACGTACTGCATAATGTGAGCACGTGGGGTTCTGGCAAGGCACCGCGTTAACGTGGAAACGCGGAATGCGGGACCGCGTAAAGTTAGGGTTAACTGTGTATATATATATATATATATATATATATATATATATATATATATATATATATATATATATATATATATATATATATATATATATATATATATATATATATATATATATAAATATTTATTTATTTAAGGGCGATTTAGGGGAATTTTAGGAGTGTTTCTGACTTTATGTGTTTTGGCTTTACTTTTTATGTACTTTTGGTGAGCTGGAACCAATTACCCAATATCCCATTGAAACAATGGTTTCGGTAAACAAAATTTTTGGTTAACAAATGACCTTCTGGAATGAATTGAGTTCGTTAACCACTGTAATAGATTATTAATCCGAATAAATGCTTATGTACCTAGTGCGTAACTCAGACGAGTTGACAAAGGAAGTAAATTTGAATGTGCCTCCGAATGACTAGCAAGTCAGGAACTTAGTTTTTGCTTAATGTGGGAAAATCTATATATAATTTTATATATAAAGAATAGCTTCTTACACACGCAAACCATCCTCCAGGTGATGTGACAGATCAGCTGTGCATTCCGCATGGGTCATACATGTTAAGCCATTCCGATTGATTGATCGATAGATTGTGGTAATTACTTCCCTGATGACACAACAGCTTAGGTCATATGTTGCTGAATTAAAATAAAGATTTGGAAAACTAAAATTAAATAATGCAAGGTAAAAACATAAATAATAATTAGCATAAAACTTTAGTAAAACCTATTTAAATGTTAATAGATAAAACTCAAAGCATGTGTAGAAGGCCAGCTTCCTCCACGAAGGAAAGGACAACCCCTCCCACATTACCCACTCCCCACAAGTACCAAAGAGAGATGGTAAGACCCCGTCTCCCCCGGCGCTGGGAGATGTGCGTATGATAAAAATCTCTGGGAATGGGGCACTCCACCAGGAGGTGTAGAACAGTCAATGGGACCAGGCAGTCATCACAATGGAGAGGGGGCACCTTCTCCATTAAAAAAAACATGAGTCAGCCATGTCTGGCAAATGTGGAGGCGGGCCAAATCAGTCTACAAGCGGCGTGACAGTCCCTGATATCCCCAGGAACCCAATGCAGGGTGGATGTCACAGAGCTTGATTTGCTCGAACAACATCAAAGATCAAGAGGTGTCTCATCAGCATCCACCAATAGACTTGGGATTGGCGAGGATCTGAAGGCACTGGTCGCCAAGTGCACCCCAACATGATGAATAGAGTTCAGTGTATTGAGTCTAGACTCAGTGGCTATGGAGTACACCTCACACCCATAATCCAGTTTGGGTCTAACTAGCATGTGGTAAAGGTGTAGCAGAGTTCCTCAGTCAGCACCCCATGATGTGTGCCTGTTTGTGAATATAATGCTCAAGAAATGGGTCTCTGTGACATGTCAACCATAGTGTGTAGATTGGGATCTGAAAGAACACCTCAGAGGTGGTAGATATTGCAAGGCAACAGTCTTCAAGAGAGAAAATCTGAAACCATATCTGTGGTCAAATGTGAAACCTTGCCAAGTGCAAATTGCATGCAAAATTCAGCCACTGACAACTTGGAAGCTGCATCAAATTCTAGATGAGATGTTGGTGATGAGCAAAAGGCTCACAGACTGAGGACTCGAGACGAACAAGAGCACCTGTTGCTGAATGCATCTTCCGGAAGCCAGATTGATATGATGAAAGAATGGCATTCTTCTCCAGGTAGTACATTAATTGTGAATTGACTATCTTTTCAAACAGCTTGCAGATACAGGAGGTCAGAGCTATGGAGAGATATTCCAGTCGATGATGACCCTCTTTTCCAGTCTTCTTGAAAGGCAGGACAGTAGCATCCCACCATGAGGATGGGAAAGCACCCTCTTGCCTGCTCCTGTTATATAGCTCCAGCAGAAAGGTATGTGCCTTAACTTTAAGGTGGCGAAGCATTGAAAATAGGATATCATCGGGCCCTGGTGATGTAACTCCAGTGAGTGAGAGGGCAGTTCTCCTCTACTCTACATACCTACAAAAACAATGAGGATAAAGCTGCCATGGAAGACACCTCTGCTACTTCTAAAGGGATGGCAACTGAGCTGCCATCATTAGCCCTGACAACTGAGAGAGGATTAGATGAAAACTTGCCTGCTATTTTCTGCACACATTTCCATACCTGGGACAAGGGAGTTTTTTTCAATTAGAGAGGAGACATAAGAAGAAAAAGACTGGCAACGGGCATTCTTTAAAACTTGTTGAGCTTGGGCTCTGGCTTTTTTGTATCCCACATGATAAAATTTTGTCCTATGACACTGATAGCAACCATAAGCTCTGTGCCACTCAGCAACTGCCTGCCTGCACTCCTCTGACCACCAAGGAACAGGTCTGCGAGCTACACGACTAGAGGTTCGAGGAATGGAACAGTAGCCATCCCATTGGAGGAGACTGGTTAAGTATTCAACAACTTCATCTATAGAGGGAAATTCTTCAATGCTCCTCTCTACCCTCGCTAGTTCCTAGAACAAGTCCCTCATGGTGTTGGAAGGACTTCCAGGAAGGAAGTAGGATAGGATAGTGGTCACTTTCCCTGAGGTCGCCTGTTACTCTCCACTCAAAGTCCAGTAGAGAGTCTGCTGAGCACAATGAGATATCTATGGCTGTATCATGTTGGACTGGACATGATAGTGGGAACGATCTCTCGCTCTTTCTCTATCAATAGGGGTGTCCCACAGGGTTCTGTTCTTTCACCTACTCTCTTCCTTCTTTTTATCAATGATTTACTTCACACTACAACAAATTCTATCCATTCTTATGCTGATGATTCTACTCTTCACTCTTCTTCACATTTTCCCCTTCCTCCTAACTCTCAAACTAGATCTGTTTCTAGAGCTGATATCATTACTTCTATCAATGTGGATCTGTGCAGCATCTCTGAATGGGGAGGTACAAACTTGGTTAAGTTCAATAGTAATAAACTCAATATTTACCAATTACACTTTGTAAATTAGACGATCTCCCACCAATTACATTTCAGGACGCTATCATCCTGCCAAATTTTGAAATAAATATGTTAGGCCTCACCATTTCCTCCAATATGTCCTGGAAATCACACATCCTTAATATAGCTAAAGCTGCCTCTCGAAAGTTGGGAATGCTGTACAGATGCCGTAGCTACTTCACTCCTGAGCAGTTGCTCCAAGTATATAAGGGATTCATTTGTCCTAACTTGGAGTACTGCTCTCATATCTGGGGTGGCTCTTCTTCTGTCCAACTATTAGATAGGGTGGAATCAAAGGCATTTCGTCTTATTAACTCTCCTTCATTAGTCTACAATCTCTCTTCCCTTTCTCTTCGCCACAATGTTGCTTCACACTCTCTCTTTTACAGGTACTTTAACGGGCAATGTTCGGTGGATTTGGCATCCTGTGAACTGCCGGCAAGGCCATGGCCTCATAACACACATCTTGCCCCGGTGCCCACCGTTTCTCTGTGGATGTCGGTCACACGAGAATAACCCGTTATAGTACCACCTTCTTTCCTCACACAGCCAAACAGTGGAATGCTCTGCCTTCTTCTGTGTTTCCATACTTAAACAATCTGTCTCACTTTAAAAAGCTGGTTTTCCGGCATCTTCATGGTGTAGATTAACACAGCATAACCTTTTTCTTCTCTATTTTCAATTTCTTTGTTCTTTTTTTTTTCGTCCCCCCCCCCCCCAGACCCCGTTGTGGGTCGTTTGACATGTGTCTGGGTGGGCTAATTCCCGTAAAAAAAAGAAAAAAGTTTTAATATGCCAAGGTCCATTTCTTCAATGATCGAAGCTATCAAATCACCCCTTGAATTAACTATTGTGTCAGCCCAGAGGGTATGCCTTCCATTAAAATCACAGAAGATATGATAAGGAGAAGGAAGTTGACAAAATAATGAAACCAAATCATCCCTGGCAATTGGTGTGCTGGGTGGGAGGTAAATGGAGCATAAGGTAAAGGTAGGTAAGTAGGAATATTGGAGATGAATCTTGCAAGCTGTCACTTGCAACAAGGAAGTGATGGATGATGGACTATAAGGTACACATCACTTGTCCGAGACAAGGATGGCTGTGGCCCCATGATGTGTCTTCTCTAGATTTTGAGAATAAAAGGCTGAATAACCTCTGGGAGGGTGATGATCATAGGCACCTAACATTGTCTCCTGGAGTTCCTTTTTCTTTTTTCTTTTCTTTTTTCCGGTTAATAGCCCACCTGAGCACAGGTCATCGACCCACAACGGGTCCTAGGGGGAGAAAAAATAAGAGTAAAAAGAAATTGAAAATAGAAAAGAAAAAGATTATATTAATCTGCACCACCAGCTTTTTGAAGTGAGACAGACTGTATGAGTAGGGAAACACAGTAGAAGTCAGAGCATTCCACAGTTTGGCTGTGTGAGAAAAGAAGGATGTGCTGTAACGGGTTATTCTAGTGTGACCGACAGCCACACACAAACGGTGGGCACTGCAGCAGGCAAGATGAGTGTTACGAGCCCACGTCCTTGCCAGTGGTACACAGGATGACAAATCCACCGAACATTGCCAATTAAAGTACTGTAAAAGAGAGAGACTGAAGCAACATTGTGGCGAAAAGAAAGGGAAGGAAGATTCTCAACTAAAGAAGGAGAGTTAATACTGGTAAATACTGAGTTTTATTACTATTGAATTTAACCAAGTTTCTACCTCCCTATTCGGATATGCTGCACAGATCCGCATTGATAGATGTAATGATATCGGTTCTAGAAACAGATCTAGTTTGAGAATTAGGGGGAAGGGGAAAATGTGAAGAAGAGTGAAGAGTAGAATCATCAGCGTAAGAATGGATAGAATTAGTTATAGTGTGAAGTAAATCATTGATAAAAAGAAGGAAGGAGTAGGTGAAAGAACAGGACTCTGTGGGAAAGCATTATTGGTAGAGAAAAAGCGAGAGATCGATCCCTCAACAACAACTGCCATGGATCGGTTCTCAAAGAAGCTAGAAATTAGAGAACAATGCTGGGAAGTTTAGAAAGCAAAGACTTGTGCCATACCCTGTCAAATGCTTTGGAGATGTCGAGGGCCACGATGAAAGTATCCCCATAATCCCTAAGAGAGGATGACCAAAGATGGGTGCAGTAGGAGAGCAGATCACCAGTAAATTTCGCCTGGCGAAAGCCATACTGGTGATCCGACAAAAGAGAATGGCATTCAAGGCGACGGAGAAAATGAGAGTTCAAGATAGTTTCGAAAATCTTACAGAGGGATGAAGTTAGGGCAATGGGGCGATAGTTAGAGGAATTGGAATGGTCACCCTTCTTTGGGATGGGCTGAACCGAGGCATGCTTCCAAGAAGAAGGAAAAGTTCGGGTTTTGAGGCAAAGGCAAAAGAGGCGAGCAAGCACAGGGGCCAGAATTTCAGCACACTCCCTCAAAACAAGAGGGGGTACTCTGTCCGGTCCATGCTCCTTACTCACATCCAACCTGGATAACACACCAGCAACCCTATAAGTGGAAATTATAGGAAAGTGCATAGGTTCAGTAGGAGGAGCAGGGGTAGGGGGGATAGAGTTAGAGTTGTCTAAGGTTTAATTAGAGGAGAATAAAGTGCCAAAGAGATTGATTTTATCAGGGGGGAGTTGTCTATAGAGTTATCAGGTCGGAAGAGAGGAGGAAGAGAGGGAGTGCAGAAGTTATTATAGATGTTTTTGGTTAAGGACCAGAAGGATTTACTAGAATAAGAGTTAGTCAGGTCAGCGGTCTTTCTATTTATAAAATTCCACTTGGCCCTACGAAGAATAACCTTACAACAATTCCTAGAAGTAATGAAAGAGGAGTGGGTAATAGGAGAAGGAGATAGTTTCATAACTTGATATGCTCTATCCCCCCCCCCCCCCTACATGGAAGAGAACAGGAGCGATCAAACAATGATTGTGAAGTGAAAGTTATGGTAGAAGATGGGATAAATGCACTCATACCTCCCTGTATAACACCAGCAATGCTGTCAGCACATACTGAGGCATCCCGAGTGGTAAAGCAATATTCATCCCAAGGAAAGTCGGAAAAGAATTCTTGTAAGGATTGCCAGTTTGTCCTCCGATAGTGAAATAGTTTGCACTTAGAGGGGGAGTGGGGGAGGTGGATGTGCCCAGTTTGATTTAAATGAAATAAGATTGTGATCAGCAGATCTTAAGGGGGTAGAAATTGAGTATGGATAGTGTGAGGGGTTAGAGGTAAAACAAAGATCAAGAATGTTAGCAAGTTGATCGTGTCGTGGCTCAAAAGACTCAACAATTCCATTGGATGATGGTAGCCATGATTATGCCTCCTCCAGTCCCCCTGTTGAGCAGGGGCCGACTTGTGTGGGGCTGGGCCTTTCTGTCCCATCCCAGTGTTCAAAAATGTGTTTGTGGCTTTGTGGCCACATACAACTCACATACACCCCAGGGTTGAAAGATGTGTTCGTGGCTTTGTGGCCACGCACAACTCACATACACCCCAGGGTTGAAAGATGTGTTTGTGGCTTTGTGGCCACACACAACTCACATACACCCCAGGGTTGAAAGATGTGTTCATGGCTTTGTGGCCACACACAACTCACATACACCCCAGGGTTAAAACATGTGTTTGTGGCTTTGGGGTCACACAAAACTCACATACACCCCAGGGATAAAAGATGTGTTCGTGGCTTTGTGGCCACAGACAACCCAGATGTAGACCCATCTGATGGACCCACACCAGAGTTCACCCCTGGAGATGGCTCCCCAGATGGAAGAAATTTAGAGGTGCCAAGGGTCCAGCTGCCACTACAAAAGAAGTCTGAGGACTAAGGATTGGTGGCATAGAGTCGGGTGTGGGAGCTAAACTCAATATAGGTATGGATGATTCTCAGGACGGAGTCGCAGCAGCAGTTCGCTGAGACTTGTGTTGGGACAGAACCTGTGCATAGAGTCCCCATGCCTTGAGACTGACTTCAGTGCTGTGCTTCTGGCTTTAGCAGAGCTAACTTTGTCTCTCATGCGGATATTTAGTATCTCTTTCTCGAGTCGGAACCGGAAAACAGCAGACAGTACACGGACATTTCTAACCCTCATGGGCCTTACCAGTTAACACATACTGCAGAAACACCCTGCTCTAACTTACTACAAGTGCAACTGACATGGCTAAACAACTGACAATGGAAGCATCGTCCAAGGTTTAGGACGTATGGTCTCACCTTAAGGGAGATCCAAGCAACCTTGATAGAGGGTGGAATTTCGAAGCAGTCAAATGTCAATAACAGAGTTGGTGTAGGGGTGAGAATGACATTTTTTTCTTGAAGAACCTGTTCACTTTTACCACCTTTTGGACTCGGTGCTCATCCAGAAGTTTTTCCTCTAAGTATCGGAGCAGTTCTCTAGAGAATACCACCCCTCATCACTGGTTAAAGGTGGCATGTGGAGTACAGGAGACTGGGGCACTAGGTACCTCAGACAGGGTACTGAGTCGAGCACTAGTCGAGGGAGGAGACCTCCACTAGGAGGCTACCATATTGCTGGGTGGATATATTTGGTTCTCTCCCACAAATTGTTACTAGTGACCTGTGAACATCAAAAATGTCCAGGTCCATTACAGACTTGCCTTCCATGGTACGGAGCACTAGATATTTTGCAAATCTGTCTGCTTGAACACACCTGATAAGATCTCATGGATAGAAGTATCATGGGTGGTGCTAAGGCCAGTGGGCCTCCTGCAGCTCTTATTCTTGGGTATTTGTCGTTACCCAGAGCCACTTTTTCAAATCTAACAGGGCCTCAATGTAGTAATTGATGATCCAGAGGAGGGTCCAGGGATGGGTGCAGGGTCGTCAGGGGGAGTATTTGGCTGGTTATTTATGTTTGTTACTTCCTTCAATACAAAACCCAAATTACATCATTTCCCCACCCGTCATGGAGCCCAACAAGGGGAGGTCAATGCCAGAGATAAGACCCTGGTGACCCTAGGGGTAGCAGGGGAGAATAGGCAGGTAACCACCAGGTGGCCAAGGTGGCAGCTCCTACACCAAAGGAGTGCCAGGCCTCCTGAGGCCTGCTTGACCCTAGCCACACTGTGACCAGCTGGTTGAGTTGATCGGGCCTAACCAAACCGCCTGTCAAGCTGGAATAGAGGACCAAAGAGGTGTGTTGCTAGCCTCAGGGCACAGCGTGCGGCATGACTTCACTTCCAGGACATTCGTCTCCGAGTATTATGGGTCGCCACGCACAGCAAACACATAGGAGAGTATTCCAGCCCTGGTGGTCTGGGCTGGGGACCCTTTCGACTCTCACTGACCATCACCACGACCTCATCTGCAAATTTGGTAAGAAGCTTCTACACCATCCTCGACACCGGCTCCTACTACCACCTGAGATCCCTAGTCCGAGAATTGCTGTTCGACACCACAACCGCATCCAGCCCATATGTACACGAACTGATCGCTATAAGAACAGCCCAGTCCCAACCATTGTAAAAATTATCAATAGCTTGTAATAAACCAGTGTATTCACTCCCAGTAAACACTACTCCTTGCACTGTCACTATGTTGAAATGAACTGTAGTTTGAGCTTTTCCCCATCTAGTTATTATATGTCTTATTTGTGTCACTTATGTTACTTGTATAATATTTGTAATTCGAAACCCATTCCCCAAATATGTAACTGTACATTTTCAGCCTTCTGGCTGCCAAGCTCTTTCAATAAACCGTTAATTATTATTATTATTATTATTATTTACTCCCAGTCTGCTCTCAAAACCAGCAACAGGATAGGAGCCATTTCGTCTAGACCCTCCCTGGTGAAACCACCCAGTTTGGGAAACCCTTCCCTCCCGTACTGCTCACCGGATTATCGGGAATTTCAAGCCGCCCCCCCCCCCTGTTATATTACTAAAGGATACAAAAATAATAGTGCATTACCTTCAAGGCTTTCTCCCTTCTTGACGGAGGAGGTGTTGGTGTCCATTGCTACTGTTCGGCCACCAAGCCTCTGAATGGCTGCCTGGAAACTGCAGTGTGTCCTAGTCGACACCTCATAGAACATCAATGCCAACAACTTGCCCTATAAACAAAAAAAAACAAAAATGTCAAACAAGCACAGTAATATTCACAGTATAACTGAATATATGAACTATTTCAAATGTTTGTTATGACCTTGACATATACTACAGTAAATCCTTAATGTTCATGGTACTGTATTTGGATTCATGTACTGTATTTTGCTTATTTATGTCCGCAACTTCTAGTAATAACGATTTCTCAAGGAGCAGAAATCCATGCACCTTTGGGGTAAAATAGCATAATCCACAAAACATATTTTATTGTAACAGTTCATTGAGGGTACAGCCACACTTACCACCCATAAACCACTTTCAAGTTCACTTTAAAATCAGAGAAAGTTCAATATTTTCTTTATTCATTATTCTATATTGCATTAAGGTAAATTTTCACTATCAATTTACCCTCCATATTTTACTTAGTCAGTCGAATTCCATATATTAGCATTGAAAAAAAAAATATATACAGTGGTCCCTCGGTTAACAAAAAGTTCGATTAACGAAATTTCAGTTTAAGAATTACCTCAATTCGGTTAATGAACAAAACTTCGATTAACGAAATCCTTACGAAAAACACGTTTTGTTGTGAGCATCAGCTGATGGGCTTGTCTGCCAATTCAGTAATCTGTTCTATGTTTACATTCGTTTCCAGTGGAGTAAATTTCAAGAAAGTTGTGCTCTTTAATATTTTTGCATTTTTTATATTAAAATTATAAGTCATTTTAAAATTAAGTTAACATATTGATAATATGTGCAGTACAGGGAACTAGTTTTTTGTGCGCCCATCAGCCACTTCACTCACCCACCAGGTGTCAGTTTGGCTTTGTTTACATTGGAGTGAACATTGATTTTGTTGGTGTCTTGAATATTGTTTGCATTTTTACATTAAAATTATTGGTCATTCTGAAATTACTGCTTCAAGCATGGGTCCCCTGAAAGGTGATTTCTCCTCCATCCACACTTCCTTCTCTTCTCCCTTCTCCTCCACCCCCACTTCTAATTCCCATCATCATCATCCAGGAACCTTCTACATACACACCTCAAAGTAAGTGTACTTTACTGCATTTTTCTTTTTTTTTTTACTTTGTATGTACTTTTCTGTGAACTGGAACCAATTACCCAATATCACATTGAAACAATGGATTCAGTCAACAAAATTTTCGGTTAACGAACGACTCTGTGGAACGAATTGTGTTCGTCAACCAAGGGACCACTGTATATATAAAATCACTTAAAATAATCATCTTTAAATAACTTCTTGAAATTCTTGTTAAATCACGAGAAATATAAATATCTTCATAATAAATAATAAACATGGCTTGGGGCATCATGACGCTGCACGCATCTGTTAACTGACGTCGAAAGAAATCATAAAATTTATATCATGCAAACAGTATTGCATGTGCATATTTTATTGATTTCATGAGACAAGAGAGCATTTACATTCTATGGTGAAATATCTAACTGTTCAAATTTGCAATTGGTCTTGTTATTACTTTTTAGTACAAATACACCTCAAATTATATAAAAGAAGCCAATGGAAATTTTTTTTTTCAATAATGCAGGGGATTACTGTCCATACACTGTAGAAAGTCAATGTTTACTATGATAAGGTAATTTATATTACATATTAAGTAATTATTAAACGTTTTAATTGCCTGTATGTTGGCCTGACGAATTGGCTAGGAATTAACATACCTAGGTAGCATTTGCTGACGCCGCATTCGAGCTATATCACAAAAACTGGTTTTTAGAAAAAAACGGCTTTTCTACTGTTGAATTATGGTATCCTTATTTAGAATGGGTTTAACAAACAATCATAGGATACTGTATATTAAAGAACAGCTCACCTTGTCTGACCACTGCAAGTTTGTTATATTTTTTGTGGTCTGCTATAGTTTATTTAGTACCATTAGATATACTCTCTCAGATATTGTAATTGGGGTACTTTTTTATACGGTCTGGTCAAGCATGGTGACCACGGCTCATCTTCTATTAGGAAGACAGTAGATCGCTAGTGACTAATATCCTCTGCTTTCAAGTGACTTAGTGAATAACGTTGTTTTTGTTCAAACCTCAGAATGCGACGCCTAGCATTATTTCCTAGGCATTTTAATGCCTAGCATAACTCGCCAGGACAACATACAGGCAATTAAAACATCTAATAATTACTTAATACGCAATATTCGGAGGACACGTCGCTACCTGGCATTTAATTGCAATTCTCAAAACCCCCTCCTTCACCCCCATCACACGCACTGCCACCGTCATCTTCTTGCCTGGCGATTCAGCTGTAAATACACACAAAGAAGGCTCTGTGAATTTGTGTTGTAATTGCTGAAATACTAAGTTCCACAAGGATTTTATATATGGTATTTATACTTCTTAGCATAGTGAGGAAGTAGAGTGACTTTTATTTCGTTTATGTCTCTCAATTACAGTTAACCCTCACATTACGCGGTCCCACATTCCACGTTTCCACGTTTACGCGGTGCCCTGCCGGAACCCAGGATGCTCACATTCCGCGGTGCGTGTACCCCTTTACGCGGAGAGCGGCTGGCAAGCCGCGCCATTTTTGGATCCAAACCTCCTGCCATCCGCCATGTTGTGTAAGCGGCGCGAACATGGTGCGCACAAGGTCGCCCAGTCATCAAAACATTACCAGTTCTTCACCCGCCACCCACCACAGCCGGCCCAAGTCAGTGATAGTGATAATTATGGTGAGGATATGGACTTATATGGACTTTGGGGAGTTTGAAAAAGAGGCCCTGCAAGCCTCTGTGGTGGATAGTGATACAATTGATACAAGTAACACAGGTGAGGGCCAATAATCTGCCCTCTGCCTCGGAACCAACCGCCCATCCCCGTGTGCCCAGCCATTTTTTCTACTAATGTAAGTGTTAAAAAACCTAATATTATTGATATTTCTCTTAATTATTAATTGTGTGTGCATACCATCATAAAGTTAAGATAATATTTTTACTACAACATAGTTGTATGTCGTCAAAAAGTGGAGTTTGGGGATCGGCCCGGACTCCATTTCAATTAATCCCATATGTTATGTTATTCACTTTACGCGTTTCTCACTTTACACGGGACCCTCCGGGTTACATTAACCGTATAAAGTGAGGGTTAACTGTATTGTGTTTGGGACAATTTCTTATACGATCTCTGGTCAGCCTCATGGCGTCCACATCACGTCTTCTTTATGAAGTCGCTTAGATCGTTTGTGACTATTCCTTGCCTTTAAGTCACTCAGTGAATGTCACTAGCAATCTAAAGTCATATTGGGATGGACCTTGTATCCTCAGTATGGGTTATATGAGAACCATTCAGGGTGGAATTCACAACCCATTAAATATTGCTAGAGTAATAGTGAACGCTGTTGCCAATAGAGCGCTATGTTTGCGGCTCAGCACTGTCAACCCTGCCGGGTGACAGTACACATTTAGGAATTTTCGCTGAAGTTAATTAATTGGGGGATAATGTCTGTGCCCCTGATTGGCAACAAATTGAGAACTTGATGATCCCTCTAAATAAAATGTTCTAAATGAAATTAGTTTATGTAAAAAAAAAAAAAAAATTTTCATTAAGATTAGGGATACTTGAGATAAGAGTGGGGAGATGGATATGACTAGTGAGTTGTTTATAATTGTCAAACAAGTGACTTAATATAAAAATAAGAGATCTTAATGAATTAACTTACTAATATTATAACAATTATGAGTCATATTGATTAGGTTTTGGAGAAAAAGTTCTCTCCCTTATATTTTTATAATGATATAATGTGACTCATAGTGTTCCTACTAGTTTAGATGAGTGATGTGCAACTGGAGGATGAAGGACAGGAGTCTGGGCCTATGGATGATGGAGGAGACTATGGAACTGTCCCTGAGGAGCTAGTATTGAGTGACGAGCTAAAAGGACTAGAAAGTTCAGCTCAGGCACTACATACAAGGAATTGTCTGTCAGTAGAGAATGTGAATTCAGTAGTAGTAGTTTCACCCAACACCCAAGGGGACCATACTACATGTAATTATAAAAAATGTAAAGCGACTTGGATTACTAAGATAGATCCTCATGTGGCTTGCATAATTCATGGCAGCTGTGTCTCAAAAAACCTATTTTCACCAATGGATTGTGCAGTTTGTTATGATCAAATTTTCCAATTTCATCAAGCTACAGGTGATAAGAAAGATTTATTGCAAATACAAATTAAAAATAGTTGGAATAAGGCCTTGAAGAGTAAATTTTTAAGTGTAAAACAATGGAAAGATCCCAAGTTGGCAGAAAGTTTAGGTTTATTGGTGTTAGGTAAGAGACTTAATCCCCACTTATACAAGCCTGCTTCTGCTAAGAAAAATACCCCGGTAAGTTATTGGACCCTCCAGACAATGGGAAGTCTCAAAAACCTCTATCTACTCAGTCTGATTTCAGTGGATTCCAGGATCAGGACGATGAGGCTGGTTCTCATCATAGTATTCAGTCTCTTGAGCAGGAAGAACCTATTGAGACTGACTTCATCCTATCCACATTTTGGAAACCACTTCCACCTGGGGCAAAAGTGTTGGTTACTATGAGTGGAAACAGGCTGCTGTCGACTGCCATGCAACTGCTGGATAACATTGAGTGCAAGGATGATCCCAACAGGTCTTGGATAACAACGGTAAGATCTAAGTCTTCTTTGTTTTCTACTACATCTGATTCTGTGGATTCCTTATTCAAGGTATTTTATGAAAATGTCTCTAAGCTTCCTGATATCTCAGCAACTACAAAGAGAGAGGAAGGACAAGCAACTGTGGGTCATCATTCATTGTTTTTGCAAGGTGAAGCTACACTTTATTGGCCTGATATTTGCCCAAAGATAATCTCTGAAATAGACGAAGTCTGGGCTTATGTATTGAAAGACTTAACAATCATTCCCGCAGACAGGAATGCTCACAAATTTAGTTTTTTGAAGTTCCAATTTAATGACAAAAAGAGTTCCTTATATGATCTTTCCCAGTATTTGTCGGCTCCAAAATATGCTGATATAAGTTATGAAAGAAATTTGAAACCAATTGCTTCTGCTTGAAGAATTAAAATTTAGGAAATTGGCAGCAGATATTTGGTCTTCAATTATGATGTGTCAGTTATTAAGTTAGTTTGTGCTGGACTATGAAGAAAATTCAGGAGAGAACAAATGTTTCGCTGCTGCTTTACAACGGATCCTATATTCCCTGTATAACTCATTTTTAGATTATGTTGTTGAAAGCCTTAAAACTAAAAGCCCAGCTAAGGAAGCAAGCAACAAATAATGCTTCAAGTGGTAGCGCTTATTTATTGGTACGTTCTTCTCCTCTTTCTCCTGCTTTGTTTGATGAACAAAAATTGGTTAAATATAGATCATCAGTTGAGCATACTATTAATATTAATGTCCCCAGGAGAACTCAGACCTTTCGGAAATCTAAGAGAGAAAGGTTTTGCAAGGGAACAGGACCAGCTGCTCGGTTCAGTTATCAACCTAGAGAAAATTTTAGAGGAGGAAATAATCAAAGACATAGTAAGGGTGGCCGTTTGTTCAGAAGTGGAAGGAGACCTTATTCCACCACATCAGTGACCACTCCCTCCCAATGAAGCCAGACAGCTGGGTCGTCTAGGGGGTTGGGAGAACCAGATGGACTTCTTCCATATGGGCTTACATGACAATCAAAGGGGGTCTCACATGGACTTGGTTGAGGTGCCCACTTTTACCAAAAAGGGGTAAAAAACACCAACCCCCTTACTCACAGAATTTGTAATTCAACTGTTAAACAGAGATGTGATAGAACTGTTGCAGTCAAAGAAATGTTTCATGTCTCGCCTATTCCCAGTCCCCAAGAAAGGCAGCGACAAATTGAGGTGGATTTTAGATCTTTCCGTCCTGAACAAGTTTATTACCAAAACAAGTTTCAAGATGCTCACTTACGATCATTTGAGGCATCTACTTCAGCCCAATGCTTGGATCTCAAAAGTGGATCTCAAAGATGCCTATTAGCAAGTGCCTGTTGCTCCCAGGTACAGAAAGTTTCTAGTGTTCACAGTGGGGGATGTAAGTTATCAATTCACAGTGATGCCATTTGGCCTGACAATTGTGACAAAAGTGTTTACAAAACAGGCAAACATCTCCAGAGAGATCCTTGCGAAGGAGGGCATAAGAGCTTTTGCTTATCTAGACGATTAGCTGTTAGTGGGAAACTCTTTCGAAGATTGTCAAAGGGCGACCCAACGTACACTAGTACTATTTCAAAACCTTGGTTTAAAGATAAACCAGGTAAAATCAAATCTCATACCATGTCAGAAATTGGATTGGTTAGGTCTCAATTTGGATACCAATCAGCAGTCAGTCAGTCTACCAGTAGCAAAAGTAACAGATGTGATAAACCAAGTAGAAGCCTTTTGTGTAAAGCAAGAGGTTTCTTGGCGCGATTAGGAAAAACTACTGGGTCTGTTGAATTTTGCCACCATAGTAATTCCTTTTGGCAAGTTAAGGAAGAAGCAACTAACTCCAATGGGGTCAAAATTGCTTCACAGAAACATAAATATTGCTTCTTCTCTCCCTATTCAGATCAAGAATCATCTGTCATGGTGGACAAATTTGGACAATCTAATCAGTTCATCTCCCTGGGTTCCCTCTCAAACAGACTTGGTCGTTTGTACGGAAAAGTCCGAAATAGGATGGGGATACCGTTCCACAAAAGGAGAGTTCCGTCAAGGGAAGTGGAGTAACTCCCTTTGGGACAAACACATAAATGTAAAAGAATTAGCAGTAGTCCTATTTATTTTGTTGGCAAACACAAATTTAAAAAACAAGACAATTTTGGTTGCCATGGTCAACAGAGCAGCAGTGTTTTGTCTCAATCATCAAGGCTCAACCAGATCTTGGCCTCTTCTAAAACTACCAGAAAAAAATTTCAAAGTTTGTGTAACACAAACACTTTTCCTCAAAGCAACTCACATACCGGGAGTACAAAACAATTGGGCAGATGCATTGTCCCGTCTCAGGCCAGTATCAACGGAAACAGAATGGTCCCTAAATAGATCGAACTTCAAGAGTCTAGTGAGTAGGTTTGGGACCCCACAAATAGATCTCTTTGCCTCACACAACAATCACAAGATGCCAACTTATGCATCTCTGGAACGATTGAATCTTTTAGGAAATGCTCTACTCATAGATTGGAACCATTGGAATTCAATCTATCTGTTCCCACCTGTGAAAATGTTGCCCAAGTGGTTCAAAACTCAGATCCTTCCAGGGAAAGGTCCTCTCAATTGCACCACATTGGATCCTACATCCGTGGTGTCTGGATCTGTTGGACTGGTGCCCACATCCACTACAATTGCTACAAGGATGTCTAGACCAGGTACTGTACCCTCAGTTCGAGATATCCTTGGCACATCACGCTTGGAGTTTCTCAAAAGATGTTTAAATAGATTGTTGGGTAATTCCGATATAGTTAACCAAGTGATAGCAGGTCATAGACCCCAAACTTCTATGCAATATGAGAAAGCTTGGAAACTTTTTCAACAATTTGTCAGGTTAACGACTCCAATCACATTGTCGGAAACAGTGGTGTTAGAATTTTAAGATTTTCTGTTCAGAGTTAAAGGCCTTCAAGGATTGTCAATTGCATCTTATAAATCAGCATTGGTTGACCCTCCAGTGTGGGATTTTAATATTACTTTCAATCCAAGAATTTATCAAATGTTCAGATCGTCATATTTAATTCGGAGACCCCCTCGGCCTAAGAGAATTCCACCATGGTCTCCAGATAAAGTTATTAAATTTCTTATGGGGCTTAATTACAATATAAATCTGAACAAGGACAGATTGCTCCAGAAGGCAGTCTTCCTTCTAGCAATAGCAACAGGTATGAGAATCAGTGAGCTGATTTCAATTTCCAATAATCCATCATTATTGGTATTTTCTGAGGAAGATGTCACCCTTTTACCTATGGAGATTCTAAGAAAAAATGAAAGGGATGATTTTCAAGCTCAACCTCTCAGGATAAAACTGCTAATGGATGAGACAAGGGTTCCTCATATATTGTGCCCATTTAGGAATCTTCAAAGAATGGTTATCCAAGACACCAACAAAATCGATGTTCACTCCACTGTAAACAAAGCCAAACTGACGCCTGGTGGGTGAGTCAAGTAGCTGATGGGCGCGCAAAAAACTAGTTCCTTTACTGCATATATTACCAATATGTTAACCAAATTTTAAAATGACTTAATAATTTTAATATAAAAAATGCAAAAATATTAAAGAGCACAACTTTCTTGATATTTACTCCACTGGAAACGAATGTAAACCTCAAACAGGTTACTGAATTGGCAGACTAGCTCATCAACTGATCAACTAATGCTCACAACAAAACGTGTTTGTCCTAAGGATTTCGTTAATCAAAGTTTTGTTAGTTAACTGAATTGAAGATCCTTATGGGAGGTAATTCGTTAACAGGAAATTTCGTTAATCGAACCGTTCGTTAACTGAGGGACCACTGTATTGGAAAATATTCTAAAAAATTTATAATTATAATCTGGACCTAAGCTAGCGGAGCCATATACGCAATGTAACCTCCCTCTCCACCTCCTGCTCAGGTAATCAAAGCTAGACGTCGCATTCTGGATTGAACAAAAAGCCGTTTTTTTTCTAAAAACCAGTGTCCAGAATACGAAGTCGACATCCCACCCATCTCCACCCCTCGAGAGTTGACATTTGTTTACTGATCGCGCTAGGGCAAGAGATGACAGTAGCAATGTGATGGAGGGTGCGGGAGGGACTTTTGAGAATTGCAACTAAATGCCAGGTAGCGACGTGTCCTCCTAATATTACGTATTTAAGTAATTATTAGATGTTTTAATTGCCTGTATGTTGGCCTGGCGAGTTAATGCTAGGCATTAACATACCTACGTATAAAGCTAGACGTCGCATTCTGGACTACAGTAGTACCCCGATTTACGCGGTCAATTGAACCCAGGAATATTTTGAATATAAATGTCATATATTTTGCACAAAAGATAACATATTTACTCAGAGTAAACATTATATCTAAAATTTGTATGTCTAATGCAAAATCTATGATGTTTATATTCAAAATGATCATCAAATTGTAAGAATTCCAGCAATGTAAATTATATTCTGGCTGGGTAATTTGTATGAATTTTATGAGCTAAAACAAATATCTTCAGTTAATAAAAAAAAATATATATTCTTCACACCGTGCCAGATGGTCGGTCGGTCCCTCCCTACCAGATGTGTGGGAAAACCAGAATATTTACCTTTTTAGTAATAAATAATACCTCAAACTAAACTTAGGATAATATAATTGACATTGCTGGATTCCTTGTAAGACCAGGAATATTTTGAATATAAATGTCATATATTTTGCACAAAAGATAACATATTTACTCAGAGTAAACATTATATCTAAAATTTGTATGTCTAATGCAAAATCTATGATGTTTATATTCAAAATGATCATCATATTGTAAGAATTCCAGCAATGTAAATTATATTCTGGCCGGGTAATTTGTATGAATTTTATGAGCTAAATAAAAAAAAAAAATATTATACTTCACCGTGTATATGAGTAGATGAACCGCATTAAGTGAAAGTTCGGTTCTGGCGAGGCACCGCGTATATGAGAAATCGCGTTAAGTGAAACCCCGTAAAGCGGGGTAATACTGTATATCACAAAAACTGGGGTTTTTTTAAATGGCTCATTATTATTATTATTATTATTATTATTATTATTATTATTAATATTAATATTAATATTAATATTAATATTAATATTATTATTATTATTATTATAGGAATAAATTATGAAATAGATTAAGATGAATGAATTAAAGGAATATAATATGAATTTTACAAAGATACTGATAAAACTATGTTTGGTATGTAGCCGGGGAAAGGAGTAGGGAGGGAGGGAGGACAACTCACTTCCTCCAGCTCAGCTGCCTGTTATCCCTTTATAACAACAGTATGCAATTCACCATAATTTCTATATTATTTAGGTTCATTTGGTGCTGTGTTAATAAAACATTACAGAAAAATAATTAATTTTCCCCCAAAAATCCCAAACTCACTCCCAGATGAACTATTGCGATGTAGTATATTCTCAGTCTTTTGTTTACCGGACGGTAACAGGTGATGATTGGTCCTGCTGACCCGCTCTCCCCAGCACTTGCCATCTCTAAAGCATCATTGTTGTCACTGCTAAAGTGGATTGGTGTTTACCAGAGGATCTGTCTTAAGCACATAGTAAATAATATTGTGAGCATACTTAGCAGCTCTTAATACAGGTTTATTCACTGATCACTTGTCTAAGTGCAAAAGTTGCCAAATTGAACCATCATGTTTCAATTAATTTTAAAATAGAAATTCGAAATTAAAATGCTATAAGACAGTGGCTTAGTAGTGCTGTTAATGTGTGTGCTGTGTAAGCTGTGTGTGCTGTCAGGTCACCTGACCTCGCCTGCTTCGTCACCTCACTCCTCGCCTCGTTACCTCAACCATCTCATCAGCTCACCTCGCAGGGTTACATTTATTTATCACTGTGTGATTTTATCAACATTGTTTATTACTATACAGTAGGGTCTCATTTTGCGCAGGTGTCGTGATTGGTTGAAATGTGACCATAATTATAGTTTATGCGGAAAGCCATAGGTTGCGCAGGTAGTGGTATAGCATTAATATAGTGATCTTTGGTTATTTAATCCCAAATTTTGCAATTTTAATAATTTTAGTTATTGGACATTATAAGTGTGTACCGTAAGTAATACAGGTATACAGTAATACCTTATATATACTATTGAATAATAGAGTGCTATGCAAAACAGCACTCTAGGGGGCCATTATACCATTAGATATACAGTTCGTCCCCGAATTACGTACATCCGAATTGCGTACAAACGGCCGATACGTACATCGTTTCTGAAGTCTTTAATTGCAAAAATATTGTCTTAAAAGGGCGAGCAATTTTTAAATTTGGCGGGCGAGCCAGCCGCACCACGCCGCCACTATCACTGACCATGCAGACGACACGCTAGACGCACCAAAACAACAAGTGTGGTCATTGTGCATACAGTACTTCTCCTGTGAATTTCTGCCCTATTTTGTACACTTTACTCTGTGTGCAATGACTGGTGTAAAGCGTAAGAGTGGTGAAGCCAGTGGGAGTGCTACGAAACGTCAAGCAATCTCACTAGAGGTAAAAATGGACATAATAAAACTGCTTGAAAGTGGTGAAAAGTTGACCAATGTTGCCCGCAAATTTAACCTGAGTCGGTCAACTGTTAATACAATTGATAAGGGCAAAGAAAAGATCAAGGAACATGTGAAATCTGCAGTGCCAATGCAATCTACGATTATAACTAAAAGAAGAGGGAAGGTTCTGGAAGAAATGGAAAAATATCTTGCGCTGTGGATCGAGGACTGCACACAAAAACGTAAGCCTCTGTGTCTCAGTATGATTCAGGAGAAAGCCCTAAGTCTTTTCAACGACCTAAAGAAAGATCACCCTGATGATACTGTGACATTCAATGCTAGCAATGGGTGATTTAACCGATTCAAGGTGCGAAATAAGCTGCATAATGTTCGAGTGACTGGTGAGGCGGCGAGTGCTGATTGGAAAACAGCACAGGATTTTCCAAAGAAACTCGCGGAAATTATCGCGTTACGTACATTTCGAGTCAAGTACAACCTTTTGGTCCCCATTATGTACGTAACTTGGGGACTTACTGTACTACCTATATGGAGATGCATTTCTGACGACATTATTTTTTACCTATGAGATATAAACCGTAAAGGATTGTATGTGAAGGGTACAGGTCCTGTATTATTAAACACAGATTATTACAGTAATGTATCTTAATGAATAAACAAAACTATTGTATCAATAATGACAGTTGTCTGATGAACGAGTGTGAGACGCAGTGCGTAGGTGGGTGAGTGGGAGGCAGGCGGGAGGCGGTGGATATCATATGGCCCTGCTTTGGTTGAAGCTAATCCATCTCTGCATCAATGAAATTATGTTTAAGTGCTGATAATAAAGGTAGTGGTGATGATGGAAGAGGTGGTAGTGGTGATGATGGGGGAGGTGATAGTGGTGATGGGGGAGGTGGTAGTGGTGGTGAGGGAGACTGTGGTAAGTGGTGGTGAGGGAGACTGTGGTAAGTGGTGAGGAGGTGATGCATCTATCAGTTTCTTTGGTAAAACTGTGCTTGCAATACTGCCAGATGCTATTGAACAGTTGATATCTATCCACAAAATTGAGTGTAAGTATAAATGAGCAACATTGAATCCCTTCAACATTACATTACATCATGTTTTAAAATATGTTGTGAGAAAGCAAACAGGTGTGGGTGATTAGAGATGGATTGAAAGGAAGTGGTAACACACACCAAGTGTGTTGCTATATGCTTCTCAACAGCTGATCTTTAACTTGCCACCATGCAGTCACACACTTGTGCATCAGTTAACCACACACAAATTTATGTCATAAAATAAAATCAGAACTCTGGATGCTTGCTGTCTTAATTCCCGTGTTGGAGGTCCCTCGGTTAACAAACACAATTCGTTCCAGAAGGTCGCTCGTTAACCGAAACCATTGTTTCAATGGGTAATTGGTTCCAGCTCACAGAAACGTATATACAAAGTAAAGCCCAAAATGCAGTAAGTCAGAAACACTCCTAAAATTCCCCTAAATCGCCCTTAAATCACTATATATAAATCGTACATATACACTAGAACTCTTAAATCACTACTGTAATGTAATCCAGGTGATTAATTTTATCTCTTGTGCAAAATATATGACATTTATATTCAGATTATTCCCTGTCTTGCAAGGATTTCAGCAATACAAATTATATGATCCTAACTTTAGTCTGAGATATTATAAAAAATAAACACCTTAAAGCCTAAAGAAAACATGAATCTTTTGTCTGGGAAGGCAAGGAGGGAGGGAGCCAGCGAGCGGGAAGAGGGGGGGAGCGGGAGGTGAGGTGACAGATAGTGCCTGGTGAAGTACCGGTATTTGTTTATTTATTTGAGATTTTTGTTTTTAGCTCATAAAATTCATAGAAATTACCCAGCCTGAATATAATTTACATTGCTGGAATTTTTATAATATAGTGATGAATTTGAATATAAACAAACTAAAATTTGCATTAGACATACAGTTGGGTCTCACATTACGCGGTTAATGTAACCCGGAGGGTACCGCGGAAAGTGAGGAACGCGTAAAGTGAACAACATAACATATGGGATTAATTGAAATGGAGTCCAGGCCAATCCCCAAACTCCACTTTTTGACGACACACAACTATGTTGTAGTAAAAATATTATCTTAACTTTATGATGGCATGCACACACAATTAATAATTAAGAGAAATATCAATAATATTAGGTTTTTTAACACTTACATTAGTAGAAAAGATGGCTGGGCACACGGGGATGGGCGGTTGGTTCCGAGGCAGAGGGCAGATTATTGGCCCTCACCTGTATCACTTGTATCAATTGTATCACTATCCACCACAGAGGCTTGCAGGGCCTCTTTGTCAAACCCCCCAAAGTTCATATAAGTCCATATCCTCACTATAATTATCACTATCACTGACTTGGGCCGGCTGTAGTGGGTGGCGGGTGAAGAACTGGTAATGTTTTGATGACTGGGCGACCTTGTGCGCACCATTTTCGCGCCTCTTACACAACATGGCGGATGGCGGGAGGTTTGGATCCAAAAATGGCGAGGCTTGCCAGCCGCTCTCCACGTAATGGGGTTCACGACCGCGGAATGTGAGCATGTTAGGTTCTGGCAAGGCACCGCGTTAACGGTGAAACGCGGAATGCGGGACCGCGTAATGTGAGGATTGACTGTACAAATTTTAGACCTAATTTAAGAATTTTATTAGGGAGAGCAAAAATTTTATGTTTTATGCAAAATATATGACATTTATATTCAAATTATTCCCTGTCTTGCAAGGATTTCAGCAATGCAAATTATATTATCCTAACTTTAGTCTGAGGTATTACGTATTTATTTTTAAACCTGTAAACCTAGTGCTTTTCCCCAAATGTTTCTCAGGAAGGAGGGGGGGGGGAGGGAGGGGTGACAGTGTAATGTTTGACAGTTGGTGCCTTTGGTGTGAAGTATTTAATTGTTAATTTATGTCCTTTAGATTGAGTTTTTTGTTTTTTGCTTATAAAATTTGATAGAAGTGACCTGGGAGAATATAATTTACATTGCTGGAATTCTTATAAAATAGTGATTAATTTGAATGTAAACATGCCATAGTTTGCACTAGATAAAAATTTTAGTAATCATTTTGTACATTATTTTGATTACATGTACAGTTCAGCTTTGCCCTTAGGACAGTGTGTGCATGTAAATGAGTTTCAATAAATGAATAAAGTTACATATATTGAGCCAAAAATAATAGTTGAAAAACTTTATGTAGACAGAGCTTGGAAGGCTAAATTTTATAATGACCAATAATTTTAATATACTGTATATAAAAAAATGCACAAATATTAAAGTGCACAATTTTCTTGATATTTACTCCAGTGGAAACGAATGTAAACATAAAAGAGATTACTGAATTGGCTGAGTACCCCCTCAGCTTATCAGCTGATGTTCAAAACAAAACGTGATTTTCATAAGGATTTCATTAATCAAATTTTTTTTCGTTAACCGAATTGACGATTCTTATGGAAGGTAATTTGTTAACCGAAATTTCGTTAATCGAGGCGTTCGTTAACAGAGGGACCACTGTATATAAGTACAGTATATGCATGCGTGTGTGTGTGTGTGATGGGATACACATAAACGTCAAAGATATCGGCATAGACAGCAACATAAGTAAATTTGTTGATGATACTAAAATCGAGCCTGTGATTAAATCTTAAGAGGCCTCTACAAAACTACAGTGAGATTTAAAAAAAAATTTGAATGGTCTGAAAAATGGCAGATGAAATTCAATGTGGACCTAGTCTAGGAGATGTAAACAGAGAAACCAGATATCCGATGAACAACGATGTTATAGACAAATCCGAATGTGAGAAAGATCTAGGAGTAATGATAAGTAGGAATCTTAAGCCAAGTAAACAATGTGTTTGCTAGAAACAAGGCTAATAAAGTACTTGGGTTCATACAAAGGAGTGTTGGTTACAAGACTAGAGAGGTCATCCTGAAACTATATCCTGCGCTTGTGATTACGCAGTTCAATTCTGGTCACCGTATTACAGAATGGATATAGAATCTTTGGAAAAAATTCAGAGGAGAATGACTAGACTAATCCCGGGCATTAACAACCTTGAGTACAGAGACAGGTTTAAGAATTTAATTTGCACTCCCTCGAGAGACGTAGAGTGAGGGGGCAAATATGATAGAGGTGTATAAATGGAAGTCAGGGCTAAACAAAGTGGACATTACAAAGGTACTCAAACTATCCAACCAGGAGCGAACACGCAACATTGGTTTTAAATTAGACAAATTTAGATTTAGGCGCGAAATAGGTAAACATTGGTTTGGAAATAGAGTAGTGGACGATTGAAACAAGTTACCAAACATCATCATTAACTCGAATACGCTGGCTAGGTTCAAACATAGGTTGGATGGATATATGAGCAATAGGCCAATAGGCCCACTGCAGTTTCTTCCATTCTTATGTGTGTGTGTGTTTATGATGTTGAAATTTGTATGAGTGGTGTTGAAGGGTGTGTTTGGGTGGTGTTGGAGGGTCTGTGTGTGGGTGGTGTTGGGGGTGTGTGGGTGGTGTTGGGGGTGTGTGGGTGGTGTTGGGGGGTGTGGGTGGTGTTGGGGGGGTGTGGGTGGTGTTGGGGGGGTGTGGGGGTGGTGTTGGAGGGGGTGTGGGGGTGGTGTTGGAGGGGGTGTGTGGGTGGTGTTGGAGGGTCTGTGTGCGGGTGGTGTTGGAGGGTCTGTGTGTGGGTGGTGTTGGAGGGGGTGTGAGGATGGTGGTGTTGGAGGGGGTGTGTGGGTGGTGGTGTTGGAGGGGGTGTGTGGGTGGTGGTGTTGGAGGGGGTGTGTGGGTGGTGGTGTTGGAGGGGGTGTTGGAGGGGGTGTGTGGGTGGTGGTGTTGGAGGGCGTGTGTGGGTGGTGGTGTTGGAGGGGGTGTGTGGGTGGTGGTGTTGGAGGGGGTGTGTGGGTGGTGGTGTTGGAGGGGGTGTGTGGGTGGTGGTGTTGGAGGGGGTGTGTGGGTGGTGGTGTTGGAGGGAGGGTGTGGGTGGTGGTGTTGGAGGGGGTGTGTGGGTGGTGGTGTTGGAGGGGGTGTGTGGGTGGTGGTGTTGGAGGGCGTGTGTGGGTGGTGGTGTTGGAGGGGGTGTGGGTGGTGGTGTTGGAGAGGGTGTGTGGGTGGTGGTGTTGGAGGGGGTGTGTGGGTGGTGGTGTTGGAGGGGGTGTGTGGGTGGTGGTGTTGGAGGGGGTGTGGGGGTGGTGGTGTTGGAGGGGGTGTGGGGGTGGTCGTGTTGGAGGGGGTGTGGGGGTGGTGGTGTTGGAGGGGGTGTGGGGGTGGTGGTGTTGGAGGGGGTGTGGGGGTGGTGGTGTTGGAGGGGGTGTGGGGGTGGTGGTGTTGGAGGGGGTGTGTAGGTGGTGGTGTTGGAGGGGGTGTGTGGGTGGTGTTGGAGGGGGTGTGGGTGGTGGTGTTGGAGGTGGTTGTGTGGGTGGTGTTGGAGGGGGAGTGGGTGGTGGTGTTGGAGGGGGAGTGGGTGGTGGTGTTGGAGGGGGAGTGGGTGGTGGTGTTAGAGGTGGTGTGTGGGTGGTGGTGTTAGAGGTGGTGTGTGGGTGGTGGTGTGGGTGGTGGTGTTGGAGGTGGTGTGTGGGTGGTGGTGTTGGAGGTGGTGTGTGGGTGGTGTTGGAGGGGGTGTGTGGGTGGTGTTGGAAGGGATGTGGGTGGTGGTGTTGGAGGGGGTGTGTGGGTGGTGGTGTTGGAGGTGGTGTGTGGCTGGTGGTGCTGGAGGAGGTGTGTGGCTGGTGGTGTTGGAGAGGGTGTGTGGATGGTTGTGGAGGGGGGTGTGGGTGGTGGTGTTGGAGGGGGTGTGGGGGTGGTGGTGTTGGAGGGGGTGTGGGTGGTGGTAGTGTTGGAGGGGGTGTGGGTGGTGGTGTTGGAGGGGGTTTGGGGGTGGTGGTGTTGGAGGGGGTGTGGGTGGTGGTGTTGGAGGGGGTGTGGGTGGTGGTGTTGGAGGAGGTGTGGGTGGTGGTGTTGGAGGGGGTGTGGGTGGTGGTGTTGGAGGGGGTGTGGGTGGTGGTGTTGGAGGGGGTGTGTGGGTGGTGGTGTTGGAGGGGGTGTGTGGGTGGTGGTGTTGGAGGGGGTGTGGGGGTGGTGGTGTTGGAGGGGGTGTGGGGGTGGTGGTGTTGGAGGGGGTGTGGGGGTGGTGGTGTTGGAGGGGGTGTGGGGGTGGTGGTGTTGGAGGGGGTGTGGGGGTGGTGGTGTTGGAGGGGGTGTGGGGGTGGTGGTGTTGGAGGGGGTGTGGGGGTGGTGGTGTTGGAGGGGGTGTGGGGGTGGTGGTGTTGGAGGGGGTGTGGGGGTGGTGGTGTTGGAGGGGGTGTGGGGGTGGTGGTGTTGGAGGGGGTGTGGGGGTGGTGGTGTTGGAGGGGGTGTGGGGGTGGTGGTGTTGGAGGGGGTGTGGGGGTGGTGGTGTTGGAGGGGGTGTGGGGGTGGTGGTGTTGGAGGGGGTGTGGGGGTGGTGGTGTTGGAGGGGGTGTGGGGGTGGTGGTGTTGGAGGGGATGTGGGGGCGGTGGTGTTGGAGGGGGTGTGTAGGTGGTGGTGTTGGAGGGGGGGTGTAGGTGGTGGTGTTGGAGGGGGTGTGTGGGTGGTGTTGGAAGGGGTGTGGGTGGTGGTGTTGGAGGTGGTGTGTGGGTGGTGTTGGAGGGGGAGTGGGTGGTGGTGTTGGAGGGGGAGTGGGTGGTGATGTTGGAGGGGGAGTGGGTGGTGGTGGTGTTGGAGGTGGTGTGTGGGTGGTGGTGTTGAAGGTGGTGTGTGGGTGGTGGTGTTGGAGGTGGTGTGTGGGTGCTGTTGGAGGGGGTGTGTGGGTGGTGTTGGAAGGGATGTGGGTGGTGGTGTTGGAGGGGGTGTGTGGGTGGTGGTGTTGGAGGTGGTGTGTGGCTGGTGGTGCTGGAGAGGGTGTGTGGCTGGTGGTGATGGAGGGGGTGTGTGGCTGGTGGTGTTGGAGGGGGTGTGGGTGGTGGTGTTGGAGGGGGTTTGTGGGTGGTGGTGTTGGAGGGGGTGTGTGGGTGGTGGTGTTGGAGGGGGTGTGGGTGGTGGTGTTGGAGGGGGAGTGTGGGTGGTGGTGTTGGAGGGGGAGTGTGGGTGGTGGTGTTGGAGGGGAGTGTGAGTGGTGGTGTTGGAGGGGAGTGTGGGTGGTGGTGTTGGAGGGGGTGTGTGGGTGGTGGTGTTGGAGGGGGTGTGTGGGTGGTGGTGTTGGAGGGGGTGTGTGGGTGGTGGTGTTGGAGGGGGTGTGTGGGTGGTGGTGTTGGAGGGGATGTGTGGGTGGTGGTGTTGGAGGGGGTGTGTGGGTGGTGGTGTTGGAGGGGGTGTGTGGGTGGTGGTGTTGGAGGGGGTGTGTGGGTGGTGTTGGAGGGGGTGTGTGGGTGGTGTTGGAGGGGGTGTGTGGGTGGTGTTGGAGGGGGTGTGTGCGGGTGGTGTTGGAGGGGGTGTGTGCGGGTGGTGTTGGAGGGTCTGTGTGCGGGTGGTGTTGGAGGGGGTGTGAGGGTGGTGGTGTTGGAGGGGGTGTGTGGGTGGTGGTGTTGGAGGGGGTGTGTGGGTGGTGGTGTTGGAGGGGGTGTGTGGGTGGTAGTGTTGGAGGGGGTGTGTGGGTGGTAGTGTTGGAGGGGGTGTGGGTGGTGGTGTTGGAGGGGGTGTGTAGGTGGTGGTGTTGGAGGGGGTGTGTGGGTGGTGTTGGAGGGGGTGTGGGTGGTGGTGTTGGAGGTGGTGTGGGGGTGGTGGTGTTGGAGGGGGTGTGGGGGCGGTGGTGTTGGAGGGGGTGTGGGGGTGGTGGTGTTGGAGGGGGTGTGGGGGTGGTGGTGTTGGAGGGGGTGTGGGGGTGGTATTGGAGGGGGTGTGTGGGTGGTGTTGGAAGGGATGTGGGTGGTGGTGTTGGAGGGGGTGTGTGGGTGGTGGTGTTGGAGGTGGTGTGTGGCTGGTGGTGCTGGAGGGGGTGTGTGGCTGGTGGTGTTGGAGGGGGTGTGTGGATGGTTGTGGAGGGGGGTGTGGGTGGTGGTGTTGGAGGGGATGTGGGGGTGGTGGTGTTGGAGGGGGTGTGGGGGTGGTGGTGTTGGAGGGGGTGTGGGTGGTGGTGGTGTTGGAGGGGGTGTGGGTGGTGGTGGTGTTGGAGGGGGTGTGGGTGGTGGTGTTGGAGGGGGTGTGGGGGTGGTGATGTTGGAGGGGGTGTGGGTGGTGGTGTTGGAGGGGGTGTGGGTGGTGGTGTTGGAGGGGGTGTGGGTGGTGGTGTTGGAGGGGGTGTGGGTGGTGGTGTTAGAGGGGGTGTGTGGGTGGTGGTGTTGGAGGGGGTGTGGGGGTGGTGGTGTTGGAGGGGGTGTGGGGGTGATGGTGTTGGAGGGGGTGTGGGGGTGGTGGTGTTGGAGGGGGTGTGGGGGTGGTGGTGTTGGAGGGGGTGTGGGGGTGGTGGTGTTGGAGGGGGTGTGGGGGTGGTGGTGTTGGAGGGGGTGTGGGGGTGGTGGTGTTGGAGGGGGTGTGGGGGTGGTGGTGTTGGAGGGGGTGTGGGGGTGGTGGGTTGGAGGGGGTGTGGGGGTGGTGGTGTTGGAGGGGTTGTGGGGGTGGTGGTGTTGGAGGGGGTGTGGGGGTGGTGGTGTTGGAGGGGGTGTGGGGGTGGTGGTGTTGGAGGGGGTGTGGGGGTGGTGGTGTTGGAGGGGGTGTGGGGGTGGTGGTGTTGGAGGGGGTGTGGGGGTGGTGGTGTTGGAGGGGGTGTGGGGGTGGTGGTGTTGGAGGGGGTGTGTAGGTGGTGGTGTTGGAGGGTGTGTGTGGGTGGTGTTGGAGGGGGTGTGGGTGGTGGTGTTGGAGGTGGTGTGTGGATGGTGATGGAGGGGGAGTGGGTAGTGGTGTTGGAGGGGGAGTGGGTAGTGGTGTTGGAGGGGGAGTGGGTGGTGGTGTTGGAGGTGGTGTGTGGGTGGTGGTGTTGGAGGTGGTGTGTGGGTGGTGGTGTTGGAGGTGGTGTGTGGGTGGTGGTGTTGGAGGTGGTGTGTTGGTGGTGTTGGAGGGGGTGTGTGGGTGGTGTTGGAAGGGATGTGGGTGGTGGTGTTGGAGGGGGTGTGTGGGTGGTGGTGTTGGAGGTGGTGTGTGGCTGGTGGTGCTGGAGGGGGTGTGTGGCTGGTGGTGTTGGAGGGGGTGTGTGGATGGTTGTGGATGGGGGTGTGGGTGGTGGTGTTGGAGGGGGTGTGGGGGTGGTGGTGTTGGAGGGGGTGTGTTGGTGTTGGAGGGGGTGTGTGGGTGGTGGTGTTGGAGGGGGTGTGGGGGTGGTGGTGTTGGAGGGGGTGTGGGGGTGGTGGTGTTGGAGGGGGTGTGGGGGTGGTGGTGTTAGAGGGGGTGTGGGGGTTGTGGTCTTGGAGGGGGTGTGGGGGTGGTGGTGTTGGAGGGGGTGTGGGGGTGGTGGTGTTGGAGGGGGTGTGGGGGTGGTGGTGTTGGAGGGGGTGTGGGGGTGGTGGTGTTGGAGGGGGTGTGGGGGTGGTGGTGTTGGAGGGGGTGTGGGGGTGGTGGTGTTGGAGGGGGTGTGGGGCTGGGTGGTGGGGGTGGTGGTGTTGGAGGGGGTGTGTAGGTGGTGGTGGGGGTGGCGGTGTTGGAGGGGGTGTGGGGGTGGTGGTGTTGGAGGGGAGTGTAGGGGTGGTGGTGTTGGAGGGGGTGTGTGGGTGGTGGTGTTGGAGGGGGTATGGGGGTGGTGGTGTTGGAGGGGGTGTGTGGGTGGTGGTGTTGGAGGGGGTGTGTGGGTGGTGGTGTTGGAGGGGGTGTGTGGGTGGTGGTGTTGGAGGGGGTGTGTGGGTGGTGGTGTTGGAGGGGGTGTGTGGGTGGTGGTGTTGGAGGGGGTGTGTGGGTGGTGGTGTTGGAGGGGGTGTGTGGGTGGTGGTGTTGGAGGGGGTGTGGGTGGTGGTGTTGGAGGGGGTTTGTGGGTGGTGGTGTTGGAGGGGGTGTGTGGGTGGTGGTGTTGGAGCGGGTGTGGGTGGTGGTGTTGGAGGGGGAGTGTGGGTGGTGGTGTTGGAGGGGGAGTGTGGGTGGTGGTGTTGGAGGGGGAGTGTGGGTGGTGGTGTTGGAGGGGGAGTGTGGGTGGTGGTGTTGGAGGGTGAGTGTGGGTGGTGGTGTTGGAGGGGGAGTGTGGGTGGTGGTGTTGGAGGGGGTGTGTGGGTGGTGGTGTTGGAGGGGGTGTGTGGGTGGTGGTGTTGGAGGGGGTGTGTGGGTGGTGGTGTTGGAGGGGGTGTGGGGGTGGTGATGGAGGGGGTGTGGGGGTGGTGTTGGAGGGGGTGTGTGGGTGGTGTTGGAGGGGGTGTGTGGGTGGTGTTGGAGGGGGTGTGTGCGGGTGGTGTTGCAGGGGGTGTGTGCGGGTGGTGTTGGAGGGTCTCTGTGCGGGTGGTGTTGGAGGGGGTGTGAGGGTGGTGGTGTTGGAGGGGGCGTGTGGGTGGTGGTGTTGGAGGGGGCGTGTGGGTGGTGGTGTTGGAGGGGGCGTGTGGGTGGTAGTGTTGGAGGGGGTGTGTGGGTGGTAGTGTTGGAGGGGGTGTGGGTGGTGGTGTTGGAGGGGGTGTGTAGGTGGTGGTGTTGGAGGGGGTGTGTGGGTGGTGTTGGAGGGGGTGTGGGTGGTGGTGTTGGAGGTGGTGTGTGGGTGGTGGTGTTGGAGGGGGTGTGGGTGGTGGTGTTGGAGGAAGTGTGGGTGGTGGTGTTGGAGGGGGTGTGGGTGGTGGTGTTGGAGGGGGTGTGGGTGGTGGTGTTGGAGGGGGTGTGGGTGGTGGTGTTGGAGGGGGTGTGGGTGGTGGTGTTGGAGGGGGGTGTGGGTGGTGGTGTTGGAGGGGGTGTGTGGGTGGTGGTGTTGGAGGGGGTGTGTGGGTGGTGGTGTTGGAGGGGGTGTGTGGGTGGTGGTGTTGGAGGGGGTGTGGGGGTGCTGGTGTTGGAGGGGGTGTGGGTGGTGGTGGTGTTGGAGGGGGTGTGGGTGGTGGTGTTAGAGGGGGTGTGGGTGGTGGTGTTGGAGGGGGTGTGTGGGTGGTGGTGTTGTAGGGGGTGTGTGGGTGGTGTTGGAGGGGGTGTGTGGGTGGTGTTGGAGGGGGTGTGTGCGGGTGGTGTTGCAGGGGGTGTGTGGGGTGGTGTTGGAGGGTCTCTGTGCGGGTGGTGTTGGAGGGGGTGTGAGGGTGGTGGTGTTGGAGGGGGCGTGTGGGTGGTGGTGTTGGAGGGGGCGTGTGGGTGGTGGTGTTGGAGGGGGCGTGTGGGTGGTAGTGTTGGAGGGGGTGTGTGGGTGGTAGTGTTGGAGGGGGTGTGGGTGGTGGTGTTGGAGGGGGTGTGTAGGTGGTGGTGTTGGAGGGGGTGTGTGGGTGGTGTTGGAGGGGGTGTGGGTGGTGGTGTTGGAGGTGGTGTGTGGGTGGTGGTGTTGGAGGGGGTGTGGGTGGTGGTGTTGGAGGAAGTGTGGGTGGTGGTGTTGGAGGGGGTGTGGGTGGTGGTGTTGGAGGGGGTGTGGGTGGTGGTGTTGGAGGGGGTGTGGGTGGTGGTGTTGGAGGGGGGGTGTGGGTGGTGGTGTTGGAGGGGGTGTGTGGGTGGTGGTGTTGGAGGGGGTGTGTGGGTGGTGGTGTTGGAGGGGGTGTGTGGGTGGTGGTGTTGGAGGGGGTGTGGGGGTGCTGGTGTTGGAGGGGGTGTGGGTGGTGGTGGTGGTTGGAGGGGGTGTGGGTGGTGGTGTTGGTGGGGGTGTGGGTGGTGGTGTTGGAGGGGGTGTGTGGGTGGTGGTGTTGTAGGGGGTGTGTGGGTCGTGGTGTTGGAGGGGGTGTGGGGGTGGTTGTGTTGGAGGGGGTGTGGGGGTGGTTGTGTTGGAGGGGGTGTGGGGGTGGTTGTGTTGGAGGGGGTGTGGGGGTGGTGGTGTTGGAGGGGGCGTGTGGGTGGTGGTGTTGGAGGGGGCGTGTGGGTGGTGGTGTTGGAGGGGGCGTGTGGGTGGTAGTGTTGGAGGGGGTGTGTGGGTGGTAGTGTTGGAGGGGGTGTGGGTGGTGGTGTTGGAGGGGGTGTGTAGGTGGTGGTGTTGGAGGGGGTGTGTGGGTGGTGTTGGAGGGGGTGTGGGTGGTGGTGTTGGAGGTGGTGTGTGGGTGGTGGTGTTGGAGGGGGTGTGGGTGGTGGTGTTGGAGGAAGTGTGGGTGGTGGTGTTGGAGGGGGTGTGGGTGGTGGTGTTGGAGGGGGTGTGGGTGGTGGTGTTGGAGGGGGTGTGGGTGGTGGTGTTGGAGGGGGTGTGGGTGGTGGTGTTGGAGGGGGTGTGTGGGTGGTGGTGTTGGAGGGGGTGTGTGGGTGGTGGTGTTGGAGGGGGTGTGTGGGTGGTGGTGTTGGAGGGGGTGTGGGGGTGTGGTGTTGGAGGGGGTGTGGGTGGTGGTGGTGTTGGAGGGGGTGTGGGTGGTGGTGGTGTTGGAGGGGGTGTGGGTGGTGGTGTTAGAGGGGGTGTGGGTGGTGGTGTTGGAGGGGGTGTGTGGGTGGTGGTGTTGTAGGGGGTGTGTGGGTGGTGGTGTTGGAGGGGGTGTGGGGGTGGTTGTGTTGGAGGGGGTGTGGGGGTGGTGGTGTTGGAGGGGGTGTGGGGGTGGTGGTGTTGGAGGGGGTGTGGGGGTGGTGGTGTTGGAGGTGGTGTGTGGGTGGTGGTGTTGGAGGTGGTGTGTGGGTGGTGTTGTTGGAGGTGGTGTGTGGGTGGTGTTGGAGGGGGTGTGTGGATGGTGTTGGAAGGGATGTGGGTGTTGGTGTTTGAGGGGGTGTGTGGGTGGTGGTGTTGGAGGTGGTGTGTGGCTGGTGGTGCTGGAGGGGGTGTGTGGCTGGTGGTGTTGGAGGGGGTGTGTGGATGGTTGTGGAGGGAGGTGTGGGTGGTGGTGTTGGAGGGGGTGTGGGGGTGGTGGTGTTGGAGGGGGTGTGGGTGGTGGTGGTGTTGGAGGGGGTGTGGGTGGTGGTGTTGGAGGTGGTGTGTGGGTGGTGTTGGAGGGGGTGTGTGGATGGTGTTGGAAGGGATGTGGGTGTTGGTGTTTGAGGGGGTGTGTGGGTGGTGGTGTTGGAGGTGGTGTGTGGCTGGTGGTGCTGGAGGGGGTGTGTGGCTGGTGGTGTTGGAGGGGGTGTGTGGATGGTTGTGGAGGGAGGTGTGGGTGGTGGTGTTGGAGGGGGTGTGGGGGTGGTGGTGTTGGAGGGGGTGTGGGTGGTGGTGGTGTTGGAGGGGGTGTGGGTGGTGGTGTTGGAGGGGGTGTGGGGGTGGTGGTGTTGGAGGGGGTGTGGGTGGTGGTGTTGGAGGGGGTGTGGGTGGTGGTGTTGGAGGGGTTATGGGTGGTGGTGTTGGAGGGGGTGTGGGTGGTGGTGTTGGAGGGGGTGTGGTGGTGTTGGAGGGGGTGTGTGGGTGGTGGTGTTGGAGGGGGTGTGTGGGTGGTGGTGTTGGAGGGGGTGTGGGGGTGGTGGTGTTGGAGGGGGTGTGGGGGTGGTGGTGTTGGAGGGGGTGTGGGGGTGGTGGTGTTGGAGGGGGTGTGGGGGTGGTGGTGTTGGAGGGGGTGTGGGGGTGGTGGTGTTGGAGGGGGTGTGGGGGTGGTGGTGTTGGAGGGGGTGTGGGGGTGGTGGTGTTGGAGGGGGTGTGGGGGTGGTGGTGTTGGAGGGGGTGTGGGGGTGGTGTTGGAGGGGGTGTGTGGGTGGTGTTGTTGGAGGGGGTGTGTGGGTGGTGTTGTTGGAGGGGGTGTGTGGGTGGTGGTGTTGGAGGGGGTGTGGGGGTGGTGGTGTTGGAGGGGGTGTGGGTGGTGGTGTTGGAGGGGGTGTGGGGGTGGTGGTGTTGGAGGGGGTGTGGGTGGTGGTGGTGTTGGAGGGGGTGTGAGGGTGGTGGTGATGTTGGAGGGGGTGTGAGGGTGGTGGTGATGTTGGAGGGGGTGTGAGGGTGGTGGTGGTGTTGGAGGGGGTGTGAGGGTGGTGGTGGTGTTGGAGGGGGTGTGAGGGTGGTGGTGGTGTTGGAGGGGGTGTGAGGGTGGTGGTGGTGTTGGAGGGGGTGTGAGGGTGGTGGTGATGTTGGAGGGGGTGTGAGGGTGGTGGTGGTGTTGGAGGGGGTGTGAGGGTGGTGGTGATGTTGGAGGGGGTGTGAGGGTGGTGGTGGTGTTGGAGGGGGTGTGAGGGTGGTGGTGGTGTTGGAGGGGGGGTGTGGGTGGTGGTGGTGTTGGAGGGGGTGTGAGGGTGGTGGTGGTGTTGGAGGGGGTGTGAGGGTGGTGGTGATGTTGGAGGGGGTTTGAGGGTGGTGGTGGTGTTGGAGGGGGTGTGTGGGTGGTGATGGTGGTGGAGGGGGTGTGTGGGTGGTGGTGGTGTTGGAGAGGGTGTGTGGGTGGTGGTGTTCATCAGCTGATGATCAATTCTCGTTCTTCCGAAACTATTAAGTTGCAGAAAACAGTTTGTGATTAAAAGATTTCTCATGCCTAAAAATAGCCAATGACAAAGTATTCAAATTATCAAAACCAGTTTTCGACCATACACCGTGATCAGTTGAAAAGAGCAAACACGGCCATCAGAAGAGTTTGTTTAACTTATTTGAGCCAGTCAACCAATGCGTGCTTTTGTACTGCATGATATTAAACTGCCTAACATATTCTTTGTTTTTGTCTGTAAGCTTCTTTGTAAGTCCTGGAATTCGTGGACATGATCTACATTTTCCTATGATTTCAATTTTCTCTGAAATGTTTCTTCTCGAAAACGGCTTTTCCAGCAGTTCCTTAACTAAACAAGTGTCCTCTTCTACCACAGTTTCCATCGCTAGTAGAATAATTATAACACTGTAAGTCTATAACACTTGGGTAGCAGAAGCACCACAACACACACGAGCGGAAGAATGTAAACAACACGGACTCGTGGGTGGAGCGACACTGATGCTTCACACCAGGCCGCATCATATCTGCCATTTCACCGTGGTAGGACTGTGACGTCAGCGAGCTGCACACGCAGGCTTTCATCGAGGTGAAACAGCACCTACTGATGCACTTGGGAGAGGAGCTAGCCCCAGCCTCGCTCCCTTACACAGTGCTGTTACTAAGCGCTAGGCTGCATTTTAGAGTATAAATGTAAATTTATTATTTAAGATGAATAAACAAACAAAAAGCTCTGAGCAGTGAGCATGCGCCACATGCCTAGCATGCTCAGAGGATTCGCCACTGGTATAGAGCGACTGAGGTCTTTCCCGACATTATGTGACATATCTATGAAGCTTAACACCCCACTACCTGCATCTGCTGCTTGTGAGTGTGTTTAGTCATGCTGGGCTTATTATTAAATATTTAATTAATTACACTCCAGGGGGCGACTAGCCTAGTCACAAGACCATGCGGTCAGACACTAATACATTGGTACTCGTGTCTCACAGGACATGCTATGACTTGTGATATGGAGACAATTTTGATATAATTTAAGGACACTGGGAGTTAGCACCAACCAAAGTGTGGGTAGCATACAAGAATTAAATCTAACTGATTACAAATAAGTAGGTGGTGACATATAGTGGTTAGTGAGTCATCCTGTGGTAGGAGGTCCCTGACAGTGGGACAGTCAAGGCAATAGTGTTGGAGGGTGTTAATGTAGGGGACAATCACAGACTTTACAAGAAGAGAGGTACAGGTCATCCCCTGCCTCAAATACAGTACTTGTCAGATAGGTCTTTATCCTAACCTTATGCAAGCAGAGACAACATTGTCTGCGGACCATAAGTCCATGTCGACGATACTTATGTGGATAAGGAAGAAAGTGATCATAGTGTAAGATGGATATATTTACAGCTCATTCACCATCCCTGCAATGGAGTGTAGGGAGAAGAGCAGCAGAATGTATTCTCTTTTGGAAGGGTATACTGGGCTTATATTTAGGCCTAAAAGATCCTGATGGGACAGCCATAATTTCGAGAATCCGTTACCAATTAATCTCACTAGAAATATTAACAAATAAACATGTCATGCTATGTGTCGATCATTTTCATCTTTAGTTAACTAGATTTTTTATAATTTACTGTGGATTTATTTTAATATTTAAAACAATGAATAATTTTGTTGTTACTTTTTACTTTCAGTACTTGAGTACTTTATGCATGAGATATTTTTTTACTTCTACTTGATTACATTGAGCTTTGGATACATTTACTTCTACTTGAGTAACATTTTGCCAATGTAATAATAATTTTACACAAGTAACAAAGTCCGTTAATATTTACAACTCCGCTGTTACCTAAAGTCGTTCCAAACTAAAGGTCTGGAGAGTCCAGTATGATATAGTGATTCTAACATGTGTTACATGGCATCGCTTGCATGGATTTCCGATGGACAGACATGTACCAATACGATATTCTGGCGCAAAATGAGACCCCACTGTATTATTTACTTTTTGTTCAATCCAGAATGCAACGCTTAGCTTTGACCTAGGTATGTTAATGCCTAGCAATAACTCGCCAGGCCAACATACAGGCAATTAAAACATCTAATAATTACTTAATAAGTAATATTAGGAGGACACGTCGCTACGTGGCATTTAATTGCAATTGTCGAAACCCCCTCCTTCACCCACCATCGCACGTACTGCCACCTTCATCTCTTGCCTGGCGATTACAGCTATAAGTAAACACAATGCAGAGCTCTGCGAATTTGTTTTATAATTGCTGAAATACTAAGCTCCACAAGGATTTTATATATGGTATATGTACTTATTAGCACAGTGATGAAGTATAGTGACTTTTATTTTGTTATGTCTCTCAATTATAGTAATTGGGACAATTTCTTATACGATCTCTGGTCAGTCATAGCGACACCAACACGTCTTCTTTGTGAAGTCGTTTAGATCGATGTGACTATCCCTTGCTTTTAAGTCACTCAGTGAATGTCGCTGCGCTCTCCCGGGCTCGTCTTCACTGAAAGAGAATATGTGAATATATCTATTTATATATATTATATATGTAGACTGTTTACAGTTTTCTTTGTCCCAATTATTCACATGCTAGTATGAATGCCATGACTGTCTTTCTTCCTATTCTTATGTTCGTTCACAAAAAAACTTTGGGCTTACGCCCTCAGCATAAAGACCAGATTTTAGTTTTTCTCTTCATAACTTTAATTTTTATGTCCTCAGTAGCTGGTTCAGTCTTTCCAGGCGAACTTTAGCGAGGCTGCTAGACTTAGCGTTCCTTCCGGAATGTTGACCTTCCGGTCTTCCTCGCAATCTAGAGTTATGTTGAAATGGACTTTACATTCTTATATGGGTTATATGAGAACAATTCAGGGTGGAATTCTCAACCCAATAAGTATGGCTAGAGTAATAGTGAACGCTGTTGCCAATAAAGCGCTATGTTAGCGGCTCAGCATTGTCAACCCTGCCGGGTGATAGTGCGCACGTAGGAATTTTCCCTTAAGTGTTTACTTGGGGATAATGTCTGTGCCCCTGATTGGCAACAAATAAAGATTTTGATGGTCCCTCTAAATAAAATGTTCTAAATGAAATTAATTTACGTAAAAAATAAAATAAAAATTCATTGAGCTAAAGGATACTTGAGATAAGAGTTGGGAGAGAGATACGTCATGGTGAGTTAATTGTTTATAATTGTCAAATGAGTGACTTATATAACAATAAGAGATCTTAATGAATTAACTTACAAATTGACTTACTAATAATATGATCATTTTGAGTCATACTGATTAAGTTTGGGAGAAAATGTTTTCTCCCTTATATTGTTATGATATAATGTGACTTGTGGTGTTCTCCTAGATAGTATTGAGTGATGAGCTACGAGAACTAGAAAGTTCAGCTCATACACTACATACAAGGAATTGATAGTATTGGGTGATGAGCTACAAGGACTAGAAAGTTCAGCTCATACAATTCATACAAGGAATTGATAGTATTGAGTGATGAGATACAGGGACTAGAAAGTTTAGCTCAGGCACTACATACAAGGAATTGTCTGTCAGTAGAGAAATTGAATTCAGTAGTACCCTGTAGTAGTTTCACCTAAGACCCAAGGGGACCATACTACATGTAATTATAAAAAATGTAGAGCCACTTGCATTACTAAGATAGATCCTCATGTGGTTTCCATAATTCATGGCAGCTGTGTCTCAAATAACCTATTTTCACTAATGGATTGTGCAGTTTGTTATGATCGAATTGTTCAATTTCATCAAGCTACAGGTGATAAGAAAGAATTATTGCAGGTCCAAATTCAAAATAGGTGGAATAAGGCCTTGAAAAGTAAATTTTTAAATGTTAAACAATGGAAAGATCCCAAGTTGGCAGAAAGTTTAGGATTATTGGTGTTAGGTAAGAGACTTAATCCCCACTTAGACAAGCCTGCTTCTGCAATAAAAAAAAAAGTAAATAAATAAAAATAATGCACTTTCCAGACAATGGGGCAGTAGGAAGTCTACAAAAACCTCTATCTACTCAGTCTGATTTCAGTGGATTCCAGGATCAGGATGATGAGCCTGGTTCTAATCATAGTATTCAGTTTCTTGAGCAGGAAGAACCTATTGAGACTGACTTCATCCTATCCACATTTTTGCAACTACTTCCACCTGGGGCAAGAGTGTTGGTTACTATGAGTGGAAACAGGCTGCTGTCAACTGCCATGCAGCTGATGGATAACATTGAGTGTAAGGATGATCCCAACAGGTCTTGGATAACATTGGTAAGATCTAAGTCTTCTTTGTTTTCTACAACATCTGAATCTGTGGATTCTTTATTCAAGGTATTTTACAAAAATGTTTCTAAACTTCCTGACTCTCAGCACTTACAAAGAGACAGGAAGGACAAGCAACTGTGGGTCATCATTCATTATTTTTGGTAGGTGGTACTACACTTTTTTGGCCTGATATTTGCCCAAAGATGATCTCTGAAATAGACGAAGTCTGGCTAATGTATTGAAAGACTTAACATTCATTCCCACAATTATGATGTGTCAGTTTTAACTAAGTTTGTGGTGGACTATGAAGAAAATTCAGAACTGGACAAATGTTTCACTGCTGCTTTACAAGGGACCCCATATTCCCTGTACAACTCATTTTTGATGTTGTTGTTGAAAGCCCTAATACTAAGTCCAGCTAAGGGAGTAAGCCACAAATAATGCTTCGAGTGGTAGTGCCTATTGTATTACATGGCATCGCTTGCATGGATTTCCGACGGACAGACATGTACCGGTACGATATTCTGGCACAAAATGAGACCCCACTGTATTATTTACTTTATTATTACTGTATAATTTACTTTATTATTACAGTATGAAAATTCAGAAAATATTTTTGTTTGCATAGTATCTACAAACTGATTATTTTATGTGGCAGCCAATGCAAAGCACAAAACTGAACAGAAAAACAATGAATAATTTAACACAAAAATTCGGAAATTGTAGAATAATGCCAACATATTTCGATTTTTCAGTAATTTGAGTGACAGAGCCCCTCTTTATGTCAATTTAACGAGGGTATAGTGCACTGTTAGGTCGTGTGGTCTATCAAGTGGCAGCATCCATGTAATTTACTGGTAGTATATGGCAGGAAGCAGTGGAACACAAGACTAACTGCTCAGATGTCTTACCTCTAGTAATTTTTCCATTCCAGTCTTAAATGCATGAAAAAGTACAATACAATAGTTTGATGGTGAAAATGAAAAAATAAAAGACTAAAATACAGAATATAGCATCAACTAGCAAGTTCATTATACAGAATTAGTTTTTACTCTTATCAAAAGTGATAAGTCAGTTAAGCAATCAATAATTAACAAAGACAACCCAAGTTTTCTCATTCTACAAAAAAATTCAAAAGAGCTTGCATCATTAAATTATAATTTACAGACTGAGCAAATATTTTAAATTAGAATTTTTTTGCAATGATCAATATAACAAATAGTAAAGTAATACAAGTGGTATACAACCTTCAAAATATGTTCAAGGGGCCGCTCCTTATTGATGCAGACACGGAATGTTTGAGCTAAGTTGAAGATGTGGTTAAGCTGATCCTTACTCAAGTCTTGTACAGTCAAAAAATGCTGTCCCTGTGTAAATCAATTATTATTTTTAGGAAAATTCAAGAAAGCAGCCTTTACTTATTGAAAACAAATATATACAATAACTCAATTGTGTTAAGCAGAGCTTGAAGACAGTAAATAAATACTTAAATTATATGCTGACAAGGAAAATTTCTCACTTGAAGCCCATGTGATGATGTGACTCCTGGAAGGCCAGAAGGGATGGCTGGTAGAGTGCAGATTGGCGAGGGGTCCACTCTTGTCATCTGTGATGTGGACTTTTCTTTCCTCTCTCTAAAGTCCCCAACTCCTAATTCCATTAACATCTCACTGTACAACTCTGGGGATAATTTTACTGTGCTTTACATTTGTTCTTGAGAGAAAAATTAACAAACATAATGTATTTTTTCTGATTGACAGTATTTATCCATTTACCAGAAACTCAAATAATACACTGTATTCACAATTGCATACACAGTACTGTACCAAAATTGAATCTCGTGAACATTTTATCACCATTTAAATTATAAAAAATTTTTTAATCATCCATGAGCACAAAGCCAGAATACACACTAAATGTAGTACTGTATAAATACCCACATGCCAAAAAAATGGAGTCAAGTTGAGTTAACAAATCATGTACAGCCTCTTCAACTTCTAACTGATACAATCAGCATTGTCAATGCACCCTTTCTGGGTGGTGTTAACCACAAGAGTATTGACTCTTGAATCCGAAGCATTCATGAGCGAGGGAGAGAGGGAGGCCGGGGGAGGACTGGAGCCAGTGTGTAAGTGGGTGGCGGGGTAGTGTGGGGGTCAGTCAGAGTGTAGTGGGGCTAGAGGAGCAGGAGAGAGTTAAACAGTTACCTGTTCAGTTGCAATGCTGGATATATTAAGCAAGGATATAAATATGTACTACAAAACACAAAGTATGAGTAGTACAGGTATGTGTTACTGCACATTAGGGTGGTATTCCCAGCTTGTGCTACAGGTCTGAACCATTTATGCATACATAGTTTCTGTCTAGAATTTACGAGATCATTGGCCACTGTGATAACGCAACAATCACACCCCTCAAGTCGCACGCACAAGCATCAGTCATGCAAAATTCCTTCATGTCCTTCCTTCCTCCTGCTGAAACCTAAGCAACTGTCACTTACTCCATGGGTGATAAGGGGACGGGCTGGGGCCTCTACATACAGTGACCATTTACGATTGGGTTGCATTTATGACCCAATAAATAACGGATGCATACCCAGGAAGTTGTCAAACATTTATTTTAAATAACAATACCATGAAAATAATACAGCAGTGTGCAGGAATTACACATGTATTTCATGTTTCTGCTTTTTGTTTATTAGCTTCAATACAGATTACTATCTATGTTGTCTACTGGTTCGGTGAGATGTGGTGACGTGACATTGGGAGAAGGCAGTAGAGAAGATGTCAGTGCCTGACACAGTTTAGGCAGGGCACAGGTGCACCTTGATTAGCATACAATCCTCATTATGTTCATGCAGATAACTAATAATTTATGGTCTTTGTTTAAGTTGGGAAACATTCACACGGGCGGGAGGGTCGTGTTGCGTCTCTGTAACAAAGCGTGTTCGGCATTCGGGCCTTCGATGTAGAGCGGCAGAAATTGGACAGTGATTACATAAGACTGAATCTGTGTTTATAATACACCACTCACAGGGAGATACAGTGTACACAGTGATAGTTCATAGTGTCATCAGTGACCGCTGAAGTTGTAAATAAATTAAAGTGAGCGCTCACTAGCAAGCAAGCTGGAAAGGCACCGTGCCAGCTGAAACCAAGTCGTGTCATAGGTGCCACAGAGACTTTAAATTTTATGTTGATTGTGTGCTTTCTCAAGGACTGAAACTGTGCCTACATTACACCATTCACAGGGAGATACAGTGTACGCAGTCGCAGACGACAACTCCATAGGCAACAGAGAGTAGCTAAGTACTTTTCTCTCTTTATTTTCTTTGAAATAGGTGTAGATTTATACACAGTCTGCACCCCCCCCCCCCCCCCACAACAACAACAACCATGAGTTTGATATGTGATTACTGCAGGGAGACGTCGGATATGGAGGATGCAGGCCTAACTAATGCAACGTTTAGGAAGTTACTAACTGCCGTAAAGCTTGATGGCTGTTGCTGGTATTGCCCTGGCTGCATAGTCAAGGTGAATGAAGCGATTGCAATCCATAAGGGAACGAGTTCTCTAGGGACGAAAATAGATGAAGCAGGAGCCCTGCTGGTTGACAAACTGGAGCAAGTTGAGAAAGAGATCCTTGCTAAGACTGAGGAAGTAACTAATAGAATGGAGGTGGTTGCTAAGAGGAGTTATGCTGACGTATTAGGAGGGCCACGGGGGGGGGGGGGAGTAATGCAGAATCAATACAGGTTCTACAGCAGATTGGGACTCTGAAAAAGTGTGTCGAAGAAATGAAAATTAACGCACCTACTGTTAGGGGAGAGGAGGAACACCAGGAACGGCTCCAGCGCAGGAACAATATAATAGTTTTTGGAGTCCCAGAGAGCCAGGCAGAGGGAACTGTGAGTAAGGAAACACACGACAAGGTGCTGTTTCAAAATATTTGCACAGAGGTTCTGAAGATTCCAGCAACCCCTCAGGATGTGAGGAGACTGGGACAAAAGCAGGGGGCTAAGCCTCGCCCCCTCAGGATCACACTAGGGAGTGAGGAGGAGAAACTGCAAGTTATGCGGCAGGCAAAAAACTTAGCAAGGAGCGAGGCATTTCGGGATGTATTTATTCAGCCAGACCGCACAGTAATGCAGAGGGAGCAGCACAAGAAGCTCCTGCTGGACTTGAAGCAGAAGAGGGAGGAGTCGAGGAGGAACGGGGACAGGTGCACATGGGTTATACTCAGGGGGAGGGTAGTGGAAACAAGTGTGCCGACACAGGGCCAGGGGGCAGCAGTGCACCCTCCACCCACTCAACCCCCCACCCGGGAGGCGGCACCAGCTCAGCCTACCGGACAGGAGGGAACGAGCGCCGTGTAAACAATGACATTTTTAACCACACCCTGCAAAATACAGTGTACTTAGCAAATGCTGCAGCTTCTGAGAATGTGGGTGGAGCGGGTTTATTACTAAGAGCAGAGACGTTACCGAGAACAAATTCTGGCTTGAATGTCATGTACACTATTACTGACACGTTCCTTGATAAGAGAGAGGAGTTTGAAACACTACTAAGAGTACACCAACCAGATATTGTAGGAGTTGTAGAACTGTTGTACAAGAACAGGAGAATCGACCCAGAGGAATGTGAGTTCAGTATTGCTGGATATGACTCATTTACGAACCTAACTCAAGAATCCTGCAGGAGGGGTGTGGTTATCTACGCTAGGCAAGACCTTAGAGCCAGCCAGGCGAGGGTACAGGGAGAGGATGTTTTTGAAGAGTCCAAGTGGTGTAAAATTAAATTAAAGGGATGGGACTTACTTATCGTCGGGTGTATCTACAGATCCGCGAACTGTGGCCCACTAAATCAAAGGAACTTAAGAACCTTAATAAACAATGCGGCGATGCTCAACCCGAGCCACCTCCTTATCATGGGGGACTTTAACTATGGTGACATCGACTGGAGAAACGAGTCAACCCCGAATGACTTGAATAATCCTGCTACTCTTTTTGTAGAAACTCTGAGAGATAATTTTCTGTTCCAACATGTGAGAGACCCGACAAATTACAGAGGGGAGCAAATACCCAAGCCACTTGACCTCATCATAACAAACGAGGAGGGTATGGTGGCCAAACTGGAACACCTTGCCCCAGTTGGCACCAGTCACCATACAGTGTTGTCATTCAGATTTAACTGTTACCTAGTTCAAGATAAGGCTAGGCCAAGGTGCAAATATTACAAGGGAAATTACAATGGGATGAGGGAAGAGATGAGGGGTATCAACTGGCCTGACTTATGAAGGTACAAGAACGCAGACACTACGCTGAATATCATAACTAGTAAAATGACCCATTTGATCGATTAATATATACCCAAGACCAAACCCAGCGCTTCTAGGAATACGAGGGGATCCCTACACATGAACCATGCGGCGGTCGACAAAATTAAGAAGAAAACCCAGAAATTCAAGACGTGGGTTGGGTCAAACGATGAGCAAGACAGGAGGATGTATGCAAGAGCCAGAAACCAAGCAAAGATAGAGTGTAGGAGGGCTGAAAAGGAGTTCCAAAGGCTGGTTGCACGCGAGGTCAAGTCAAACCCAAAGGCGTTTTACCGCTATGCAAAGTCGAAATTGAAAACGCGAGTAGGAGTATCAGACCTGAGGCTTGAAGATGGTAGTTACGCAGATTCTGACCAGGATAAAGCTGAGGCATTGAACAGCTTCTTTTCCTCAGTGTTCACAAGAGAGGATGCAACTAACCTTCCTGCGTTTGAGGACAGACGGTTCGACACAGCACTGACCCACATTGTGTTCACAGAAGAGGGTATTAGAAATAAACTGTCCAGGCTAAAGGTCCATAAGAGTCCTGGACCTGACATGGTGCATCCTAGAGTGCTAAGGGAGCTGTGCAAGGAGCTTGCAGAGCCCCTGAAGATTCTGTTTTGTAAATGCCTGGATGAACAAATGGTCCCCAGTGAATGGAAAGTGGCTTATGTGAGTCCTATCTTCAAGAAGGGCGATAGGCACTCCATGAACAACTATAGACCGGTGAGCCTGACCAGCATAATATGTAAAGTACTTGAGAGTATTCTCAGAGATGCAGCGATGGAACATTACTACGAAACAACCTTGTAAAAGATTGCCAACACGGTTTTATGCCGGGGCGCTCTTGCTTGACACAATTGCTCAAGGTATTGGATATTTGGACCCATATTCTAGAACGGGGTGGTAATATCGACAATATTTACCTAGATTTTGCCAAGGCTTTCGACAGTGTACCCCACGAAAGGCTGAAAATCAAACTGGAAGGGTACGGAATTCGGGGAAATGTCCTAGCGTGGATAGAAGACTTTCTACATGACCGCAAGCAATGTGTGGTGATTAATGGCACGAAATCGTCATCTGTACCTGTAACAAGTGGGGTACCGCAGGGTAGTGTATTGGGCCCGCTGTTGTTTGTTTGTTTCATAAATGATATGCCTGACGTTGTACACTCCTCCATACAAATGTTTGCCGATGACGCCAAATTATTTCGGGAAATTAAGAACCAAGCGGACTGTGAAGAGCTGCAGAAGGACCTCTGTGGGCTCCAGGAATGGTCGAAGGAATGGCTGCTGAGATTCAATGTCACGAAGTGTAAGAGGATGCACCTGGGGCGTACCAACGGTAAGGAGGCGTACCATATGTCCCAACGGGATGAAGAAAATGTACTAGTTGAGACTGTGTGTGAGAAGGACCTAGGTGTGTATGTTGACAATGAGCTGAAGTTCTCGGGCCATTGTGAGAAGAAGGTAAATCAGGCAAATAAATTATTGGGTCTTATAAGAAGGTCGTTCAGATATCTAGACGGTCCGTCCCTCGTGACGATCTTCAGGAGTGAAGTGCTTCCCCATCTGGAGTACTGTCACCCCATCTGGTCCCCGAGATATGCTAGGGACTGTCAGTTGGTTGAAAATGTTCAAAGGAGGGCCACCAAACTGGTGCCTGCACTTAGGCATCTCAGCTACCCTGAGAGATTGGAGCGCCTGAACTTGCCTAGCTTATACTGCAGACGGGCAAGGGGGGACCTAGTTGAGGTTTATAAGCATCTCAGGGGGCACTACTCAGTTGAGTGTCCTTACTTGGAGCTGGCGGACGCTCGCCCCACAAGGGGTCACAGCTCAAGATTGAAGAAGCCGCAAGTCCAGAAAACCGTGAGGGCAAACTTTTTCGGAGTGAGGGTTGTAAACTCTTGGAACAATCTACCAGAGAGTGTTGTGACGGCACCGAGTGTGAGCTCTTTCAAGAGAAGACTTGACCAACACTGGAGCGGGTTCAGGTACATTCAGGAGCCGGTGCATGCCCAGTATTTGCCAACAGTGCGTGACAGAGACGTGACCGATCGCCCGGGCGGCTAGCGAGCCGACCTTTTGGTGAAGAATATAAAGGAAAAGAGATGTGACCGATCGCCCAAGCGGCTAACAAACCGATCAGTGGCGAAGAGGATAAAAGTAAAAAGTAACACATTGTATTATGCAGACATAAAACACAGCTTGTTAACTTTTGGCAACACCTGAGGCAGGACAATGTGTGCTGTTATATTTGGAGAAACATTATTTATATGAGTTTGTTGAATGCTAGAATACAATGTTATGCTATCTGATAGATTAAATGATGAGGGCATTGATAAGACATGATGCATTAGTGACGTGTAAGATAAATATGGTTGAATGGCAAATAGGGAAAATCTAGATGTAGGATAGTTATTTAGTGGGTCCCTTAATTTTGACCTGACCTGACTAGTCACGTCGCACCCTTCTCTTAAGCTCCTCTACGTGTGTGTTGGTGTGGGGATTAGTGGATGACATCATTATGACCTAACCTCATGTTTAATAAGGTCACCCTGTATATTCAAGACTCTCTCTGTCCATGTAATCCAGTTGGCTCTGAATAAATAAATAAATATATATATATATATATATATATATATATATATATATATATATATATATATATATATATATATATATATATATATATATATATATATATATATATATATATATTTCATTAGCCCAATGAAGCACGCGTGCTTTATTGGGCTAATGAAATATATATGGATCCTCGTGTTTCGAAGCCGGATTTGGTAAAACGTTACTCTGACCACCTAAGTGGTACGGGTGGTCCCCATTAGAGGTTCACGGCGCCATAAGCTCGTTGAACAGGCTGTGTGTGAAATATAACAAAGTCTAGGACTGCTTTTAGTATCCTGGTGGTCCAGCGGTTAGCGTTCCCCGGTCACAGTCATAGGCTTGTGGGCCGTGGGTTCGAATCCTGGCGGGTTGAGGTGTTGATTATATATATATATATATAAATATACAGTTGGTCCTCCTATTACGCGGTCCCGCATTCCGCGTTTCACCGTTAACGCGGTGCCTTGCCAGAACCTAACAGTTTCACATTCCGCGGTCGTGAACCCCATTACGCGGAGAGCGGCTGGCAAGCCGCGCCATTTTTGGATCCAAACCTCCCGCCATCCGCCATGTTGTGTAAGAGGCGCGAAAATGGTGCGCACAAGGTCGCCCAGTCATCAAAACATTACCGAGTTCTTCACCCGCCACCCACTACAGCCGGCCCAAGTCAGTGATAGTGATAATTATAGTGAGGATATGGACTTATATGAACTTTGGGGGGTTTGACAAAGAGGCCCTGCAAGCCTCTGTGGTGGATAGTGATACAATTGATACAAGTGATACAGGTGAGGGCCAATAATCTGCCCTCTGCCTCGGAACCAACCGCCCATCCCCGTGTGCCCAGCCATCTTTTCTACTAATATAAGTGTTAAAAGACCTAATATTATTGATATTTCTCTTAATTATTAATTGTGTGTGCATGCCATCATAAAGTTAAGATAATATTTTTAGTACAACATAGTTGTGTGTCGTCAAAAAGTGGAGTTTGGGGATCGGCCCGGTCTCCATTTCAATTAATCCCATATGTTATGTTATTCACTTTACGCGTTTCTCACTTTCCGCGGTACCCTCCGGGTTACATTAACCGCGTAATATGAGGATTGACTGTACTTGTAAATTAAAAGTACCGTAACATTGTATTATATACAAACTTGTCATATTTCTGGAAAATAAGAAGCAAGAAAATAGAATATACCGGTAAACACAATTTCAACGTACGCTAAAATTAAAAGCTGCTTAAGAAGGGCCGAAGCAAACACAAAGCCTCCGCGACCAGGGCTCTGCCGTATCAGCTAGACAGTACACGTGTTTTTCGAATCGTTTTCAGTTAAAAAACTGTTACATCACAAGTGAATTAGGATAGAATATTATTGTAATACAACAGTTTTTAACTGAAAACCATTCGAAAGGCGATTACGGTAGCATCTTTTCAACGAAAAAAAGCGAAAGTCATTGTTTTTGTCACGATTTTATCCCACTTTCCACTATAATACGTACATCATTTCAGTAAAAATATTACATTTCCATATTCTCAGAAATAGATAGTAGTTTTGGTGAAACGTGATGTATTTCAATGTAAATTAGGATAAACTACATGAAAACAAAAGACTTTACCAAACCTTCCGATGTTCAAGATATGTTACTCGTTTTTTTATCAGTTTTCGGTTAAAATACTGTTATATTAGTGATATTCTATTCATACTGCGCTTGATACAATACATTCACGGAAATGTAATATTTTTTGCCGAAATGACATATGTATTACAGTGGAAAGTGGGATAAAATTGTGACGAAAACAATGACTTTCGCTTTCTTTCGTTTAAAATATGTTACCGGAATCGCTTTTCGAATGGTTTTCAGTTAAAAAACTATTGTATTACAATAATTTTCCCGCCTAATTGACTTGAATGGAAATATACAATATTTTTGTTACTTTTACTTTTTACTTTTATCCTCTTCGCCACTGATCGGCTTGTTAGCCGCTTGGGCGATCGGTCACGTCTGTTACTTTTCTTTTATATTCTTCACCAAAAGGTCGGCTCGCAAGCCGCCCGGGCGATCGGTCACGTCTCTGTCACGCACTGTTGGCAAATACTGGGCATGCACCGGCTCCTGAATGTACCTGAACCCGCTCCAGTGTTGGTCAAGTCTTCTCTTGAAAGAGCTCACACTCGGTGCCGTCACAACACTCTCTGGTAGATTGTTCCAAGAGTTTACAACCCTCACTCCGAAAAAGTTTGCCCTCACGGTTTTCTGGACTTGCGGCTTCTTCAATCTTGAGCTGTGACCCCTTGTGGGGCGAGCGTCCGCCAGCTCCAAGTAAGGACACTCAACTGAGTAGTGCCCCCTGAGATGCTTATAAACCTCAACTAGGTCCCCCCTTGCCCGTCTGTAGTATAAGCTAGGCAAGTTCAGGCGCTCCAATCTCTCAGGGTAGCTGAGATGCCTAAGTGCAGGCACCAGTTTGGTGGCCCTCCTTTGAACATTTTCAACCAACTGACAGTCCCTAGCATATCTCGGGGACCAGATGGGGTGACAGTACTCCAGATGGGGAAGCACTTCACTCCTGAAGATCGTCACGAGGGACGGACCGTCTAGATATCTGAACGACCTTCTTATAAGACCCAATAATTTATTTGCCTGATTTACCTTCTTCTCACAATGGCCCGAGAACTTCAGCTCATTGTCAACATACACACCCAGGTCCTTCTCACACACAGTCTCAACTAGTACATTTTCTTCATCCCGTTGGGACATATGGTACGCCTCCTTACCGTTGGTACGCCCCAGGTGCATCCTCTTACACTTCGTGACATTGAATCTCAGCAGCCATTCCTTCGACCATTCCTGGAGCCCACAGAGGTCCTTCTGCAGCTCTTCACAGTCCGCTTGGTTCTTAATTTCCCGAAATAACTTGGCGTCATCGGCAAACATTTGTATGGAGGAGTGTACAACGTCAGGCATGTCATTTATGAAACAAACAAACAACAGCGGGCCCAATACACTACCCTGCGGTACCCCACTTGTTACAGGTACAGATGACGATTTCGTGCCATTAATCACCACACATTGCTTGCGGTCATGTAGAAAATCTTCAATCCACGCTAGGACATTTCCCCGAATTACGTACCCTTCCAGTTTGATTTTCAGCCTTTCGTGGGGTACACTGTCGAAAGCCTTGGCAAAATCTAGGTAAATATTGTCGATATTACCACCCCGTTCTAGAATATGGGTCCAAATATCCAATACCTTGAGCAATTGTGTCAAGCAAGAGCGCCCCGGCATAAAACCGTGTTGGCAATCTTTTACAAGGTTGTTTCGTAGTAATGTTCCATCGCTGCATCTCTGATAATACTCTCAAGTACTTTACATATTATGCTGGTCAGGCTCACCGGTCTATAGTTGTTCATGGAGTACCTATCGCCCTTCTTGAAGATAGGACTCACATAAGCCACTTTCCATTCACTGGGGACCATTTGTTCATCCAGGCATTTACAAAACAGAATCTTCAGGGGCTCTGCAAGCTCCTTGCACAGCTCCCTTAGCACTCTAGGATGCACCATGTCAGGTCCAGGACTCTTATGGACCTTTAGCCTGGACAGTTTATTTCTAATACCCTCTTCTGTGAACACAATGTGGGTCAGTGCTGTGTCGAACCGTCTGTCCTCAAACGCAGGAAGGTTAGTTGCATCCTCTCTTGTGAACACTGAGGAAAAGAAGCTGTTCAATGCCTCAGCTTTATCCTGGTCAGAATCTGCGTAACTACCATCTTCAAGCCTCAGGTCTGATACTCCTACTCGCGTTTTCAATTTCGACTTTGCATAGCGGTAAAACGCCTTTGGGTTTGACTTGACCTCGCGTGCAACCAGCCTTTGGAACTCCTTTTCAGCCCTCCTACACTCTATCTTTGCTTGGTTTCTGGCTCTTGCATACATCCTCCTGTCTTGCTCATCGTTTGACCCAACCCACGTCTTGAATTTCTGGGTTTTCTTCTTAATTTTGTCGACCGCCGCATGGTTCATGTGTAGGGATCCCCTCGTATTCCTAGAAGCGCTGGGTTTGGTCTTGGGTATATATTAATCGATCAAATGGGTCATTTTACTAGTTATGATATTCAGCGTAGTGTCTGCGTTCTTGTACCTTCATAAGTCAGGCCAGTTGATACCCCTCATCTCTTCCCTCATCCCATTGTAATTTCCCTTGTAATATTTGCACCTTGGCCTAGCCTTATCTTGAACTAGGTAACAGTTAAATCTGAATGACAACACTGTATGGTGACTGGTGCCAACTGGGGCAAGGTGTTCCAGTTTGGCCACCATACCCTCCTCGTTTGTTATGATGAGGTCAAGTGGCTTGGGTATTTGCTCCCCTCTGTAATTTGTCGGGTCTCTCACATGTTGGAACAGAAAATTATCTCTCAGAGTTTCTACAAAAAGAGTAGCAGGATTATTCAAGTCATTCGGGGTTGACTCGTTTCTCCAGTCGATGTCACCATAGTTAAAGTCCCCCATGATAAGGAGGTGGCTCGGGTTGAGCATCGCCGCATTGTTTATTAAGGTTCTTAAGTTCCTTTGATTTAGTGGGCCACAGTTCGCGGATCTGTAGATACACCCGACGATAAGTAAGTCCCATCCCTTTAATTTAATTTTACACCACTTGGACTCTTCAAAAACATCCTCTCCCTGTACCCTCGCCTGGCTGGCTCTAAGGTCTTGCCTAGCGTAGATAACCACACCCCTCCTGCAGGATTCTTGAGTTAAGTTCGTAAATGAGTCATATCCAGCAATACTGAACTCACATTCCTCTGGGTCGATTCTCCTGTTCTTGTACAACAGTTCTACAACTCCTACAATATCTGGTTGGTGTACTCTTAGTAGTGTTTCAAACTCCTCTCTCTTATCAAGGAACGTGTCAGTAATAGTGTACATGACATTCAAGCCAGAATTTGTTCTCGGTAACGTCTCTGCTCTTAGTAATAAACCCGCTCCACCCACATTCTCAGAAGCTGCAGCATTTGCTAAGTACACTGTATTTTGCAGGGTGTGGTTAAAAATGTCATTGTTTACACGGCGCTCGTTCCCTCCTGTCCGGTAGGCTGAGCTGGTGCCGCCTCCCGGGTGGGGGGTTGAGTGGGTGGAGGGTGCACTGCTGCCCCCTGGCCCTGTGTCGGCACACTTGTTTCCACTACCCTCCCCCTGAGTATAACCCATGTGCACCTGTCCCCGTTCCTCCTCGACTCCTCCCTCTTCTGCTTCAAGTCCAGCAGGAGCTTCTTGTGCTGCTCCCTCTGCATTACTGTGCGGTCTGGCTGAATAAATACATCCCGAAATGCCTCGCTCCTTGCTAAGTTTTTTGCCTGCCGCATAACTTGCAGTTTCTCCTCCTCACTCCCTAGTGTGATCCTGAGGGGGCGAGGCTTAGCCCCCTGCTTTTGTCCCAGTCTCCTCACATCCTGAGGGGTTGCTGGAATCTTCAGAACCTCTGTGCAAATATTTTGAAACAGCACCTTGTCGTGTGTTTCCTTACTCACAGTTCCCTCTGCCTGGCTCTCTGGGACTCCAAAAACTATTATATTGTTCCTGCGCTGGAGCCGTTCCTGGTGTTCCTCCTCTCCCCTAACAGTAGGTGCGTTAATTTTCATTTCTTCGACACACTTTTTCAGAGTCCCAATCTGCTGTAGAACCTGTATTGATTCTGCATTACTCCCCCCCCCCCCGTGGCCCTCCTAATACGTCAGCATAACTCCTCTTAGCAACCACCTCCATTCTATTAGTTACTTCCTCAGTCTTAGCAAGGATCTCTTTCTCAACTTGCTCCAGTTTGTCAACCAGCAGGGCTCCTGCTTCATCTATTTTCGTCCCTAGAGAACTCGTTCCCTTATGGATTGCAATCGCTTCATTCACCTTGACTATGCAGCCAGGGCAATACCAGCAACAGCCATCAAGCTTTACGGCAGTTAGTAACTTCCTAAACGTTGCATTAGTTAGGCCTGCATCCTCCATATCCGACGTCTCCCTGCAGTAATCACATATCAAACTCATGGTTGTTGTTGTTGTGGGGGGGGGGGGGGGTGCAGACTGTGTATAAATCTACACCTATTTCAAAGAAAATAAAGAGAGAAAAAGTACTTAGCTACTCTCTGTTGCCTATGGAGTTGTCGTCTGCGACTGCGTACACTGTATCTCCCTGTGAATGGTGTAATGTAGGCACAGTTTCAGTCCTTGAGAAAGCACACAATCAACATAAAATTTAAAGTCTCTGTGGCACCTATGACACGACTTGGTTTCAGCTGGCACGGTGCCTTTCCAGCTTGCTTGCTAGTGAGCGCTCACTTTAATTTATTTACAACTTCAGCGGTCACTGATGACACTATGAACTATCACTGTGTACACTGTATCTCCCTGTGAGTGGTGTATTATAAACACAGATTCAGTCCTTGAGAAAGCACACAAACAAAATAAAATTTAAAGTCTCTGTGGCACCTATGACACGAATAGGCTGGCAGTTGTCCTTACCAGCTCGATTGCCAATATGTATTCACTTTAAGTTATTATAGTCTCTTCTGCATTCACTGATGACAACTATGAACTGATTTAACTGAAGGCACAGTACTACACTCCCTGGTTGGCCTTTATCACAGCTGTGACCACAACACCCTAAAAAATAAAATAAAATAAAAGCTTTGTCATAAGGCAGTGATTGTGTGGTTATAGGCCTGTGACCCTGGCTGTACCTCCAACTCGGTGGAAATTGAGTTTTCAAAAATACAATCGTGTCTAGCATGAAAAGTCCGACATGGATTTACACTTTCACCTCACTAAGACGATCTTGACGAACTTATGTAATCACTGTCCAATTTCTGCCGCTCTACATCGAAGGCCCGAATGCCGAACACGCTTTGTTACAGAGACGCAACACGACCCGCCCGCCGTTGAAACTACCCGCGTTTCAGTGTAAAGTGTCGTAATAATAAATGGTAAACAAGTTTATAGGACGTAGTGTTTCTCTGAAGGTTTTGTTGTTCCTTTACCTTCAAAAACTTGGGTCGACCTATAAACGAGGAATATCATAAATTAACAATTTCTTGGTCAAAAAATCGAGGTCGACCTTTATACGAAGGGGTTTATAGACGAGTATATATATATATATATATATATATATATATATATATATATATATATATATATATATATATATATATATATATATATATATATATATATATATATATATATATATATATATTCAACCCTCACTTTACGCGGTTAATATAACCCACAGGGTACCGCGGAAAGTGAGAAACGCGTAAAGTGAACAACATAACATACGGGATTAATTGAAATAGAGACCGGGCCGACCCCCAAACTCCACTTTTTGACGACACACAACTATGTTGTAGTAAAAAATTTATCTTAACTTTATGATGGTATGCACACACAAGTAATATAGAAGAGGTTAGGTTCGGAAAAATAAAGGTTAAGTTAGGAAAAATAAAGGTTAGGTTAGGAAAACTAAAAGTTAGGTTGAACACTTACGTTAGTAGAAGAGATGGGTCGGCGTACGGGGATGGAGGCTGGTTCCGAGGCAGAGGGCAGGCTACTGGCCCACAGCTGAGTCACCATCACTGTAATCCACACTTGTCAGGGCGTCCCTGACAAATCCCTCAAAGTCATCTTCACTGTCTCTACCTCTGTCACTATCACTGGCTTGGGCTGGCTGTGGTGGGTTGCGGGCGAAGAACTCTGTTATGCTTTGCTGACGGCTGGTGTTTATGTTATCATGATAAACCTTAAAGTAGGGCTCCATAGTCTGCAACAGCTGGGTAGTGACGACTTCATACCTGTTTGTGTCATGGTCGTCGGAAAGGAGGAGCTTGATTTTCTCGACACACTCGATGGCACCCCTAACATTACTGTGGGATAAGCGGAGTTCTTTTTGGGATGACGCACCACCTGCCTCTTCACTGACGTCATCATCATCCACCATCTCGTCTGTAGTCACATCAGGATCCCTTATCACCTCCAGGATGTCGACGTTGGTGGTTTCGGAGAAGCCTCCAGCTGTAACACACTGCGCAGCTTCTCTGGCAAGGTCCACCGCTACTGTAACAGTCTGAACCTCACCAGTCACAGATTGACTCTGCCTTACGCCCGGAATGCCTTGCAACACATGTCTCCATGCGTGACGAACAGTTGCTACAGACAACTGATCCCATGCCTCCACCAAGAAGTCCACAGCTTTCTTGATGTTAAATATTCTCCAGAATTGTTTGAAAAGTATTTTTTGCTCTGCCAACTGTTGATCCTCGTCTTCTTCACTCTTGCTATCAGTGGTGGTGTCACTCAGGTTACGCAACTCTTCCCTGGTGTTGGTGTAGTCGTTCAGGAGCTGGAATTTTTTTGTTGAGAATGCAGCTTTTACATTGCAGATTAAATCTTGGTCCATGGGCTGTAATATAGACGTAGTGTTGGGAGGAAGGAAGACCACTTTTATGTTGGGGTGACGATCTAACAGTAGGGGCGAGTGTCCTGGTGCATTGTCCAGCAGCAACAAAATCTTGAATGGCACATTCTGTTGCTCACAGAATTTCTTTACATCAGGAACGAAACAGTCATCAAACCAGGAGAGGGACAGTGTAGAGAACATTCACGCCTTACGTGCGGTCAGCCAGTGGACATTTAGCCTGGTCATGTCCATGTTCTTGTAGGCGTGCGGCTTGCGGGCTGTGTGGATCACCGATAACTTGAGCTTACAGGTACCGGAGGCATTGGTGGTAAACAGGACAGTGATGCGCTCCTTCTGCATCTTCCGGCCCCGAATCCTGCTGGCATTCTTCACAATGAAGGTCTTGGAAGGTAGCTTTTTCCAGAAAAGACCAGATTCGTCCATGTTAAACACCTGGTCGTCGGTGTACTGTCCTTCCTCCATAATCTCACGTAAAAACAGAGGAAATTCCCTAGCCGCAGCACGGACAGCACTAGCTTCTTCACCACCAATGTTTATATTGGTGATCTTGTTCTGCATCTTAAACCTTTGTAACCACCCAGAGGAAGCATTAAAGGGTTTGGGCTCTGAAATTTCCATCTTTCGTGACACTGCAGCATACAGTTCACGTGAGTACTCCTTAACAGAGCGCGTGTCGACCGCCATGTTCCATCGCACCTGACGCACCAAGTAGCTCACAAGTAATTTTTCTGTCTTGAGAAGCACCTGGTTGTGAAAATACTTGATCATAGAAGCACCTGTAGACTTTGTGATCTTCATGTGCTCCTTTATCTTGGCTGCATACTTCTTTAACGTCCGGATCGTAGATTCGTTCACACCATGCTGGCGCACCAAATCAACCTGTCTTGTTCCTTTCTCTAACTCTTGGATGATCTTGTACTTCACCTCGTAGCTTAAGGAACGTCGTATCTTCTTGGGCTTAGGGCGGCTGGGTCCAGGCAAGGAAAGGTTTCTCTCTAGGGGTGGTGGTCCGGCGGAAGCCATTTTAGAGAACAATGGATGCACGATTACACGGTGTGGCCTGGAGGGATGAAACTGCCGCGGCTAGGTAAAGAGTCGTCTTTCCTCCCTCCCTCCCTCCCCTGGGTGGACACGTCATATTACTTTAAACCAATTACAGCTAGCAGCGGAGGGAGGTAGGGATGCATGGCCAATCACAGTCCGATACGTCATATGACGTCAGTGATAACGCAACAGAGACATGCACTGGGCAACCTTACCGCGCGGCTTGGCCAGGCGGAGGCAGAGGAGGGAGGAGGCGGGAGCAGGCGGGTGGGGCGAATCTAAAAATAGCGTCGAGCCAGACACTCTCCACGTAAAGGGGTAAACGCACCGCGGAATGTGAGCATCCTGGATTCCGGCAGGGCACCGCGTAAACGTGGAAACGCGGAATGTGGGACCGCGTAAAGTGAGGGTTGACTATGTGTGTATATATATATATATATATATATATATATATATATATATATATATATATATAAATATATATATAAATATATATATATATATATATATATATATATATATATATATATATATATATATATATATATATATATATATATATATATATATACAGTCAACCCTCACTTTACGCGGTCAATGTAACCCACAGGGTACCACGGAAAGTGAGAAACGCGTAAAGTGAATAACATAACAGATGGGATTAAATGAAATAGAGACCAGCTGGCCCCAAAACTCCACTTTTTCCAACACAATACCTATGTTCTAGTAAAAATAACATCTTAATTTTATGATGGTACATGCACACAATTAATACTTAAGAGAAATAGAGAAATACAGTCACCAAGTTAATGTCCATTCAAATAATGGACTCCACTCCCTCCCCCTCTTCTCACAGTACACTCACTGGCTCTTCCCTCTGAGAAATTTTGGGGGGAAAACCAGGTATAGTAATAAATAATACCTCAAACTAAAGTTAGGATAATATAATTGACATTGCTGGATTCCTTGTAAGACCAGGAATATTTTGAATATAAATGTCATATATTTTTCACAAAAGATAACATATTTACTCAGAGTAAACATTACATCTAAAATTTGTATGTCTAATGCAAAACCAATGATGTTTATATTCAAAATGATCATCAAATTGTAAATATTCCAGCAATGTAAATTATATTCTGGCCGGGTAATTTGTATGAATTTTATGAGCTAAAACAAATATCTTCAGTTAATAAAAAAAAAAAATATTCTTCACGACACTATCTGTCAATCAAAGTACCCCACCTTGCCTCCCCCCTCTTCCAACGAGCCAGATGGTCAGTCCGTTCCAACCCTCCCCCCCACCTCCCACCAACCCTCCCTTCAAGAGAAAGAGTGGGTGGAAAAACTAGATTTTAACATTTAGTATTAAATAATACCTCAGATTAAAGTTAGGATAATATAATTGACATTGCTGGATTCCTTGTAAGACCAGGAATATTTTGAATATAAATGTCATATATTTTGCACAAAAGATAACATATTTACTCAGAGTAAACATTATATCTAAAAATTTTATATCTAATGCAAAATATATGATGTTTATATTCAAAATGATCATCAAATTGTAAGAATTCCAGCAATGTAAATTATATTCTGGCCGGGTAATTTGTATGAATTTTATGAGCTAAAATAAAAATCTTCAGTTAATAAAAAAAAAATATTCTTCACACATGCCAGGTGGTCGGTCGCCGGTCCCTCCCTCCCCCCCACCCCCCACCAACCGTCCCTACTAGATAAATGTGTGGGAATACCAGACTGTTTACCTTTTTAATAATAAATCAGACTGAAGTTAGGATAATATAATTGACATTGCTGGATTCCTTGTAAGACCAGGAATATTTTTAATATAAATGTCATATATTTTGCACAAAAGATAACATATTTACTCAGAGAAAACAAATACGTACATTAGATCTAAAATTTGTATGTCTAATGCAAAATCTATGATGTTTATATTCAAAATGATCAACAAATTGTAAGAATTCCACCAATGTAAATTATATTCTGGCCGGGTAATTTGAATGAATTTTATGAGCTAAAACAAAAAATTATACTTCACCCACGTATATGAGTACCCAAGTATAATTATCTCGTGCAAAATACATGACGCTTATATTAAAATTATTCACTGTATTACAAGGATTCCAGCAAAGCCGGGCAGATGGGGGAGAGAGAGGGTGCGAGGGGGCGTGGGGGGAGGGGAGGTAGTACGTTTGACAGTTGGCACAGGCCCAGGTCTAACGCGTGTATACTTATCAGTTCATAAGTGACTAAGCTTCTCTCTTATAAAAAGCCAGTGAAATGACCTGGGTGAATATAATTAACATTGCTGGGATTCTTTTAACATACTGATTAATTTGAATATAAACATGCTATAATTTGCACTTGACAAAACAATTTTAGTACCGTAATCAAATTAGTACATGTGCACTCCAGCTTTGCACTAAGGTCAATTATTTCTATTAGGGTTTCTTTTAGTATGTTGTGTGCATGTAAATGGATGAAAATAAATGAAGAAATCTATGTAAATCTACCCAAAAATACAGTTGAAAAACTTTTTATAAAATGTACTACAGTACTGTACACTAATGTACAACAATTTTTATCTCTTGAGCAAAATATATGACGTTTATATTCAAATTATTGGCTGTCTTGCAAGGATTCCAGCAATGCACATTATAATCTCCTAACGTTAGTCTGAGATATTATATAAGATAAAAACTGTAAGCCTAAAACCCTAGCTGGGGGGGGAGGGAGGGAGAGAGGGAGCCAGCCAGCGAGGGGTGGGGGGGAGGGTTGGCAGTAGTTTGTGCTGAAGGTCTCTGTGTGTTTATTTAACAGACCTACTAAGCTTCTCTCATTTCAAAATGCCAGTGATATGACCTAGGAGAATATAATTAACATTGCTGGAATTCTTGTACGATACTGATTTATTTGAATATAAACATGTTGTAATTTGCACTAGACATAACAATTTTAGTACCATAATCAAACAAAGGTCATTTATTTCTTTTACGTTTCTTTTAGTATGGTGTGTGCATGTAAATGGATGAAAATAAATGAAGAAATTTATGTAAATATACCCAAAAATACAGTTGAAAAACTATTTATAAAATGTACTACAGTATTGTACACTAATGTACTACATTTTTTATATCTTGGGCAAAATATATGACGCTTATACTTAAATTAATCTCTGTCTTGCAAGGATTTCAGCAATGCAAATTATATTATCCTAACTTTAGTCTGAGATATTATATAAAATAAACATTAAGAAATCACCAATCTTTTGTCTGGGAACACGAGGGAGGTAGCCAGGAGGGTGTGGGAAGAGGGAGGGAGCAGGGGGGGCGGGAGGTGAGGTGACAGAATCTCTGGTGTTTGTTTGTTTGTTTATTTATTTGAGATAGGATTTGACAGTTGGCGCTGAGGGCCTGCCTGTGTGTTTATTTATCATTACTTAAGAGTGACTAAGCTCTTCTCATAATTTGGTACCCAAACGACCTGGGTAAATATAACTTACATTGCTCGGATTCTTGTAAGATAGAAATTTATTTGAATACCTGTATAAACAAGCAATATTTGCAATAGACATAACAATTTTAGTACCGTAATCACTTAGTACATGTACAATACAGGTTTGCACTTAGGTCCATTGTTAATGTACAATATTAACTGAATTCACTAGATAACGTACGCCTGGCAGGACAATCTATAAGAATAAGCGATGCATACGTGACTGTGCCTGCTCTAGGGACATTTAGGTTGGCGACGTCCCATTATTTGAATGTTTTTTTTTCAATTTAAATTTTAATTGTTTATTCCTTGATAGAGGAAGTGGAATCCTAGTGCTGTCACTTGGTACCCCTGTACCATAACACCAGCAGCAGCTGGCCAATGTATCAAGTACATACAGTACAGTACAGTCATCCCTTGGTTATCGTGCCTAATTGGGACCCCGCCGATAACAAAAGTACAGAACCTATGGGATTCATTCTAATTGGTTCTAGGCACTCAAGACCCAACCCCAGGTTTCCCATTTTACGACCATTTAGACCCACTAAATACATATATAATGTTATGGTAAATATCATAAACACACATAGGCATGGCGAGGTTTATTACAAAGTGATGAAAAGGGTACGCTTAATACTGTAGTCCAAAAAACATGTAGCTGTGCTTTTTTTATTTGGTCCCCCATCATACGAGTCCGTTTTCTCTCACATCATGATCGCCTGAGTCCTCCGTTTTCTCTCTTAATCTTAGAGTGCACCAGAGACTTTGTTATTCTTAGAAATGCCACAGAATTTGAAATTGCAACCCCAATTGCAACTGGGGTTGCAATTGTTGAGGCAACTAGATATGTCTGATTACAGCAAATGTGTTATTGTCAATTTGTAGGTGAAAGATTTTATCCTCAATAGATGTAGGTTAACAGTTCACCTGGAGGCAAATGCTTAAAAAAGCCTAAGGAAGGAAGCATATTCCTTTAACACATAATATCTGACCAGTATGGGGAGGATCACCGTGCCTCCGTCAGGAGCTTGTGGAGTGGTGGTCCAGCAGGCGTCACGGAAGTTTTTTTTTTGGGAGGGGGGGGGGGGGGGTGTGGGGGCACGGACGGATATGCGATCGGACGTTAACCGGCGCATGAATGTGTGTGTGTGTGTGTATATATATATATATATATATATATATATATATATATATATATATATATATATATATATATATATATATATATATATATATATATATATATATATATATATATATATATATATATATATATATATACAATCAACACACACACACACACAGTAATACCCCGATTTACGCGGTCAATTGAACCCGCGGAGTAGCGCGTAAAACGAGAAACGCATAAATGGAATAACAGAACATTATAGAATTAATTGAAATAGAGACCGGGCCGACTCCCAAACTCCACTTTTTCAGACACAATACCTACGTTGTAGTAAAAATAACATCTTAATTTTATGAAGGTGTGCACACACAATTAATAATTAAGAGAAATATCAATAATATTAGGTTTTTTAACACTTACATTAGTAGAAAAGATGGCTGGGCACACGGGGATAGGGGGTTGGTTCCGAGGCAGAGGGCAGTTAATTGGCCCTCACCTATATCACTTGTATCAATTGTATCACTATCCACCACAGAGGCTTGCAGGGCCTCTTTGTCAAACCCCTCAAAGTCCATATCCTCACTATAACTATCACTGACTTGGGCCGCCTGTGGTGGGTGGCGGGTGAAGAACTCAGTAATGTTTTGATGACTGGGCGACCTTGTGTGCACCTTGCCCGCCCCACTTCCCGCGTATATGAGTAGCTGCACCGCGTAAATCGGTTAATGAAAAAAATTTCATTAACGAGATTCTTACGAAAATCACGTTTTGTTTTGAATATCAGCTGATAAGCTGAGGAGTTACTCAGCCAATTCAGTAATCTCTTCTATGTTTACATTCATTTCCATTGGAGAAAATATCAAGAAAATTGTGTTCTTTAATATTTGTGCATTTTTTATATTAATATTATTGGTCATTCTATAATTTAGCCACCCAAGCTCTGTCTACATAATGTTTATCAACTAATTTTGGCTCGATATATGTAACTTTATTCATTTATTGAAACTCATTTACATGCACACACACTGTCCTCAGGGCAAAGCTGAACTGTACATGTAATCAGAAAAATGTACAAAATGATTACTCAAATTTTTGTCTAGTGCAAACTATAGCATGTTTACATTCAATTTAATCACTATCTTATAAGAATTCCAGCATTGTAAATTATATTCTCCCAGGTCACTTCTATGACATTTTATAAGCAAAAAAAAAAAAAAAAAAAAAACTCAATCTAAAGGGCATGAATAAACAATTAAATACTTCACACCTCCGCGCCAACTGTCAAACATGTCACTGTCACCCCTCCCTCCCTACCCCCCACCTTCCCAACAAAGGTTTGGGGGTTTTCAGTAAGTTTTCAGTTTTATCATATATAATATCTCAGATTAAAGTTAGGAGAATATAATTTGCATTGCTGGAGTCGTAGCAAGACAGCGAATAATTTGAATATAAACGTCATATATTTTGCACAAGAGATAAAATTAATCACCTGTATATCACATTACAGTAGTGATTCAAGTTCTAGTGTATATGTACGAATATATATACAGTATAGTCATGCGCCAGTTAATGTCCTAGATACGTTCTTGGAAACGTGACGTTAACCGAAATGGACGTTGTCCGATCATCACATGAACTTTTTATTTATACTTACGTGTATGTGGAATACTATATACGTACATATACACTTTTACTCTTAAATCACTACTGTAATGTGATACAGGTGATTAATTTTTATCTCGTGCAAAATACATGACATTTATATTAAAATTATTCACTGTTTTACAAGGATTCCAGCAACACCGAGCAGACTGGGGAGAGAGAGGGTGGGAGCGAACGAGGGGGCGTGCGGGGAGGGGAGGTAGTACGTTTGACTGTTGGCACAGGCCCTGGTCTAACGCGTGTATATTTATCAGTTCTTAGGTGACTAAGCTTCTCTCTTATAAAAAGCCAGTGAAATGACCTGAGTGAATATAATTAACATAGCTGGGATTCTTGTAACATACTGATTAATTTGAATATAAACATGCTGTAATTTGCACTAGACAAAACAATTTTAGTACCGTAATCAAATTAGTACATGTGCACTCCAGCTTTGCACTAAGGTCATTTATTTATATTACGTTTCTTTTAGCATGGCGTGTGCATGTAAATGGATAAAAATACATGAAGAAATCTATGTAAATCTACCCAAAAATACAGTTGAAAAACTTTTTTATAAAATGTACTACAGTACTGTACACTAATGTACAACAATTTTTATCTCTTGAGCAAAATATATGACGTTTATATTCAAATTATTGGAAGGATTCCAGCAATGCAAATGATAATCTCCTAACTTTAGTGTGAGATATTATATAAGATATAAACTGTAAGCCTAAAAGCCTAGCTGGGGGGGGGGAGGGAGGGGGGAAATGACGGAACCAGCCACGCCACCCAGAAAGGGGTTGGGGGTGGGTGGGGTGATAAGTTTTAAGGCGAAGGTCTGTGTGTTTATTTAACAGTCCTACTAAGCTTCTCTCATTTTAAAATGCCAGTGATATGACCTAGGAGAATATAATTAACATAGCTGGGATTCTTGTAAGATACTGATTTATTTGAATATAAACATGTTGTAATTCGCACTAGACATAACAATTTTAGTACCGGAATCAAATTAGTACATGTGCACTCCAGCTTTGCACTAAGGTCATTTATTTATTTTACGTTTCTTTTAGTATGGTGTGTGCTTGTAAATGGATGAAAATAAATGAAGTAATTTATGTAAATCTACCCAAAAATACAGTTGAAAAACTATTTATAAAATGTACTACAGTATTGTAGACTAATGTACTACATTTTTTATATCTTCAGCAAAATATATGATGCTTATATTCAAATTAATCTCTGTCTTGCAAGGATTTCAGCAATGCAAATTATATTATCCTAACTTTAGTCTGAGATATTATGTAAAATAATCATAAAGAAATCACCAATCTTTTATCTTCAACATGAGGGTGGTGGGAAGAGGGGGGGGGGGGGGGAAGGGGGCGGGAGGTGTGACAGAATGTCTGGCGTTTGTTTGTTTATATATTTGAGATAAGATTTGACAGTTGGCGCTGAAGGCCTGCCTGCGTGTTTATTTATCATTACTTAAGAGTGACTAAGCTCTTCTCATAATTTTCCACCCAAATGACCTGGGTGAATATAACTTACATTGGAGGGATTCTTGTAAGATAGTAATTTATTGGAATGTTTTTTTTTTCAATTTAAATTTTAATTGTATATTCCTTGATAGAGGAAGCGGGATCCTAGTGCTGTCACTTGGTACCCCTGTACCATAGCACCAGAAGCAACTGGCCAGTGTCACAAGTATATACAGTACAGTACAGTCATCCCTTGGTTATCGCGCCTAATTGGGACCCCGCCAATAACGAAAGTACAGAACCTATGGGATTTATTCTAATTGGTTCAGGCACTCAAGACACAACCCCAAGTTTCCCATTTTACGACCATTTATACCCACTAAATATATATATAATGTTATGGTAAATATCATAAACACACATAGGCATGGCTAGGTTTATTACAAAGTGATGAAAAGGGTACGCTTAATGCTGAAGTCCACAAAGCATGTAGCTATGCTTTTTTTATTTGGTCTCCCATCATACGAGTCCGTTTTCTCTCACATCAGGACGCCTGGTTCCTCCGTTTTCTCTCTTAATCTTAGGGTGCACCAGAAACTTTACTATTTTTAGTAATGCCACAGAATTTGAAATTGCAACCCCAATATTGTTGAGGCAACTAGATATGTCTGATTACAGCAAATGTGTTATTGTCAATTTGTAGGTGAAAGATTTTATCCTCAATAGATGTAGGTTAACAGTTCACCTGTAGGCAAATGCTTAAAAAAGCCTAAGGAAGGAAGCATATTCCTTTAACACATAATATCTGACCAGCATGGGGAGGATCATCGTGTCTCCGTCAGGGTGTCGTGGAGTGGTGGTCCAGCAGGCGTCACTTTTTTTTTGGGGGGGGGGGGGGGGGGCACGGACGTATATACTTTTCTGTGAGCTGGAACAAATTACCCAATATCCCATTGAAACAATGGTTTCCGTTAACGAACGACCTTCTGGAAAGAAATGAGTTCGCTAACCGAGGGATCACATAAGGCATTTACAGAACAGGATCTTCAGGGGCTCGGCAAGTTCGTTGCACAACTCTCTTAGCACTCTGGGATGCTCCATGTCAGGGACGGGACTCTTATGGACCTTTAGCCTGGACAGTTTATTTCTTATACCCTCTTCTGTGAACACAATGTGGGTCAGTGCTGTGTCGAACAGTCTGTCCTCAAACACAGGAAGGTTAATCGCATCCTCTCTTGTGAACACCGAGGAAAAGAAGCTGTTCAATCCCTCGGCTTTATCCTTGTCAGAATCTGCATAACTACCATCTTCAAGCCTCAGGTCTAATACTCCTACTCGCGTTTCTAATCTCGACTTTGCGTAGTGGTAAAACACCTTTGGGTTTGACTTGACCTCGCTTACAACCAGCCTCTGGAACTCCTTTTCAGCCCTTCTCCACTCTTGCTTTGCTTGGTTTCTGGCTCTTGCATACATCCTCCTGTCCTGCTCATCGTTTGACCTAACCCACATCTTGAATTTCCGGGTTTTCTTGTTACTTCTGTCGACCGTCGCATTGTTCATGTGTAGGGATCCCCTCTTATTCCTAGAGGCACTGGGTTTGGTCTTGAGTATATATATATCGATCAAATGGGTCACTTCACTAGTCATGATATTCATAGTAGTGTCTGCATTCTTGTGCCTGATTGACTCAGGCCAGTGGATACCCCTCATCTCTTCCCTCATCCTGTTGTAATTTCCCTTATAATATTTGCACCTTGGCCTGGCTTTATCTTGAACTAGGTAAAAGTTAAATCTGAATGACAACACAACAGTACATGGTGAGTGGTGCCAACTGGGACAAGGTGTTCCAGTTTGGCCACCATACCCTCCTCGTTTGTTATGATGAGGTCTAGTGGCTCGGGTGTTTGCTCCCCTCTGTAATTTGTCAGGTCTCTAACATGTTGGAAAAGAAAATTATCTCTCAGAGTTTCTACAAAAAGAGAAGCAGGGTTATTCAAGTCATTTTGGGTGAACTCATTTCTCCAGTCGATGTCGCCATAGTTAAAGTCCCCCATGATAAGGAGATGGCTAGGGTTGAGCATCGCTTCATTGTCTATTAACGCTCTTAAGTTTCTTTGATCTAGTGAGCCACAGTTTGGGGATCTGTAGATACACCCAAGAATAAGCAAGTCCCCTCCCCTTAATTTAAATTTACACCACTTGGACTCTTTAAAAACATCCACTCCCTGTACCCTCGCCTGGCTGGCTCTAAGGTCTTGCCTAGCATAGAAAACCACACCTCATTTGCAGGTTTCTTGAGAAAGGTTCGTAAATTAGTCATATCCAGCAACATTGAACTCACATTCCTCAGGGTCGATTCTCGTGTTCTTGTACAACAGTTCTATAACTCCTACAATATCGGGTTGGTGTACCTTCAGTAGTGTTTCAAGCTCCTTTCTCTTATCAAGGAAGGTGTCATTATTAGTGTACATGACATTCAAGCCAGAATTGTTCTCGGTAATGTCTCTGCTCTTTGTAGTAACTCCAGCCCCCCTCCATTCTCAGAAGCTGCAGCATTTGCTAGTACACTGTATTTTGCAGGGTGTGGTTAGAAATGTCAGTGTTTACACGGAGCTCGCCTCCTCCCGGCTGGTAGGCGGAGCTGGTGCCACCTCCCTGGTGGGGGGTAGAGTGAGTGGAGGGTGCACTGTTGCCCCCTGTCTCTGTGTCCGCACACTTACTTCACTACCCTCCCCCTGAATATATCCTCCTGACTCCTTCCTCTTCTGCTTCAAGTCCTGCAGGAGCTTCTTGTGCTGTTCCCTCTGCATTACCGTGCGATCTGGGTGAATGAATACACTCCGAGATGCCTTGCTCCTTGCTAAGTTTTTTGCCTGCCGAATAACCTCCCATTTCTCCTCCTCACTCACTAATATGATCCTGAGGGGGCAAGGCTTATCCCCTTGCTTTTGTCCCAGCCTCCTCACATCCTGAAGGGTTGATGGCATCTTCAGAACCTCTGTACAAATATTCTTAAACTCCATATTATCGTGTGTTATCCTACTCTCAGTCCCCTCCGACAGGCTCTCAAGAAACCCAAAACTATTAAATTGTTTCTGCGCCGGAAACGTTCCCATCATTCCTCCTCTCCCCTAACAGTAGGTCTGCTAATTGCCAATTCTTCGGCACACTTCTTCAGAATCCCTAGCTACTGTAGAACCTGTTCTGATCCTGCATTACTCTCGCCAACTCCTGTTGCTGTGTTAATGCCTCAGCATAACTCCTCTTTGCAACCACCTCCATTTTATTGGTACTCCCTCAGTCTTAGCAAGGATCTCTTTCCCAACTTGTTCTAGTTTGGCAACCAGCAGGGATCCAGTTTTATCTATTTTCGTCCCTAGGGAACTCGTTCTCCTATGGCTTGCAATCGCCTCTTTCACCTTGACTACTGTATGCAATCAGAACAATACCACCATCAGCCTTCATGCTTTATGTGAACTTGTATCGTCCTAAACTCTGCATTGCGCAGGCCTGTACCATCTACATCTACATCCGTCATCCCCCCACAGTAATCACATGTCATACCCCTCATGGTTGTTGCTGTTGTGGGGGAGAGGGGGGGTGCAGACTGTGTATAGATCTACACCTATTTAAAAAAAAATAATAAAAAAAAATAAAAACAGTAATTAGCTGCCCTCTGCTGGTTTAACCTCCCCTCATTCATCCAGTGTTGCCCTCCAATACAGTTTGAGATATCTTCTGTTTCCCCCCCCCCCCCCCCCCCTCTTTTTTCCAGTTCTCCTCGACGAGTTGTTGGTATCTAATCAATGTGCTATCCCGATGTACACTGTATCTTGCTATGAATGACTGATCATATGGCTACTCAGTCCTATGGAAATATGTTGGCTTAATAATAATAATAATAATAATAATAATAATAATAATAATAATAATAATAATAATGATCCTTATTATTACTATGATAGTTTCTTTTAATGTGTCCTGGTAGCAGGGCCTTAACGTCAAGGTCCCTTTAAAAGTCCCGTTCCGCTGCCTGGATATAGGCAGGTTATGGCTAGTGTCATCCACCGGGAAAGCACAATTTATTTCATCTGACCAAGAGATATACACCTCAGTGGGATGACTTCCTTAATAATCACATCTACTAATTGAAGTCTAAGTAAAGTGAGATATGGAGGTGATCGTGCCCTTATGGAAATTCAATTTTATTTAAAAAAGAAGAAGAGAAAAATAAACAAATAAGTAAAACCTAGCTGCCTCCTGTTGGTGTTTTAACCTCCTCGGCACTGTGTGTCCTGTGTTGCCTTATGAGTTGTCTTTTGTTTTCTTCTCTTTTTTTAAGTTCACTTCGGCAATTTGTCGGTATTTATGTGCTATCTCTATGTACACTGCATTTTGCTATGAATAACGGATTATATACGCCCACTCAGTCCTTTAGAAACTTTCTTTGGGGCGGTAACAGAATGCCTTTTAGGATAGCCAAGCTTGTTGATTATATTTTAACTATTTCCTTATACTTCCTTTTCCAGTTCTCATCAACGACTATATCTCTTTGTGCTATCACTATGTACACTGTATCTCCCTGTAAATGGTGTATTGTAGGCACAGTTTCAGTCCATGAGAAAGCACACAAACAAATTAAAATTTAAAGTCTTTGTGGCACCTATAACACAACTTGGTTTCTGCTGGCAGTGGTGCCTTACCAAATTGCTTGCAAATTTGTTCTTCACTTTAAGTTATTTACAAACTCTTCCACGGTCACTGATGACACTATGAACTGATTTAACTAAAGGCACAGTACTACACTCCCTGGTTGGCCCTTATCACAGCCATGACCACAACTCCGTAAAAAAATAAAATAAAAGTTTTGTCAAATGGCAATGATTTTGTGGTTGTAGGCCTCCTGACCTGGGCTGTACCTTCAACTCGGTGAAAATTGAGTTTTCAAATATACAATCGTGTCTAGCATTAAAAATCCTACACCGATTTACATTTTCACACCACAAAGATGATCTTAATGATCTTATGTAATCACTGTCCAACTTCTGCCGCTCAACAAACAAGGTCGGAATACCAAACACGCTTTGTTACAGAGATGCAACATGAATTGACCAGCAATGCAGTTTTTCAAGGCTCAGTTTGAACTAAAAATTAAAAAAAAATTCCATCCAATGAATATCGATGGATATCGCAAAAGCGGTTTTTTTTTATCATATTTAACGAGATGGTCTTAATTCATGACCACCATTAAAGCAGAGTACAGGTAACGCTAAATGAGACATTGCTTTTAACTTTACCTGTACAGTGAGTTCTGCTATAACGTGTGTTTTGATAACGCGAATTTGCTCTAACACGATTTATGAATTAGGAACGATATTTGTATAACGCGAACGCTTGTTTGCTATAACACGATTTTTGCTTACTATTTCTCAAATTTTGTGGTACGTATTAACTGTGAATATAGTAAAGAAGAATATCAACAAGAAGCGTTCTGGTGATAGAATTCCCAGTGATGATCGTAAAAGAAAGGACATAACACTTGAGGAGAAGCTCGATTTTATCAACCTCAAAATCACCCTTCTCCCCCATCAAGTAAAGTGTTACATTTACTGTATGATTTCATTATTAGATATGAATGTAACATTTATTTAGACTGTACTATCCTGAATGACATCACTACGTGGTGGCTGGTGCCAACTGGGGCTAGATGCTCCAGTTTGGCCACCATACCCTCCTCGTTTGTTATGATAAGGTCCAGTGGTTTGGGGGTTTGTTCCCCTCTGTAATGTGTCAGGTATTTATCATGTTGGACAGAAAATTATCCCTCAGAGTTTCTACAAAAAGAGTAGCAGGGTTATTTAAGTCATTTAGCGTGAGCTCCTTTCTCCAGTCGATGTCGCCTTAAAGTCCCCCATGATAAGGAGGTGGCTAGGGTTGAGCATCGCTTCATTGTCTATTAACGCTCTTAAGTTCCTTTGATTTAGTAAGCTATAGTTTGGGGATTTGTAGATACACCCAACAATAAGTAAGTATCCTCCCTTTAATTTTGCTTTACACCACTTGGATTCTTCAAAAACATTCTCTCCCTGTACCCTCGCCTGGCTGGCTCTAAGGTGTTGCTAAGCATAGATAACCACACCCGTCTTGCAAGTTTCTTGAGAAAGGTTAGGAAATAAGTCATATCCGTCAATACTGAACTCACATTACTCTAGGTTGATTCTCCTGTTCTTATACAACAGTTCTACAACTCCTACAATAACTGGCTGGTGTACCTTCAGTAGTGTTTCAAACTCCTCTCTCTTATCAAGAAACATGTCAGTATTAGTGTACATGACATTCAAGCCAGAATTTGTTCTCGGTAACGTCTCCGATCTTAGCAGTAGTAACACCGGCCCCCCTCCATTCTCAGTAGCTGCCGCATTTGCTAAGTACACTGTATTTTGCACGGTGTGGTTAGAAATGTCATTGTTTACACGGTGCTCGCTTCCTCCTGGGTGGGAGGTAGAGTGCGTGGAGGGTGTGCCTCTGCCCCCTGGCTCCATGTGAGCACTCTTGCTTGCACTACCCTCCCTCTGCATATAACCCATGAACACCCATCCCCGTTCCTTCTTGACTCCTCCCTCTTCTGCTTCAATCCTGCAGGAGCTTCTTGTGCTGTTCCCTCTGCATTACCATGCGATCTGGGTGAATGAATACACTCCGAGATGCCTCGCTCCTTGCTAAGTTTTTTGCCTGCCGGATAACCTCCCATTTCTCCTCCTCACTCACTAGTGTGATCGTGAGGGGGCAAGGCTTATCCCCTTGCTTTTGCCCAGCCTCTTTACATCCTGAGGGGAGGATGGCATCTTCAGAGCCTCTGTACAAATATTCTCAAGCTGTATCTTATCGTGTTTTTTCCAAGTCTCAGCTTCCTCCAACAGGTTCTAAAGGACTCCATAAACTATTACATTGTTCCCGAGCTGGAAACGTTCCTGTTGTTCCTCCTCTCCCCTAGCTAGAGGTCTGTTAGTTGCCATCTCTTCGACACACTTCTTCAGAGTCCCGAGTTGTTGTAGAACTTATTCGGATCCTGCATTACTTTCCATCACCTCCCATGGCCCTGTTAAGGCCTGAGCATAACTCCTCTTCACTACCACCTACTTCCTCAGTCTTAGCAAGGATCTCTTTCCCAACTTGTTCTAGTTAGGCAACCAGCTTCATCTATTTTCGTCCCGAGGAAACTCATTTCTTTATTGCTTGCAATTGTCTCTTTCACCTTGACTATGCAGTCAGGGCAATACCAGCAACAGCCCTCATGCCTTACCGCATTCAGTTTCGTCCTAAACGCCCTAAACGTTATATTGGTAAGGTCTGTACAATCTACATCCATCGTCGCCGTGCAGTAGTCACATGTCAACAGATTTCCTGGTGTCATTTTAGCTCCTGATTCCTTACCCCTCATGGTTGTTGCTGTTGGGGAGGTCAATGATGATAATCTTTATTATTACTGTGATAATTTTGAGGTTCCTGTACTGTACAGTATTTTTATGATTTTCAATTCACGATATCTTGGTTATAGGTAAAATGAGCCAAAAGTGTCATAGAAGAAAAGTGTCTTGTTTTTTGTTTGAAATTATAATAAAAAAATAAAATAAAATAAAAATCCTGCCATTTGTCTCCATGGCTTAGAATTTGTCCTGTAGTTTTCCGATTTTCAATTCACGATATCGTGGTTAAGTACAAAATGCGCAAAAAGTGTCTTAGAAGAAAAATTTATTGTTTTTGTCTGAAATTATCATTAAACACAATAAACCTTTATCTAAATATGTCCTCTACTATAAATTGACCCTCCTGGCATGGTCTACCTTGAAAACTTCACAACAGGATACCTGAACCAGTACCAAACTTCAACCACACTTCACACCCGCATAGTGATCTATGTTTACTGAATTTGTACTCAGAGTACTGGAACTGTAAATAAGTACCTGTATGGGTGGAAGTGATCAAAAGGTTACTGAAAACTAACATCTGAAATAACCTACAACACGGTACAGTGGGGTATGCTATAACGAATCTAATTGGTTCTAGAACCTTGTTCGTTATAGCATTCATTCGTTATAGGATTAATCCGTTCCAGGCCCCCAAATACAACCACTTAACACTGAAAAATATAATATAAAATTGTAAAATTTGTAAAAAAGTGCATACATATGCATCTAAACCCCTGAAATAAAGAATATCATTAATACTTGTAATAAAAAAACAATAAATTAGTAAAAAAAAAAAAAAAAAAAAATTTTTTTTTTTTAAAATAATGTTCGTCGTAGGAGTTTCGTTCGTTATAGCATTCTCAATTTTATAGGCAAAACCGTTCGTTATAGGAATATTCGTAGTAGGATCCGTTCGTTATAGCATACCCCACTGTATTGACACATTGAGAGAATGGTCAGTGAAAACTTCATAAAATGAATGTATAAAAAATAGGAGACATATAAAATAGGAAAGAAAGAAAATTTTATTATGGGGTGAGGTGCACTAAAAGGGATGAGAATACCCATAAGAAGAATATGTGAATGACGAGAGCATAGAACAACCAATGATTTATAGGGATGTTACAGAAGTAAAAATTATTATATGACAACCTGTAAATAGTGCCTGTTTGCTCTATGTTCCAGCCACCCTGTAATATACCAGGAATGGCCGGCCCTAAAAAACAAAACAGTATACACAGGGGCAGGTCCAGGGGGGATCCTGGAGCCCGAACCTCCCTTTTCATCAGAAAATTCCAATACTTTTTCTTTAATGCATTATTGTACTCAGACATTTTTGTAGAGTACAAAGTAATTACTATTGACCTCAGAATGTCTCCTAATATCAAGAGCACATAGCTTCAAAATGGCCTCAAAATGACCTCCAGCTGGGTGGACTCAATGTGATCACCATGTCCCCACCCCCCTCCCCCCATTTTGATATTTATGAATCCGCCCCTGATGCAGAGTTTATCTTACTGACCTGAAGTACGATGGAGATTCTGTCCAACTTTCCATGATGGAGAAGCAAGCTGTGGAGATGGCACTACTGGAGGAGCCACAGCAATGTCTACTGGAGTTGGAATTTCCCCATGAAGTGATATTTTGTGGCCACCACCATAACCTTCAAGAAGCAGAAAATATTTCACGTAACTCTTTTTTGTTTTCCAACAAGACAAAAAGTATACATATACAGAAAATTCCAATTTATAAATTTCTGGTTTATGAATACAGGGGGGTCCCTGACTTACGCACGTCCGACTTACAAACACCCGCCGATACAAACGAGGTCAATTATTTTTAAAATCCAACATAAGTATAACTGGTTCATAGCATTTATGTATGAGAATTAGTTTGTGCAGCGTAGAGGGGAGGCAGAACGGAGCGTAGGGAGTAATGCGTCGCACCCATACACGTACCTTGAGGGAGAGGGGGATGCTGGTGGTAGAGTGGTACCGCTCTTGCCTTCGCAAGCGAGATGTCACGGGTTCGATTTCCGGGCCGGTGGAAGTTGTTTGGACATAATTCCTAGCCCCCTAGCAGTAAAGTAGGTACCTGGTGTAAATCGAAAGTTGCGAATTCGTATTCAGGGACAAATTATTGGAACTTCCAATAACTTGATGACATAAACCATTGACTCTCCATGCTTCTATGCCCTTAACTCATGAGATATAAAGGCAAGCATGAACTTAGCATGCTTCCCTGTTGGGCACTGTAAACGCTTCTGCGCTTCACCTTGCACAAGGCTGTAGGGGAGTGCCCAATAAATAAAAAAAAAAAAAAAAAAAAAAAACTTGAGGGAGCGGGAGCGTCAGTACGCTTTACCCACACCTCAGTAACGTGTGTGATCTAGTGGAATCTGTTGTTTTTTGCTCATTAACTCTCCTTTTCGGCCCTCATCATGTTTCCCAAATGCAAACCTGATGCAAGTGATAGTAGTGCATCCAAGAACAGGAAAACAATTACAATGGAAGTGAAAGTGTATGTAATCAAACGTTCTGAAAACGGCAAAACACTCTCAATGATCGGTAAGGCGTTGTCCTTCAGCCGCTCAACTGTCTGAACAATTTTGAAAGACAGAGAAAATTCTTGAACATGTAAAAGGATCTAAACAAAGAATTTGATTGTTAATTGAAATGGAAAGATTGTTAGTGATATGGGTGGAAGATCAAAATCTAAGGCATCTGCCTCTAAGTCTAGCCTTGATTCATGAAAAAGTGAGAAGCTTGCATGCTGACTTCTTGCATGGTGGTGAAAGTGATGGAGAAGATTTGTTGCTAGTAGCGGCTGGTTTAACTGGTTCAAGGCAAGGGCAAACTTGCATAACATTAAAGTGCAAGGTGAAGCAGTCAGTCCGGATGAAGCTGCAGCAAGTGAATTTCCTGCTGCTTCAGTTAAAAAAATTGAAGGAGGAAGTTATTGTGCTGAGCAATTTTTTAATATTGATGAAACAGATTTATTTTGGAAAAGGATGCCCGAATGCACATACATTAAAAAAAAAAAAAAAAAAACAGTACCAGGGCATAAAGCTGCCAAGGAGTGGCTGACCTTACTGCTGGGGGCAATGCTGCTGCGGACTACAAACTAAAACCTTTGCTTGTCAACCAGTCAGGACTTTCAGTTATCTGGAAATCTAATAAGAAGGCTTGGGTGACCTTGGCCCTTCTTGAAGACTGGTATTAATCATTTTGTGCCTGAAGTGGAACTATACTGTGCATCAAAGTCAATGCCTTTTAAAATTGTCTTGGTACTTATCAATGCACCTGGCCATTCTGCATTTTTAGATGATGTTCATCCAAACATTAAGGTTGTGTACCTACCTCCAAACACATCTGTCTTACAACCTATGGACTGGGGAGTTATTGCTTTATTTAAAGCATATTATCTGAGAAGGACATTTGTTCAAGCTATCAGAGCAACAGAACGAAAAGAGGGTAGGAATTTAAAGGAATTTTGGAAGTCCTACAACATTTTTGATGCTGTGAAAAACATTACACATTCATGGACTGAGGTAAAAGAAACCAACATGAATGGTATTTGGATAAAACTCTGTCCACAGTTTGTCCACGATTTCAGGGGCTTTGAAGATGATAATGGGGAAGTGACACAAACAGTGGTAGATCTTGAGACCAACTCCAGCTTGATATGCATGAGGATGATGTCACTCAGTTGCTCGAGTCTCATGCTGAAGAAATAAGCAATAAGGACCTGATGGAACTGGACAAGCAAATTTTGACAGAGGATGTACAGGAAGCTGAAACTCCAGAACCAAATGGATTCATTACAAAAGAAATGGTAGAAGGTTTCAGGAATATTGAAGGAGGAGTGCTTAAATTTGAACAGCAAAATCCCAACATAGCAAGATTCACCAAGGTCCATAAAGGTATTACTGAATGCCTACGATGCTACAGCGAGACTTATGAAAAAAGAAGAAAGTTTCAGTTCAACCATCCTTGAACCTCTGCAGCACCAACAGAACCAGTCCCTTGAACCTCTGCAGCATCAACAGAACCAGTCCCTTGAACCTCTGCAGCATCAACAGAACCAGTCTCTTGAACCTCTGCAGCATCAACAGAACCAGTGCCTTGAACCTCTGCAGCGTCAACAGAACCAGTCCCATCAACCTCTGCAGGATTAACAGAACCAGTCCCATCAACCTCTGCAGCATCTAGAGAAACAGTCAGTTGAACCTATGCAGCCTCTACAGAACCAGTCCCATCAACCTCTGCAGGATTAACAGAACCAGTCCCATCAAACTCTGCAGCATCATCAGAACCAGTCCCATCAACCTCTGCAGCATCTACAGAACCAGTCCCATCAACCTCTGCAGGATTAACAGAACCAGTCCCATCAACCTCTGCAGCATCTACAGAACCAGTCCCTTGAACCTCTACAGCAGTGGTTCTCAACCTTGTTTGCCCCATAAACCCCTTTCACCATATGTCAGAATGTCATTCCCCCTCCTTTCCAAGATTGTCGGCCTCAAAAAGTGCATTCCAAATAATATGCATATAATACTGAAAATCCTTTATTTTTTCCATATTAGTATCAGTTTTCCCTCCCCTGAAAACCTGAGGGGGGGGAAATTCCCCCCCGGTTGAGAACCCCTGCTCTACAGCCTCTACAGAACCAGTCCCATCACCCTCTGCAACATCTACAAAACCAGTCCCATCAACCTCTACAGCATCTACAGAACCAGTCCCATCAACCTCTGCAGCATCTACAGAACCAGTCCTACCAACCTCTGCAGCATCTTCAGAACCAGTTCCATCAACCTGTGCAGCATCTTCAGAACCAGTCTCTGCAGCATCAATAGAGCCAGTCCCATCAACCTCTACATAACCAGACCCATCAACCTCTGCAGCATCTACAGAACCAGTCTTATCAAGCTCTGCAGCATCAACAGAAGCAGTCCCATCAACCTCTGCAGCATCAACCGAACAAATTCCCATCAACCTGTGCAGCATCTACAGAATCCGTCCCATCAACCTCTGCAGCATCTAGAGAATCCGTCCCATCAACCTCTGCAGCATCTACAGAACAAGTCCCATCAACCTCTGCAGCATCTAGAGAATCCGTCCCATCAACCCCTGCAGCATGAACAGAATCCGTCCCATCAACCTCTGCAGCACCTACAGACTCCGTCCAATCAACCTCTGCAGCATCTACAGAACCAGTCCCCTCAACCTGTGCAGCATCTACAGAACCAGTCCCACCAACCTCTGCAGCATCTACAGAACCAGTCCCCTCAACCTGTGCAGCATCTTCAGAACCAGTCTCTGCAGCATCAATAGAGCCAGTCCCATCAACCTCTACATAACCAGACCCATCAACCTCTACAGCATCTACAGAACCAGTTCCATCAAACTCTACAGCATCAACAGAACCAGAAACATCAACCTCTGCAGCATCTGCAAAACCAGTCCCATCAACCTCTGCAGCATCTACAGAACCAGTCCCATCAACTTCTGCAGCATCTACAGAACCAGTCACACCAACCTCTGCAGCATCTACAGAACCAGTCCCATCAACATCTGCAGCATCAACAGAACCAGTCCCACCAACCTCTGCAGCATCAACAGAACCAGTCCCATCAACCTCTGCAGCATCAACAGAACCAGTCCCATCAACCTCTGCAGCATCTACAGAACCAGTCACATCAACCACTGCATCATCAACAGAACCAGTCCCATCAACCTCTGCATCATCAACAGAACCAGTCCCCTCAACCTGTGCAGCATCTACAGAACCAGTCCCCTCAACCACTGCAGCATCTACAGAACCAGTCCCATCAACCTCTGCAACATCAACAGAACCAGTCACATCAACCCCTGCAGCATCAACAGAACCAGTCCCATTAACCTCTGCAGCATCTACAGAACCAGTTCTATCAACCTCTGCAGCATCAACAAAACCAGTAACATCAACCTCTGCAGCATCTGCAAAACCAGTCCCATCAACCTCTGCAGCATCTACAGAGCCAGTCCCATCAACCTCTACAGCATCAACAGAACCAGTACCATCAACCTCTGCAGCATCTACAGAACCAGTCCCATCAACCTCTGCAGCATCAACAGAACCAGTTCCATCAACCTCTGCAGCATCAACAGAACCAGTAACATCAACCTCTGCAGCATCTGCAAAACCAGTCCCATCAACCTCTGCAGCATCTGCAGAACCAGTCCCATCAACTTCTGCAGCATCTACAGAACCAGTCCCATCAACCTCTGCAGCATCTACAGAACCAGTCCCATCAACCTCTGCAGCATCAACAGAACCAGTCCCATCAACCTCTGCAGCATCAACAGAACTAGTCCCATCAACCTCTGCAGCATCAATAGAACCAGTCCCATCAACCTCTGCAGCATCAATAGAACCAGTCCCCTCAACCTCTGCAGCATCTACAGAACCAGTCCCCTCAACCACTGCAGCATCTAGAGAACCAGTCCCATCAGCCTCTGCAGCACCGACAGAACCAGTCCCATCAACCTCTGCAGCATCAACAGAACCAATCCCATCAACCTCTGCAGTATCTACAGAACCAGTCCCATCAACCTCTGCAGCATCTACAGAACCAGTCCCATCAACCTCTGCAGCATCTGCAGAACCAGTCCCATCAACTTCTGCAGCATCTACAGAACCAGTCCCATCAACCTCTGCAGCATCTACAGAACCAGTCCCATCAACCTCTGCAGCATCAACAGAACCAGTCCCATCAACCTCTGCAGCATCAACAGAACTAGTCCCATCAACCTCTGCAACATCAATAGAACCAGTCCCATCAACCTCTGCAGCATCAATAGAACCAGTCCCCTCAACCTCTGCAGCATCTACAAAACCAGTCCCCTCAACCACTGCAGCATCTACAGAACCAGTCCCATCAGCCTCTGCAGCAACTACAGAACCAGTCCCATCAACCTCTGCAGCATCAACAGAACCAATCCCATCAACCTCTGCAGTATCTACAGAACCAGTCCCATCAACCTCTCCATCATCTACAGAACCAGTCCCCTCAACCTCTGCAGCATCTACAGAACCAGTCCCATCAACTTCTGCAGCATCAAAAGAACCAGTCCCATAAACTTCTGCAGCATCTACAGAACCAGTCACATCAACCACTGCATCAACAGAATCAGTCCCATCAACCTTTGTATCATCAACAGAACCAGTCCCCTCACCCTCTGCAGCATCTACAGAACTAGTCCCCTCAACCACTGCAGCATCTACAGAACCAGTCCCATCAGCCTCTGCAGCACCTACAGAACCAGTCTCAACACCCTCTGCAGCATCAACGGAACCAATCCCATCAACCTCTGCAGTATCTACTGAACCAGTCCCAGCAACCTCTGCAGCATCTACAGAACCAGTCCCATCAACCTCTGCAGCATCTACAGAGCCAGTCCCATCAACCTCTGCATCATCAACAGAACCAATCCCCTCAACCTCTGCAGCATCTACAGAACCAGTCCCCTAAACCACTGCAGCATCAACAGAAAAAGTCCCATCAACGTCTGCAGCATCAACAGAACCAGTCCCATCAACCTCTGCAGCATCAACAGAACCAGTCCCATCAACCTCTGCAGCACCTACAGAACCAGTCACATCAACCACTGCATCATCAACAGAACCAGTCCCATAAACCCCTGCATCATCAACAGAACCACTCCCCTCAACCTCTGCAGCATCTACAGAACCAGTCCCCTCAACCACCGCAGCATCTACAGAACCAGTCCCCTCAACCACCGCAGCACCTAGACAACCAGTCCCATCAACCTCTGCAGCATCAACAGAACCAATCCCATCAACCTCTGCAGTATCTACAGAACCAGTCCCATCAACCTCTGCAGCATCTACAGACCCAGTCCCATCAACCACTGCAGCATCTACAGACCCAGTCCCATCAACCACTGCAGCATCTACAAAACCAGTCCCATCAACCTCTGCAGAATCTACAGAACCAGTCTCATCAACCTCTGCAGCATCTACAGAGCCAGTCCCATCAACCTCTACAGCATCAACAGAACCAGTACCATCAACCTCTGCAGCATCAACAGAACCAGTCCCATCAACCTCTGCATCATCAACAGAACCAGTCCCCTCACCCTCTGCAGCATCTACAGAACCAGTCCCCTCAACCACTGCAGCATCTACAGAACCAGTCCCATCAGCCTCTACAGCACCTACAGAACCAGTCATATCAACCTCTGCAGCATCAACGGAACCAATCCCATCAACCTCTGAAATACCTACAGAACCAGTCCCAGCAACCTCTGCAGCATCTACAGAACCAGTCCAATCAACCTCTGCAGCATCTACAGAACCAGTCTCATCAACCTCTGCAGCAACTACAGAGCCAGTCCCATCAACCTCTACAGCATCAACAGAAACAGTACCATGAACCTCTGCAGCATCAACAGACCCAGTCCCATCAACCTCTGCATCATCAACAGAACCAGTCCCATCAACCTCTGCATCATCAACAGAACCAGTCCCATCAACCTCTGCATCATCAACAGAACCAGTCCCCTCAACCTCTGCAGCATCTACAGAACCAGTCCCCTCAACCACTGCAGCATCAACAGAACCAATCCCATCAACCTCTGCAGCATCTACAGAACCAGTCCTATCAACCTTTGCAGAATCTACAGAACCAGTCCCATCAACCTCTGCAGCATGTACAGAACCAGTCCCATCAACCTCTGCAGCATCAACAGACCCAGTCCCAACAACCTCTGCAGCATCAACAGAACCAGTCCCACCAACCTATGCAGCATCAACAGAACCAGTCCCATCAACCTCTGCAGCATCAACAGAACCAGTGCCATCAACCTCTGCAGCATCAACAGAACCAATCCCATCAACCTCTGCAGCATCTACAGAACAAGTCCCATCAACCTCTGCATCATCTACAGAACCAGTCCCATCACCCTCTGCAGCATCAACAGAACCAGTCCCATCAACCTCTGCAGCATCTACAGAGCCAGTCACATCAACCTCTACAGCATCAACAGAACCAGTACCATCAACCTCTGCAGCATCTACAGAACCAGTCCCATCAACCTCTGCAGCACCTACAGAACCAGTTCCATCAACTTCTGCAGCATCAAGAGAACCAGTAACATCAACCTCTGCAGCGTCTGCAAAACCAGTCCCATCAACCTCTGCAGCATCAACAGAACCAGTCCCATCAACCTCTGCAGCATCTAACGAACCAGTCCCATCAACCTCTGCAGCATCTAAGGAACCAGTCTCATCAACCTCTGCAGCATCTAAGGAACCAGTCCCATCTACCTCTGCAGCATGTACAGAACCAGTCCCATCAACCTCTGCTGCATGTACAGAACCAGTCCCATCAACCTCTGCAGCTCAACAGAACCAGTCCCATCAACCTCTGCAACATCTAAGGAACCAGTCCCATCAACCTCTGCAGCATCTACAGAACCAGTCCTATCAACCTCTGCATCATCTACAGAACCAGTCCCATCAACCCTTACAGCATCAACAGAACCAGTCCCATCAACCTCTGCAGCATCAACAGAACCAGTCCCATCAACCTCTGCAGCATCTAGAGAACCAGTTCCATCAACCCCAGCAGCATCAACAGAACCAGTCCCATCAACCGCTGCAGCATTTACAGAACCAGTCCCATCAACCTCTGCAGCATCAACAGAACCAGTCCCATCAATCTCCGCAGCATCAACAGAACCAGTCCCATCAATCTCCGCAGCATCAACAGAACCAGTCCCATCAACCTCTGCAGGATCTATAGAACTAGTCCCATCAACCTCTGCACCATCTACAGAACCAGTCCCGTCAACCTCTACAGCATCTACAGAACCAGTCCCGTCAACCTCTGCATCATTTACAGAACCAGTCCCATCAACCTTTGCAGCATCTACAGAACCAGTCCCCTCAACCACTGCAGCATCTACAGAACCAGTCCCATCAGCCTCTACAGCACCTACAGAACCAGTCATATCAACCTCTGCAGCATCAACGGAACCAATCCCATCAACCTCTGAAGTACCTACAGAACCAGTCCCAGCAACCTCTGCAGCATCTACAGAACCAGTCCAATCAACCTCTGCAGCATCTACAGAACCAGTCCCATCAACCTCTACAGCATCAACAGAACCAGTCCCATCAACCTCTGCAGCATCAACAGAACCAGTCCCATCAACCTCTGCAGCATCTAGAGAACCAGTTCCATCAACCCCAGCAGCATCAACAGAACCAGTCCCATCAACCGCTGCAGCATTTACAGAACCAGTCCCATCAACCTCTGCAGCATCAACAGAACCAGTCCCATCAATCTCCGCAGCATCAACAGAACCAGTCCCATCAACCTCTCCAGGATCTATAGAACCAGTCCCATCAACCTCTGCACCATCTACAGAACCAGTCCCGTCAACCTCTACAGCATCTACAGAACCAGTCCCGTCAACCTCTGCATCATTTACAGAATCAGTCCCCTCAACCACTGCAGCATCTACAGAACCAGTCCCATCAGCCTCTACAGCACCTACAGAACCAGTCATATCAACCTCTGCAGCATCAACGGAACCAATCCCATCAACCTCTGAAGTACCTACAGAACCAGTCCAATCAACCTCTGCAGCATCTACAGAACCAGTCTCATCAACCTCTGCAGCAACTACAGAGCCAGTCCCATCAACCTCTACAGCATCAACAGAAACAGTACCATCAACCTCTGCAGCATCAACAGACCCAGTCCCATCAACCTCTGCATCATCAACAGAACCAGTCCCCTCAACCTCTGCAGCATCTACAGAACCAGTCCCCTCAACCACTGCAGCATCAACAGAACCAGTCCCATCAACCTCTGCAGGATCTAAGGAACCAATCCCATCAACCTCTGCAGCATCTACAGAACCAGTCCGATCAACCTTTGCAGAATCTACAGAACCAGTCCCATCAACCTCTGCAGCATGTACAGAACCAGTCCCATCAACCTCTGCAGCATCAACAGACCCAGTCCCATCAACCTCTGCAGCATCACAGGAACCAGTCCCATCAACCACTGCAGCATCTACAGAACCAGTCCCATCAACCTCTGCAGCATCAACAGAACCAGTCCCACCAACCTATGCAGCATCAACAGAACCAGTCCCATCAACCTCTGCAGCATCAACAGAACCAGTGCCATCAACCTCTGCAGCATCAACAGAACCAATCCCATCAACCTCTGCAGCATCTACAGAACAAGTCCCATCAACCTCTACAGCATCAACAGAACCAGTACCATCAACCTCTGCAGCGTCTGCAAAACCAGTCCCATCACCCTCTGCAGCATCAACAGAACCAGTCCCATCAACCTCTGCAGCATCTACAGAGCCAGTCACATCAACCTCTACAGCATCAACAGAACCAGTACCATCAACCTCTGCAGCGTCTGCAAAACCAGTCCCATCAACCTCTGCAGCATCAACAGAACCAGTCCCATCAACCTCTGCAGCATCTAAGGAACCAGTCCCATCAACCTCTGCAACATCTAAGGAACCAGTCCCATCAACCTCTGCAGCATCTACAGAACCAGTCCCATCAACCTCTGCAGCACCTACAGAACCAGTTCCATCAACTTCTGCAGCATCAAGAGAACCAGTAACATCAACCTCTGCAGCGTCTGCAAAACCAGTCCCATCAACCTCTGCAGCATCAACAGAACCAGTCCCATCAACCTCTGCAGCATCTAACGAACCAGTCCCATCAACCTCTGCAGCATCTAAGGAACCAGTCTCATCAACCTCTGCAGCATCTAAGGAACCAGTCCCATCTACCTCTGCAGCATGTACAGAACCAGTCTCATCAACCTCTGCTGCATGTACAGAACCAGTCCCATCAACCTCTGCAGCTCAACAGAACCAGTCCCATCAACCTCTGCAACATCTAAGGAACCAGTCCCATCAACCTCTGCAGCATCTACAGAACCAGTCCTATCAACCTCTGCATCATCTACAGAACCAGTCCCATCAACCCTTACAGCATCAACAGAACCAGTCCCATCAACCTCTGCAGCATCAACAGAACCAGTCCCATCAACCTCTGCAGCATCTAGAGAACCAGTTCCATCAACCCCAGCAGCATCAACAGAACCAGTCCCATCAACCGCTGCAGCATTTACAGAACCAGTCCCATCAACCTCTGCAGCATCAACAGAACCAGTCCCATCAATCTCCGCAGCATCAACAGAACCAGTCCCATCAATCTCCGCAGCATCAACAGAACCAGTCCCATCAACCTCTGCAGGATCTATAGAACCAGTCCCATCAACCTCTGCACCATCTACAGAACCAGTCCCGTCAACCTCTACAGCATCTACAGAACCAGTCCCGTCAACCTCTGCATCATTTACAGAACCAGTCCCATCAACCTCTGCAGCATCTACAGAACCAGTCCCCTCAACCACTGCAGCATCTACAGAACCAGTCCCATCAGCCTCTACAGCACCTACAGAACCAGTCATATCAACCTCTGCAGCATCAACGGAACCAATCCCATCAACCTCTGAAGTACCTACAGAACCAGTCCCAGCAACCTCTGCAGCATCTACAGAACCAGTCCAATCAACCTCTGCAGCATTTACAGAACCAGTCCCATCAACCTCTACAGCATCAACAGAACCAGTCCCATCAACCTCTGCAGCATCAACAGAACCAGTCCCATCAACCTCTGCAGCATCTAGAGAACCAGTTCCATCAACCCCAGCAGCATCAACAGAACCAGTCCCATCAACCGGTGCAGCATTTACAGAACCAGTCCCATCAACCTCTGCAGCATCAACAGAACCAGTCCCATCAATCTCCGCAGCATCAACAGAACCAGTCCCATCAACCTCTCCAGGATCTATAGAACCAGTCCCATCAACCTCTGCACCATCTACAGAACCAGTCCCGTCAACCTCTACAGCATCTACAGAACCAGTCCCGTCAACCTCTGCATCATTTACAGAACCAGTCCCCTCAACCACTGCAGCATCTACAGAACCAGTCCCGTCAACCTCTGCATCATTTACAGAACCAGTCCCCTCAACCACTGCAGCATCTACAGAACCAGTCCCATCAACCTCTCCAGGATCTATAGAACCAGTCATATCAACCTCTGCAGCATCAACGGAACCAATCCCATCAACCTCTGAAGTACCTACAGAACCAGTCCAATCAACCTCTGCAGCATCTACAGAACCAGTCTCATCAACCTCTGCAGCAACTACAGAGCCAGTCCCATCAACCTCTACAGCATCAACAGAAACAGTCCCATCAACCTCTGCATCATCAACAGAACCAGTCCCATCAACCTCTGCATCATCAACAGAACCAGTCCCCTCAACCTCTGCAGCATCTACAGAACCAGTCCCCTCAACCACTGCAGCATCAACAGAACCAGTCCCATCAACCTCTGCAGGATCTAAGGAACCAATCCCATCAACCTCTGCAGCATCTACAGAACCAGTCCTATCAACCTTTGCAGAATCTACAGAACCAGTCCCATCAACCTCTGCAGCATGTACAGAACCAGTCCCATCAACCTCTGCAGCATCAACAGACCCAGTCCCATCAACCTCTGCAGCATCACAGGAACCAGTCCCATCAACCACTGCAGCATCTACAGAACCAGTCCCATCAACCTCTGCAGCATCAACAGAACCAGTCCCATCAACCTCTGCAGCATCTACAGAACCAGTGCCATCAACCTCTGCAGCATCAACAGAACCAATCCCATCAACCTCTGCATCATCTACAGAACCAGTCCCATCACCCTCTGCAGCATCAACAGAACCAGTCCCATCAACCTCTGCAGCATCTACAGAGCCAGTCACATCAACCTCTACAGCATCAACAGAACCAGTACCATCAACCTCTGCAGCATCTACAGAACCAGTCCCATCAACCTCTGCAGCACCTACAGAACCAGTTCCATCAACTTCTGCAGCATCAAGAGAACCAGTAACATCAACCTCTGCAGCGTCTGCAAAACCAGTCCCATCAACCTCTGCAGCATCAACAGAACCAGTCCCATCAACCTCTGCAGCATCTAAGGAACCAGTCCCATCAACCTCTGCAGCATCAACAGACCCAGTCCCATCAACCTCTGCAGCATCACAGGAACCAGTCCCATCAACCACTGCAGCATCTACAGAACCAGTCCCATCAACCTCTGCAGCATCAACAGAACCAGTCCCACCAACCTATGCAGCATCAACAGAACCAGTCCCATCAACCTCTGCAGCATCAACAGAACCAGTGCCATCAACCTCTGCAGCATCAACAGAACCAATCCCATCAACCTCTGCAGCATCTACAGAACAAGTCCCATCAACCTCTACAGCATCAACAGAACCAGTACCATCAACCTCTGCAGCATCTGCAAAACCAGTCCCATCAACCTCTGCAGCATCAACAGAACCAGTCCCATCAACCTCTGCAGCATCTAAGGAACCAGTCCCATCAACCTCTGCAACATCTAAGGAACCAGTCCCATCAACCTCTGCAGCATCTACAGAACCAGTCCCATCAACCTCTGCAGCACCTACAGAACCAGTTCCATCAACTTCTGCAGCATCAAGAGAACCAGTAACATCAACCTCTGCAGCGTCTGCAAAACCAGTCCCATCAACCTCTGCAGCATCAACAGAACCAGTCCCATCAACCTCTGCAGCATCTAACGAACCAGTCCCATCAACCTCTGCAGCATCTAAGGAACCAGTCTCATCAACCTCTGCAGCATCTAAGGAACCAGTCCCATCTACCTCTGCAGCATGTACAGAACCAGTCTCATCAACCTCTGCTGCATGTACAGAACCAGTCCCATCAACCTCTGCAGCTCAACAGAACCAGTCCCATCAACCTCTGCAACATCTAAGGAACCAGTCCCATCAACCTCTGCAGCATCTACAGAACCAGTCCTATCAACCTCTGCATCATCTACAGAACCAGTCCCATCAACCCTTACAGCATCAACAGAACCAGTCCCATCAACCTCTGCAGCATCAACAGAACCAGTCCCATCAACCTCTGCAGCATCTAGAGAACCAGTTCCATCAACCCCAGCAGCATCAACAGAACCAGTCCCATCAACCGCTGCAGCATTTACAGAACCAGTCCCATCAACCTCTGCAGCATCAACAGAACCAGTCCCATCAATCTCCGCAGCATCAACAGAACCAGTCCCATCAATCTCCGCAGCATCAACAGAACCAGTCCCATCAACCTCTGCAGGATCTATAGAACCAGTCCCATCAACCTCTGCACCATCTACAGAACCAGTCCCGTCAACCTCTACAGCATCTACAGAACCAGTCCCGTCAACCTCTGCATCATTTACAGAACCAGTCCCATCAACCTCTGCAGCATCTACAGAACCAGTCCCCTCAACCACTGCAGCATCTACAGAACCAGTCCCATCAGCCTCTACAGCACCTACAGAACCAGTCATATCAACCTCTGCAGCATCAACGGAACCAATCCCATCAACCTCTGAAGTACCTACAGAACCAGTCCCAGCAACCTCTGCAGCATCTACAGAACCAGTCCAATCAACCTCTGCAGCATCTACAGAACCAGTCCCATCAACCTCTACAGCATCAACAGAACCAGTCCCATCAACCTCTGCAGCATCAACAGAACCAGTCCCATCAACCTCTGCAGCATCTAGAGAACCAGTTCCATCAACCCCAGCAGCATCAACAGAACCAGTCCCATCAACCGCTGCAGCATTTACAGAACCAGTCCCATCAACCTCTGCAGCATCAACAGAACCAGTCCCATCAATCTCCGCAGCATCAACAGAACCAGTCCCATCAACCTCTCCAGGATCTATAGAACCAGTCCCATCAACCTCTGCACCATCTACAGAACCAGTCCCGTCAACCTCTACAGCATCTACAGAACCAGTCCCGTCAACCTCTGCATCATTTACAGAACCAGTCCCCTCAACCACTGCAGCATCTACAGAACCAGTCCCGTCAACCTCTGCATCATTTACAGAACCAGTCCCCTCAACCACTGCAGCATCTACAGAACCAGTCCCATCAACCTCTCCAGGATCTATAGAACCAGTCATATCAACCTCTGCAGCATCAACGGAACCAATCCCATCAACCTCTGAAGTACCTACAGAACCAGTCCAATCAACCTCTGCAGCATCTACAGAACCAGTCTCATCAACCTCTGCAGCAACTACAGAGCCAGTCCCATCAACCTCTGCAGCATCAACAGAACCAGTCCCATCAACCTCTGCAGCATCTACAGAACCAGTGCCATCAACCTCTGCAGCATCAACAGAACCAATCCCATCAACCTCTGCATCATCTACAGAACCAGTCCCATCACCCTCTGCAGCATCAACAGAACCAGTCCCATCAACCTCTGCAGCATCTACAGAGCCAGTCACATCAACCTCTACAGCATCAACAGAACCAGTACCATCAACCTCTGCAGCATCTACAGAACCAGTCCCATCAACCTCTGCAGCACCTACAGAACCAGTTCCATCAACTTCTGCAGCATCAAGAGAACCAGTAACATCAACCTCTGCAGCGTCTGCAAAACCAGTCCCATCAACCTCTGCAGCATCAACAGAACCAGTCCCATCAACCTCTGCAGCATCTAAGGAACCAGTCCCATCAACCTCTGCAGCATCTAAGGATCCAGTCTCATCAACCTCTGCAGCATCTAAGGAACCAGTCCCATCTACCTCTGCAGCATGTACAGAACCAGTCCCATCAACCTCTGCTGCATGTACAGAACCAGTCCCATCAACCTCTGCAGCTCAACAGAACCAGTCCCATCAACCTCTGCAACATCTAAGGAACCAGTCCCATCAACCTCTGCAGCATCTACAGAACCAGTCCTATCAACCTCTGCATCATCTACAGAACCAGTCCCATCAACCCTTACAGCATCAACAGAACCAGTCCCATCAACCTCTGCAGCATCAACAGAACCAGTCCCATCAACCTCTGCAGCATCTAGAGAACCAGTTCCATCAACCCCAGCAGCATCAACAGAACCAGTCCCATCAACCGCTGCAGCATTTACAGAAACAGTCCCATCAACCTCTGCAGCATCAACAGAACCAGTCCCATCAATCTCCGCAGCATCAACAGAACCAGTCCCATCAACCTCTACAGGATCTATAGAACCAGTCCCATCAACCTCTGCACCATCTACAGAACCAGTCCCGTCAACCTCTACAGCATCTACAGAACCAGTCCCGTCAACCTCTGCATCATTTACAGAACCAGTCCCATCAACCTCTGCAGCATCTACAGAACTAGTCTCATCAACCTCTGCAGCATTTACAGAACCAGCCCTATCAAACTCTGCAGCATCTACAAAGCCAGTCCCATCAACCTCTGCAGCATCTACAGAACCAGTCCCATCAACCTCTGCAGAATCTACAGAAGCAGTTCCATTAACCTCTGCAGCATCTACAGAACCAGTCCCATCAACCTCTGCAGCATCTACAGAACCAGTTCCATCAACCTCAGCAGCATGAACAGAACCAGTCCCTTCAACCGCTGCAGCATTTACGGAACCAGTCCCATCAACCGCTGCAGCATCAACAGAACCAGCCCCATCAAACTCTGCAGCATCTACAAAGCCAGTCCCATCAACCTCTGCAGCATCTACAGAACCAGTCCCATCAACCTCTGCAGAATCTACAGAAGCAGTTCCATTAACCTCTGCAGCATCTACAGAACCAGTCCCATCAACCTCTGCAGCATCTACAGAACCAGTCCCATCAACCTCTGCAGCATCTACAGAACCAGTCCCATCAACCTCTGCAGAATCTACAGAAGCAGTTCCATTAACCTCTGCAGCATCTACAGAACCAGTCTATCAACCTCTGCATCATCTACAGAACCAGTCCCATCAACCTCTGCAGCATCAACAGAACCAGTCCCACCAACCTATGCAGCATCAACAGAACCAGTCCCATCAACCTCTGCAGCATCAACAGAACCAGTGCCATCAACCTCTGCAGCATCAACAGAACCAATCCCATCAACCTCTGCAGCATCTACAGAACAAGTCCCATCAACCTCTACAGCATCAACAGAACCAGTACCATCAACCTCTGCAGCGTCTGCAAAACCAGTCCCATCACCCTCTGCAGCATCAACAGAACCAGTCCCATCAACCTCTGCAGCATCTACAGAGCCAGTCACATCAACCTCTACAGCATCAACAGAACCAGTACCATCAACCTCTGCAGCATCTACAGAACCAGTCCCATCAACCTCTGCAGCACCTACAGAACCAGTTCCATCAACTTCTGCAGCATCAAGAGAACCAGTAACATCAACCTCTGCAGCGTCTGCAAAACCAGTCCCATCAACCTCTGCACCATCAACAGAACCAGTCCCATCAACCTCTGCAGCATCTAAGGAACCAGTCCCATCAACCTCTGCAGCATCTAAGGATCCAGTCTCATCAACCTCTGCAGCATCTAAGGAACCAGTCCCATCTACCTCTGCAGCATGTACAGAACCAGTCCCATCAACCTCTGCTGCATGTACAGAACCAGTCCCATCAACCTCTGCAGCTCAACAGAACCAGTCCCATCAACCTCTGCAACATCTAAGGAACCAGTCCCATCAACCTCTGCAGCATCTACAGAACCAGTCCTATCAACCTCTGCATCATCTACAGAACCAGTCCCATCAACCCTTACAGCATCAACAGAACCAGTCCCATCAACCTCTGCAGCATCAACAGAACCAGTCCCATCAACCTCTGCAGCATCTAGAGAACCAGTTCCATCAACCCCAGCAGCATCAACAGAACCAGTCCCATCAACCGCTGCAGCATTTACAGAAACAGTCCCATCAACCTCTGCAGCATCAACAGAACCAGTCCCATCAATCTCCGCAGCATCAACAGAACCAGTCCCATCAACCTCTACAGGATCTATAGAACCAGTCCCATCAACCTCTGCACCATCTACAGAACCAGTCCCGTCAACCTCTACAGCATCTACAGAACCAGTCCCGTCAACCTCTGCATCATTTACAGAACCAGTCCCATCAACCTCTGCAGCATCTACAGAACTAGTCTCATCAACCTCTGCAGCATTTACAGAACCAGCCCTATCAAACTCTGCAGCATCTACAAAGCCAGTCCCATCAACCTCTGCAGCATCTACAGAACCAGTCCCATCAACCTCTGCAGAATCTACAGAAGCAGTTCCATTAACCTCTGCAGCATCTACAGAACCAGTCCCATCAACCTCTGCAGCATCTACAGAACCAGTTCCATCAACCTCAGCAGCATGAACAGAACCAGTCCCTTCAACCGCTGCAGCATTTACGGAACCAGTCCCATCAACCGCTGCAGCATCAACAGAACCAGCCCCATCAAACTCTGCAGCATCTACAAAGCCAGTCCCATCAACCTCTGCAGCATCTACAGAACCAGTCCCATCAACCTCTGCAGAATCTACAGAAGCAGTTCCATTAACCTCTGCAGCATCTACAGAACCAGTCCCATCAACCTCTGCAGCATCTACAGAACCAGTCCCATCAACCTCTGCAGCATCTACAGAACCAGTCCCATCAACCTCTGCAGAATCTACAGAAGCAGTTCCATTAACCTCTGCAGCATCTACAGAACCAGTCTATCAACCTCTGCATCATCTACAGAACCAGTCCCATCAACCCTTACAGCATCAACAGAACCAGTCCCATCAACCTCTGCAGCATCAACAGAACCAGTCCCATCAACCTCTGCAGCATCTAGAGAACCAGTTCCATCAACCCCAGCAGCATCAACAGAACCAGTCCCATCAACCGCTGCAGCATTTACAGAACCAGTCCCATCAACCTCTGCAGCATCAACAGAACCAGTCCCATCAATCTCCGCAGCATCAACAGAACCAGTCCCATCAATCTCCGCAGAATCAACAGAACCAGTCCCATCAACCTCTGCAGGATCTATAGAACCAGTCCCATCAACCTCTGCACCATCTACAGAACCAGTCCCGTCAACCTCTACAGCATCTACAGAACCAGTCCCGTCAACCTCTGCATCATTTACAGAACCAGTCCCATCAACCTCTGCGGCATCTACAGAACCAGTCCCCTCAACCACTGCAGCATCTACAGAACCAGTCCCATCAGCCTCTACAGCACCTACAGAACCAGTCATATCAACCTCTGCAGCATCAACGGAACCAATCCCATCAACCTCTGAAGTACCTACAGAACCAGTCCCAGCAACCTCTGCAGCATCTACAGAACCAGTCCAATCAACCTCTGCAGCATCTACAGAACCAGTCCCATCAACCTCTACAGCATCAACAGAACCAGTCCCATCAACCTCTGCAGCATCAACAGAACCAGTCCCATCAACCTCTGCAGCATCTAGAGAACCAGTTCCATCAACCCCAGCAGCATCAACAGAACCAGTCCCATCAACCGCTGCAGCATTTACAGAACCAGTCCCATCAACCTCTGCAGCATCAACAGAACCAGTCCCATCAATCTCCGCAGCATCAACAGAACCAGTCCCATCAACCTCTCCAGGATCTATAGAACCAGTCCCATCAACCTCTGCACCATCTACAGAACCAGTCCCGTCAACCTCTACAGCATCTACAGAACCAGTCCCGTCAACCTCTGCATCATTTACAGAACCAGTCCCATCAACCTCTGCAGCATCTACAGAACCAGTCCCCTCAACCACTGCAGCATCTACAGAACCAGTCCCATCAGCCTCTACAGCACCTACAGAACCAGTCATATCAACCTCTGCAGCATCAACGGAACCAATCCCATCAACCTCTGAAGTACCTACAGAACCAGTCCAATCAACCTCTGCAGCATCTACAGAACCAGTCTCATCAACCTCTGCAGCAACTACAGAGCCAGTCCCATCAACCTCTACAGCATCAACAGAAACAGTACCATCAACCACTGCAGCATCAACAGACCCAGTCCCATCAACCTCTGCATCATCAACAGAACCAGTCCCATCAACCTCTGCATCATCAACAGAACCAGTCCCCTCAACCTCTGCAGCATCTACAGAACCAGTCCCCTCAACCACTGCAGCATCAACAGAACCAGTCCCATCAACCTCTGCAGGATCTAAGGAACCAATCCCATCAACCTCTGCAGCATCTACAGAACCAGTCCTATCAACCTTTGCAGAATCTACAGAACCAGTCCCATCAACCTCTGCAGCATGTACAGAACCAGTCCCATCAACCTCTGCAGCATCAACAGACCCAGTCCCATCAACCTCTGCAGCATCACAGGAACCAGTCCCATCAACCACTGCAGCATCTACAGAACCAGTCCCATCAACCTCTGCAGCATCAACAGAACCAGTCCCACCAACCTATGCAGCATCAACAGAACCAGTCCCATCAACCTCTGCAGCATCAACAGAACCAGTGCCATCAACCTCTGCAGCATCAACAGAACCAATCCCATCAACCTCTGCAGCATCTACAGAACAAGTCCCATCAACCTCTGCATCATCTACAGAACCAGTCCCATCAACCTCTGCAGCATCAACAGAACCAGTCCCATCAACCTCTGCAGCATCTACAGAGCCAGTCACATCAACCTCTACAGCATCAACAGAACCAGTCCCATCAACCTCTGCAGTATCTACAGAACCAGTACCATCAACCTCTGCAGCATCTACAGAACAAGTCCCATCAACCTCTGCAGCACCTACAGAACCAGTTCCATCAACTTCTGCAGCATCAAGAGAACCAGTAACATCAACCTCTGCAGCGTCTGCAAAACCAGTCCCATCAACCTCTGCAGCATCAACAGAACCAGTCCCATCAACCTCTGCAGCATCTAAGGAACCAGTCCCATCAACCTCTGCAGCATCTAAGGATCCAGTCTCATCAACCTCTGCAGCATCTAAGGAACCAGTCCCATCTACCTCTGCAGCATGTACAGAACCAGTCCCATCAACCTCTGCTGCATGTACAGAACCAGTCCCATCAACCTCTGCAGCTCAACAGAACCAGTCCCATCAACCTCTGCAACATCTAAGGAACCAGTCCCATCAACCTCTGCAGCATCTACAGAACCAGTCCTATCAACCTCTGCATCATCTACAGAACCAGTCCCATCAACCCTTACAGCATCAACAGAACCAGTCCCATCAACCTCTGCAGCATCAACAGAACCAGTCCCATCAACCTCTGCAGCATCTAGAGAACCAGTTCCATCAACCCCAGCAGCATCAACAGAACCAGTCCCATCAACCGCTGCAGCATTTACAGAAACAGTCCCATCAACCTCTGCAGCATCAACAGAACCAGTCCCATCAATCTCCGCAGCATCAACAGAACCAGTCCCATCAACCTCTGCAGGATCTATAGAACCAGTCCCATCAACCTCTGCACCATCTACAGAACCAGTCCCGTCAAACTCTGCATCATTTACAGAACCAGTCCCATCAACCTCTGCAGCATCTACAGAACTAGTCTCATCAACCTCTGCAGCATTTACAGAACCAGCCCCATCAAACTCTGCAGCATCTACAAAGCCAGTCCCATCAACCTCTGCAGCATCTACAGAACCAGTCCCATCAACCTCTGCAGAATCTACAGAAGCAGTTCCATTAACATCTGCAGCATCTACAGAACCAGTCCCATCAACCTCTGCAGCATCTACAGAACCAGTTCCATCAACCTCAGCAAAATGAACAGAACCAGTCCCATCAACCGCTGCAGCATTTACGGAACCAGTCCCATCAACCGCTGCAGCATCAACAGAACCAGTCCCATCAGCCTCAGCAGCATCAACAGAACCAATCCCATCAACCTCTGCAGCATCTACAGAACAAGTCCCATCAACCACTGCATCATCTACAGAACCAGTCCCATCACCCTCTGCAGCATCAACAGAACCAGTCCCATCAACCTCTGCAGCATCTACAGAGCCAGTCCCATCAACCTCTACAGCATCAACAGAACCAGTACCATCAACCTCTGCAGCATTTACAGAACCAGCCCCATCAAACTCTGCAGCATCTACAAAGCCAGTCCCATCAACCTCTGCAGCATCTACAGAACCAGTCCCATCAACCTCTGCAGAATCTACAGAAGCAGTTCCATTAACCTCTGCAGCATCTACAGAACCAGTCCCATCAACCTCTGCAGCATCTACAGAACCAGTTCCATCAACCTCAGCAGCATGAACAGAACCAGTCCCATCAACCGCTGCAGCATTTACGGAGCCAGTCCCATCAACCGCTGCAGCATCAACAGAACCAGTCCCATCAGCCTCCGCAGCATCAACAGAACCAATCCCATCAACCTCTGCAGCATCTACAGAACAAGTCCCATCAACCACTGCATCATCTACAGAACCAGTCCCATCACCCTCTGCAGCATCAACAGAACCAGTCCCATCAACCTCTACAGCATGAACAGAACCAGTACCATCAACCTCTGCAGCATCTACAGAACCAGTCCCATCAACCTCTGCAGCACCTACAGAACCAGTTCCATCAACTTCTGCAGCATCAAGAGAACCAGTAACATCAACCTCTGCAGCGTCTGCAAAACCAGTCCCATCAACCTCTGCAGCATCAACAGAACCAGTCCCATCAACCTCTGCAGCATCTAAGGAACCAGTCCCATCAACCTCTGCAGCATCAACAGAACCAGTCTCATCAACCTCTGCAGCATCTAAGGAACCAGTCCCATCAACCTCTGCAGCATGTACAGAACCAGTCCCATCAACCTCTGCAGCATGTACAGAACCAGTCCCATCAACCTCTGCAGCTCAACAGAACCAGTCCCATCAACCTCTGCAACATCTAAGGAACCAGTCCCATCAACCTCTGCAGCATCTACAGAACCAGTCCTATCAAACTCTGCATCATCTACAGAACCAGTCCCATCAACCCATACAGCGTCAACAGAACCAGTCCCATCAACCTCTGCAGCATCAACAGAACCAGTTCCATCAACCTCTGCAGCATTTACAGAACCAGTCCCATCAACCTCTGCAGCATCAACAGAACTAGTCCCATCAATCTCCGCAGCATCAACAGAACTAGTCCCATCAATCTCCGCAGCATCAACAGAACCAGTCCCATCAACCTCTGCAGGATCTACAGAACCAGTCCCGTCAACCTCTACAGCATCTACAGAACCAGTCCCGTCAACCTCTGCATCATTTACAGAACCAGACCAATCAACCTCTGCAGCATCTACAGAACTAGTCTCATCAACCTCTGCAGCATCTACAGAACCAGTCCCATCAACCTCTGAAGAATCTACAGAAGCAGTTCCATTAACCTCTGCAGCATCTACAGAACCAGTCCCATCAACCTCTGCAGCATCTACAGAACCAGTTCCATCAACCTCAGCAGCATGAACAGAACCAGTCCCATCAACCGCTGCAGCATTTACAGAACCAGTCCCATCAACCGCTGCAGCATCTACAGAACCAGTCCCATCAACCTCTGCAGCATCTACAGAACCAGTTCCATCACCCTCAGCAGCATGAACAGAACCAGTCCCATCAACCTCTGCAGCTCAACAGAACCAGTCCCATCAACCTCTGCAACATCTAAGGAACCAGTCCCATCAACCTCTGAAGCATCTACAGAACCAGTCCTATCAAACTCTGCATCATCTACAGAACCAGTCTCATCAACCCATACAGCGTCAACAGAACCAGTCCCATCAACCTCTGCAGCATCTACAGAACCAGTCCCATCAACCTCAGCAGCATGAACAGAACCAGTCCCATCAGCCTCCGCAGCAACAACAGAACCAGTCCCATCAACCTATGCACCATCTACAGAACCAGTCCCATCAACCTCTGCAGCATCTACAGAACCAGTCCCATCAACCTCTGCACCATCTACAGAACCAGTCCCGTCAACCTCTGCAGCACCTACAGAACAAGTCCCATCAACCTCTGCAGCATCTACAGAGCCAGTCCCATCAACCTCTGCAGCATCTACAGAACCAGTCCCATCAACCTCTGCAGCATCTACAGAACCAGACCCATCAACCTCTGCAGCATCAACAGAACCAGACCCATCAACCTCTGCAGCATCAACAGAACCAGACCCATCAACCTCTGCAGCATCTACAGAACCAGTCCCATCAACCTCTGCAGCATCCGCAGAACCAGTCCCATCAACCTCTGCAGCATCTACAGAACCAGTCCCATCAACCTCCGCAGCATTTACAGAACCAGTCCCATCAACCTCTGCAGCATCTACACAATCAGTCCCCTCAACCACTGCAGCATCTACAGAACCATTCGCATCAACCTCTGCAGCATCTACAGTACCATTCCCATCAACCTCTGCAGCATCAACAGAACCAGTCCCATCAACCTCTGCAGCATCTACAGAACCATTCGCATCAACCTCTGCAGCATCTAAAAAACCAGTCCCATCAACCTCTGCAGCATCTACAAAACCAGTCCCATCAACCTCTGCAGCAAATACAGAACCAGTCCCATCAACCTCTGCAGCATCTACAGAACCAGTCCCATCAACCTCTGCAGCATCAAGAGAACCAGTCCCATCAATCTCTGCAGCATCTACAGACCCAGTCCCATCAACCTCTGCAGCATCTACAGAACCAGTGCCATCAATCTCTGCAGCATCAAAAGAACCAGTCACATCAACTTCTGCATCATCTACAGAACCAGTCCCATCAACCTCTGCAGCATCAACAGAACCAGTCCCATCAACCTCTGCAGCATATACAGAGCCAGTCTCATCAACCTCTACAGCATCAACAGAACCAGTCCCATCAACTTCTGCATCATCTACAGAACCAGTCCCATCAACCTCTGCAGCATCAACAGAACCAGTACCATCAACCTCTGCAGCATCTAAAAAACCAGTCCCATCAACCTCTACATAAACAGACCCATCAACCTCTGCAGCATCTACAGAACCAGTCCCATCAACTTCTGCATCATCTACAGAACCAGTCCCATCAACCTCTGCAGCATCAACAGAACCAGTACCATCAACCTCTGCAGCATCTAAAAAACCAGTCCCATCAACCTCTACATAAACAGACCCATCAACCTCTGCAGCATCAAAAGAACCAGTCCCATCAACCTCTACATAAACAGACCCATCAACCTCTGCAGCATCTACAGAACCAGTCCCATCAACCCCTGCAGCATCTACAGAACCAGTTCCATCAACCTCTGCAGCATCAACAGAACCAGCAACATCAACCTCTGCAGGATCTGCAAAACCAGTCCCATCAACCTCTACAGCATCAACGGAATCAGTCCCATCAACCTCTGCAGCATCAACAGAACCAGCAACATCAACCTCTGCAGCATCTACAGAACCAGTCCCATCAACCTCTACAGCATCAACGGAATCAGTCCCATCAACCTCTACAGCATCAACAGAACCAGTCCCATCAACCTCTACAGCATCAACAGAACCAGTCCCATCAACCTCTGCAGCATCAACAGAACCAGTCCAATCAACCTATGCAGCATCAACAGAACCAGTCCCATCAACCTCTGCAGCATCTACAGAACCAGTCCCATCAACCTCTACAGCATCAACGGAATCAGTCCCATCAACCTCTACAGCATCAACAGAACCAGTCCCATCAACCTCTACAGCATCAACAGAACCAGTCCCATCAACCTCTGCAGCATCAACAGAACCAGTCCAATCAACCTATGCAGCATCAACAGAACCAGTCCCATCAACCTCTGCAGCATCAACAGAACCAGTCCCATCAACCTCTGCATCATCAACAGATCAAGTCCCCTCAACCTCTGCAGCATCTACAGAACCAGTCGCCTCAACCACTGCAGCATCTACAGAACCAGTCCCATCAGCCTCTGCAGCACCTACAGAACCAGTCCCATCAACCTCTGCAGCATCAACAGAACCAATCCCATCAACCTCTGCAGTATCTACAGAACCAGTCCCATCAACCTCTACAGCACCTACAGAACCAGTCCCATCAGCCTCTGCAGCACCTACAGAACCAGTCCCATCAACCTCTGCAGCATCAACAGACCCAATCCCATCAACCTCTGCAGTATCTACAGAACCAGTCCCATCAGCCTCTGCAGCACCTACAGAACCAGTCCCATCAACCTCTGCAGCATCAACAGAACCAGTCCCATCAACCTCTGCAGCATCAACAGAACCAGTCTCATCAACGTCTGCAGCATCTACAGAACCAGTCCCATCAACCTCTGCATCATCAAGAGAACCAGTCCCCTCAACCTCTGCAGCATCTACAGAACCAGTCCCCTCAACCACTGCAGCATCTACAGAACCAGTCCCCTCAACCTCTGCAGCACCTACAGAACCAGTCCCATCAACCTCTGTATCATCTACAGAACCAGTCCTATCAACCTCTGCAGCACCAACAGAACCAGTCCCATCAACCTCTGCAGCATCAACAGAATCAGTCCCATCAACCTCTGCAGTATCTACAGAACCAGTCCCATCAACCTCTGCAGCATCAACAGAACCAATCCCATCAACCTCTGCAGCATCAACAGAACCAGTCCCATCATCCTCTACAGCATCAACAGAACCAGTCCCATCAACCTCTGCAGCATCAACAGAACCAGTCCCATCAACCTCTGCAGCATCAACAGAACCAGTCGCATCAACCTCTGCAGCATCTACAGAATCAGTCCCATCAACCTCTGCAGCTTCTACAGAACCAGTCCCATCATCCTCTACAGCATCAACAGAACCAGTCCCATCATCCTCTACAGCATCAACGGAATCAGTCCCATCAACCTCTACAGCATCAACAGAACCAGTCCCATCAACCTCTACAGCATCAACAGAACCAGTCCCATCAACCTCTGCAGCATCAACAGAACCAGTCCTATCAACTTATGCAGCATCAACAGAACCAGTCCCATCAACCTCTGCAGCATCAACAGAACCAGTCACATCAACCTCTGCAGCATCTACAGAACCAGTCCCATCAACCTCTGCATCATCAACAGATCAAGTCCCCTCAACCTCTGCAGCATCTACAGAACCAGTCCCCTCAACCACTGCAGCATCTACAGAACCAGTCCCATCAGCCTCTGCAGCACCTACAGAACCAGTCCCATCAACCTCTGCAGCATCAACAGAACCAATCCCATCAACCTCTGCAGTATCTACAGAACCAGTCCCATCAACATCTACAGCATCTACAGAACCAGTCCCATCAACCTCTGCAGCTTCTACAGAACCAGTTCCATCAACCTCTGCAGCATCAACAGAACCAGTAACATCAACCTCTGCAGCATCAACAGAACCAGTGCCATCAACCTCTGCAGCATCTACAGAACCAGTGCCATCAACCTCTGCAGCTTCTACAGAACCAATCCCATCAACCTCTGCAGTATCTACAGAACCAGTCCCATCAACCTCTGGAGCATCTATAGAACCAGTCACATCAACCTCTGGAGCATCTACAGAACCAGTCCCATCAACTTCTGCAGCATCTACAGAACCAGTCCCATCAACCTCTGCAGCATCAACAGAACCAGTCCCATCAACCTCTGCAGCATCAACAGAACCAGTGCCATCAACCTCTGCAGCATCTACAGAACCAATCCCATCAACCTCTGCAGCATCAACAGAACCAATCCCATCAACCTCTGCAGCATCTACAGAACCAGTCCCCTCAACCTCTACAGCATCAACAGAACCAGTCCCATCAACCTCTGCAGCATCAACAGAACCAGTCCCATCAACCTCTGCAGCATCAACAGAACCAGTCGCATCAACCTCTGCAGCATCTACAGAACCAGTCCCATCAACCTCTGCAGCTTCTACAGAACCAGTCCCATCATCCTCTACAGCATCAACAGAACCAGTCCCATCAACCTCTACAGCATCAACGGAATCAGTCCCATCAACCTCTACAGCATCAACGGAATCAGTCCCATCAACCTCTACAGCATCAACGGAATCAGTCCCATCAACCTCTACAGCATCAACGGAATCAGTCCCATCAACCTCTACAGCATCAACAGAACCAGTCCCATCAACCTCTACAGCATCAACAGAACCAGTCCCATCAACCTCTACAGCATCAACAGAACCAGTCCCATCAACCTCTACAGCATCAACAGAACCAGTCCCATCAACCTCTACAGCATCAACAGAACCAGTCCCATCAACCTCTACAGCATCAACAGAACCAGTCCCATCAACCTCTACAGCATCAACAGAACCAGTCCCATCAACCTCTACAGCATCAACGGAATCAGTCCCATCAACCTCTACAGCATCAACGGAATCAGTCCCATCAACCTCTACAGCATCAACAGAACCAGTCCCATCAACCTCTACAGCATCAACAGAACCAGTCCCATCAACCTCTACAGCATCAACAGAACCAGTCCCATCAACCTCTACAGCATCAACAGAACCAGTCCCATCAACCTCTACAGCATCAACAGAACCAGTCCCATCAACCTCTGCAGCTTCTACAGAACCAGTCCCATCATCCTCTACAGCATCAACAGAACCAGTCCCATCAACCTCTACAGCATCAACGGAATCAGTCCCATCAACCTCTACAGCATCAACGGAATCAGTCCCATCAACCTCTACAGCATCAACAGAACCAGTCCCATCAACCTCTACAGCATCAACGGAATCAGTCCCATCAACCTCTACAGCATCAACGGAATCAGTCCCATCAACCTCTACAGCATCAACAGAACCAGTCCCATCAACCTCTACAGCATCAACAGAACCAGTCCCATCAACCTCTACAGCATCAACAGAACCAGTCCCATCAACCTCTACAGCATCAACAGAACCAGTCCCATCAACCTCTACAGCATCAACAGAACCAGTCCCATCAACCTCTACAGCATCAACAGAACCAGTCCCATCAACCTCTACAGCATCAACAGAACCAGTCCCATCAACCTCTACAGCATCAACAGAACCAGTCCCATCAACCTCTGCAGCATCAACAGAACCAGTCGCATCAACCTCTGCAGCATCTACAGAACCAGTCCCATCAACCTCTGCAGCTTCTACAGAACCAGTCCCATCATCCTCTACAGCATCAACAGAACCAGTCCCATCAACCTCTACAGCATCAACGGAATCAGTCCCATCAACCTCTACAGCATCAACGGAATCAGTCCCATCAACCTCTACAGCATCAACAGAACCAGTCCCATCAACCTCTACAGCATCAACAGAACCAGTCCCATCAACCTCTACAGCATCAACAGAACCAGTCCCATCAACCTCTACAGCATCAACAGAACCAGTCCCATCAATCTCTGCAGCATCTACAGAACAACTCCAGAACCAGTTAATTCCACCTCACCAGATTCTCCAGAACCAATCTTGTTAACATCTACATCACCACCATCTTCAGTTTCATCCCATAAAGCCCCTGTCACTTCTACAAAATGCCCATCTGTACATGCAAGCCAGCCCCAAGGTTTCAATGTCAGTGTTAAATTTAAATTTTTCCTTTTCTTTACTGTATTTTGTCATTAATTTTTCTTTTCTCTTAAATTTAGTGATTTGAGATGTATAAAAGAATTTGGGATATGATATACAGTACTGTTGTGCACATAGGGTATGTGTTCTGACTTGCGTACATTTCCGGGGACCCCCTGTATCTAAAGTTTGTTTATATCACTTAAGCCGGACAAAATTATTTGCCAAAAAATAATAAAAAAAAAATCCAAAAAACAGTTTTTGTGATATAGTCCAGAATGCGACGTCTAGCTTTATACCTAGGTACAGTAGGCTCTCATATTTGGACACCTATTTAGACTGTAAAAACCTCGCGAAAATCAAATCGTCCAAATTTAAATACAACTTCCTATGAAGAAAATTAAATTGAGTCTGGTACTTTCGATGTTTGGCTAAATTTTGCCTTATTTACCCTACTTTTTTGGCAAATTACTACCTGTAATAAAGCAACATCCTAATGAACAGACGAAAATAACACAGATAAAGTTACATAAAAACTAAAAACAACACAGAAAAAGCACTTGGCAACTTCGTCATCCGAGTAAAAACGCATACAACAACATTGGCTGTCCTTATGTTTTCAACTTTACCACCACTGGTGGGTAGAATTTTTGTTTTAAATTCAGAAACATTAATTAATATATATATATGAACAGTAGATAAGTGTTGCTTTCATATTCTTATGTAGAGTAATGATGATATGTTTTCACATGTGCGCACTTAGATATGCGATCTCACTTTTTTCTTTACCATTAATGGTTAGCTACTTCTATTGTTCCATTTATTAACATTAAATAACATTACTTTAAACAACCATTATTTTTTTTACATTAATTTTACTACAGCTACAACCAGGGTCCTATTTTCTTCAGTTTTATATGTAGAACCAGTCAGTCACTGGTTTTGTAAACATTAACGAAAACAATGCCGTCTCGTCTCCTCGTTTGTTTTAATATTCTACGTATTATTAATGAATTGTATTGTTCATTTTGCACATATAAACATTAATTCAATCAAAAAGACATTCAGTAATAAACAATAATGAATCAGTTGCACATAAGAGAAATGACGCTGTTTACACGATTGTGCACGTCTGAATGTTGGCGGGCCACTCAAATCCATCCAAAATTCGAGTTTCTGCGGTGAAAATTTAAAATTGTGTGGTGCTTTTTTTTGTCCAAATAAAAAACGTTGAATTAAAAACTCACAAAAATTTGAGAACCTACTGTATGTAAATGCCTAGCATTAACTCACCAGGCCACATACAGGCAATTAAAACATCTAACAATTACTTAAATACGTAATATTAGGAGGACACGTAGCGACCTGGCATTTAATTGCAATTCTCAAAACCCCCTCCCGCACCCTCCATCACACGCATTGATACCGTCATCTTCTTGCCTGGCGAATCAGCTGTAAATACGCACAAGGATAGCTCCGCTAATTTGTGTTGTAATAGCTGAAATATTAAGTGCCACGAGGATTTTATGTTTGGTATTTATACATCTTAGCACGGTCTGGTCAAGCATGGCGGCCACGGCTCGTCTTCTATCTGTAGGAAGACAGTCGATCTTTAGTTACTAATTTTCCTCTGCTTTCAAGTCACTTGGTGAAAGAATATATACATAGATATATATACTGTATAAAAAAAAAAAAAAAATTATTTGTCCCAATTATAAACGTGCAAATAATGAATACCATGATAGATGGCCATCCCTCTCCCTCTTCTTATGTTCGTTCACGAAACTTTTCGGGCTTCCGCCCTAGGTTTTCTGATTATTCTCCTTGATTAAGAAACAAAGCTCATTGAGCTCAGAGATAATTGAGATAAGAGAAGGGAGAGGTGTATGATATAGCGAATTAGTTGTTTATGATTGTCACACTGGTGATGTGTATAACAATAAGAGATATTAAATGAAATAACTTACTAAAATATCACAGTTATGAGTCATAAAAATTTTGTTTGGGAGAAAATGTTATCTCCCTTGTATTATTATGATGATACAGTGTGACTCATTGTGTTCCTCCTACTTTAGATGAGTGATGTGCAGCTGGAGGATGAGGGACAGTTGTCTGGACTGCTGGATGATGGAGGAGACCATGGAACGGTCCCTGGGGAACTAGTGTTGAGTGAGGAGCTGCAAGGAATAGAGAGCTCAGCTCATACACTACATACAAAGATGTGAATTCCGTAGTAGTAGTTTCAACCATGAACCAAGTGGACCATACTACATGTAATTATCAAGGATATAGAGCCACTTGGATTACCAAGTTAGATCCTCATCTGGCTTGTATAATTCATAGCAGCTGTGTCTCAGACAACCTGTTTCCACCATTGGATTGGGCAGTTTATGATCATTTTTTTTTTAATTAATCAAGCTGCAGGAGATAAGGAATTATCACAGATCCAAATTAAAAACAGATGGAGTAAGGCCTTAAAGAGTAAAATTCTAAATGTAAAACACTGGAAAGATCCCAAGTTGGCAGAAAGTTTAGAATTATGGGCGATAGGCAAGAGACTTAATCCCCAGTTAGACCAACCTGCTTCTGCTAAGAAAAGTAGGTTATTGGACATTTAAGGCAAGAACCTCTGCCTAGTCAGCCCGATTTCAGTGGATTCCAGAATCAGGATGAGGAAGTTGGCACTAATAGTGTTCAGTCACTAGAGCAGGGAGAACCTGTTGAGACTGACTTCATCCAGTCCCCATTTGGGCAACCACTTCCACCTGGGGCAAAAGTGTTGGTTACTATGAGTGGAAACAGGCTGCTGTCGACTGCCACGCAGCTGACTGAGAAAATTGAGTGTAAGGATGATCCAAATAGGCCTTGGGTAACATTGTTAAGGCCTTAGTTGTCTTTGTTTTCAACCACATTTGAGTCTATGGATTCCTTATTCAAGATATTTTATGAAAATGTTTCTAAACTTCCTGATCTCTCAGCACTTACAAAGAGACAGGAAGGCCAAGCAACTGTGGGTCACCATTCAATGTTTTTAGAAGGTGATACTACAATTTATTGGCCTGATATTTGCCAAAAAATGATCTCTGAAATAGATTAAGTCTGGGTTAATATACTGAAAGACTTAACATTCATTCCCTCAGATAGGAATGCTCACAAGTTTAGTTTTTTTAAAGTTCCAATGCAATGACAAAAAGAGTTCCTTATATGAACTTTCCCAGTATTTGTCGGCTCCAAAATATGCTGATATAAGCTATGAAATAAATTTGAAACAAGTTGCTTCTGCACTGTTGCAGGAAGAGTTCAAATTTAGGAAGTTGGCAGCAGATATTTGGTCTGCAATCATGATGTGTCAGTTATTGACTTAGTTTGTTCTGGATTATGAGGACAGTTCAGAAGTAGAAAAATGTTTTGCTGCTGCTATACAAGGGATTCCATATTTCCTGTACAACTCATTTATGGAAATGTTGTTGAAAGCCCTAAAACTAAAAGCCCAGCTAAGGAAGCAAGCCACTAATAATGCTTCAAGTGGTAGTGCTTATTTATTGCTATGTTCTTCCCCTCTTTCTCCTGCTTTGTTTGAGGAATAAGCATTAGCTAAGTATAGATCAGCTGTTGAGCAAGCTATTAATATTACTGTTCCCAGGAGTCCTAAGACCTTTCGGAAGTTTAAAAGAGGAAGGTCTAATAGGGGAACAAGACCAGCTGCTAGGTTCAGTTGTCAACCTGGAGGAAACTTTAGAGGAAGAAACAATTCAAGACATAGTAAGGGTGGCCGTTTGTTCAGAAGTGGAAGGAGACCTTATTCCACCACATCAGCAACCACTCCCTCCCAATGAAGCCAGACAGCTGGGTCGTCTAGGGGGTTGGGAAAACAGGTGGACTTCTTCCATATGGGCTTACAAGACAATCAAAGGGGGCCTCACATAGACTTGGTTGACGCGCCCTCCCCTAGTGTTAGCAAAAAGGCATCAGAAACCAACCCCCTTACTCACACGATTTGTAATTCAACTGGAAACAGAGGCGTGATAGAACTGTTGCCTGTTCCCAGTCCCCAAGAAAGGCAGTGATAAATTGAGGTAGATTTTAGATCTTTCTGTCCTGACCAAGTTCATTATAAAAAAAAAAAGTTTCAATATGCTCACTTATGATCATCTGAAGCATCTACTTCTGCCCAATGCTTAGATCTCAAAAGAGGATCTCAAAGATGCTTATTATTACGGGCCTGTTGCTCTGAGGTACAGAAAGTTTCTAGTGTTCGCAGTGGGGGATGTAATTTATCAATTAACAGTGATGCCATTCGGCCTAATAATTGCACCAAAGGTGTTTACAAAACTGGCGAACATCCCCAGGGACAATGTAACAAAATTTGTCCTCCAATTACATGTGTAGGACACAGGTGCCTGAGAGTTATCAATTGTTGTTTTGGGGAATATTATTTCATTCACTCCAGTAATGATACATTGTTTCTTCATATGTATATCACTGTGCCCATCACCATTTTCGAATTAGACTACTGGTACAAGTTATGTATTTCTCCCATACATATTTTGATCGTATGCCTGGCAACGGGAGCCTGGGAGGCGAGAGAGAGAGTGAGTGTCTGCTAGTTAGAGCGTCATCTGCAGTTGTAACTCTCCTCCCTCCCTGCTATATTTCACTTGATTTACTGTTATTATTATTGTTTACTGATATAATAATGCTTAATAGTCATTAATCATGACATTGTGGAGAGCTTAGACTAGTCACTGTAACCACCAGGCAACTGGGGCAAGCTGTGAGTTGTTGTTTTTCAACTTGTATTTTTGGGAGGATATATGCAACTTTATTTATTTATTTTTACTCAGTAACATGCACACACCATCCTACATACATTATGAAAAAAGTTAAATAAATAATTACCCTAAGGGCAAACACGTAAAGGAAATAATAATACATTCCTTTGCACACGATTTAGCTGGCTCAGTGAGGGAGTGAGGGAGGGGAAAATGGTCACAGAGTGTTGGGGTGGGGAGCGTTGCTAGGGAATTGGCATCCCACTGATCTCCATTACCATGGTGAACCAAGGAGTGTATGCAAATGGCGACTGTTAAACTTTCATTTGGCTTTTATTTGCTAATTTGGCAATACAGTATTTTTGTTGGTATTATTTTTATTTATTACTCACATTTCCTTGTACTGTACTGTATATTATTTTAGAAAGCTATGGCTACAGGAGGAAAATACACACAAAAGTTTTTTCCTAAATACTCCATGCTATAAAAAAGCCATTTTTCTAAAAACCAGTTTTTGTGATATAGTACAGAATGCGACGTCGATATCCCACCCCTCGAGAGTTGACATTTGTTTACTGCTCGCTCTAGGGCAAGAGATGACGGTAGTGAAGGAGGGTGCGAGAGGGGGTTTTGAGAATTGCAATTAAATGCCAGGTAGCGAAGTGTCCTCCTAATATTATGTATTAGTAACTATTAGATGTTCTAATTGCCTGTATGGTGGCCTGACTAGTTATTGCTTGGCATTAACATAAGCTAGTGGTCGCATTCTGGACTATATCACAAAAACTGGTTTTTAGAAAAAAACGGCTTTTTGTTCAATCCAGAATGCGAGGTCTAGCTTTGATTACCCGAGCAGGAGGCGGAGAGGGAGGTGACATTGCGCATAAGGCTCTGCTAGGTTAGGTCCAGATTATAATTATAAACTTTTTTAATATTTTCAAATATTAGGAACATTTACCGTAAGGTAAAATGTTAATTTACATATCCCAATTAGGATACTCACTTCACTCTGATGAGGAGGAAGGTCCTGGTTGTGGAGAGTAACTACTTGGGGGAGGGGACCCCAGCACCACCACATGTGGAGCATCTTTCAGAGATAGATGAAGATAGCTGTTTTGAAAGGTTTTTGAAGATCTCCAAAAGTCCACTTCTTTGATCTGACTGAGGCTCATATGCTGCAGAAAGGCCACAGACCCTGCCAAAAATTTCTTGCCAGGGTCTGCTTTACTCACTAACTGAGATAAATCTTTTGTCATTTGACTAGGAGACAATTTCTTACCATCCTGTGATGAGAATACATAGGGGCCTCGATTAGGGAATCTGGTTAACCATTCTTGAAGATTCCTAACTGGGCACAATATATGAGGAACCCTCGTCTCATCCATTAACAGTTTTTTCCGAATAGGTTGAGCTCTAAAATCCTCCCTTTCATTTTTTCTTAGAATCTTTGTAGGAAAAAGGGTGACATCTTCCTCAGAAACTACCAATAATGATGGATTATTGGAAATTGAAATCAGCTCACTGAAGAAGCCGCAAGTCCACAAAACTGTGAGGGCAAACTTTTTTGGAGTGAGATTTGTGAACTCTTGGAACAATCTACAAGAAAGTGTTGTCACTGCACCGAGTGTGAGCTCTTTCAAGACAGGACTTGACCAACACTGGAGCGGGTTCAAGAACATTCAAGAGCCGGTGCATGCTCAGTAATTGCCAACAGTGCGTAACAGAGACGTGACCGATCGCCCAAGCGGGTAACGAGCCTATCCTTTGGTGAAGAGGATGAAAGAAAAGGAAAAGTAATCAGAGACGTGACCAATCGCCCAAGCGGCTAAAGAGCCGATCATTTGGTGAAGAGGATAAAAACAAAAAAAAAAGATAAAAGAAAGGCTGCCTTCTGGAGCAATCTGTCCCAGTTCAGATTTATATTGTAATTAGGCCCCATAAGAAATTTAGTAACTTTATCTAGAGACTAAGGTGGGATTCTCTTAGGTCGAGGGGTCTCTGAATGAAAAAGGACGATTTGAGCATTTGATAAATTCTTGGGTTCAAAGTAATATTAAAACACCAAGCCAGAGGGTCAACCAATGCTGATTTATAAGACGCAATTGTCGATCCTTAAAGGTCTTTAACTCTGAACAGAAAATCGAAAATTTCTAACACCACTGTTTCCGACATTGTTATTGGAGTCGTTAACCTGATAAATTGTTGAAAAAGTTCCCAAGCTTTCTCATATTGCACAGTAGTTTGGGGCCTATGACCTGCTGTCACTTTGTTAACTATATCAGAATTACCCAACAATCTATTTTAACATCTTTCGAGAAACTCCAAGCGTGAAGTGCCAAGGATATCTCGAACTGAGGGTGCAGTACCTGTTCTAGATATCCCTGTTGCAATTGTAGTGGATGCGGGCACCAGTCCAACAGATCCAATATGTAGGATCCAATATGGTGCAATTAAGAGGACCTTCCCTTGGAAGGGTCCGAATTTGTGAACCACTTTGGGCAACATTTTCTCAGATGGGAACAGATAGATTGAATTCCAATGGTTCCAATCTATGAGTAGGGCATTTCCTAAAAGATTCGATCGATCCAGAGATGCATAAATTGGCATCTTGTGATTGTTTTGTGAGGCAAAGAGATCTATTTGTGGAGTCACAAACCTCGTCACTAGACTCTTGAACTTCGATATCTTTAGGGACCATTCTGTTTCCTTTGATACTGGCCTGAGACGGGACAACGCATCTGCCCAATTGTTTTGTACTCCCACTATGTGAGTTGCTTTGAGGTAAAGTTTTTGTGTTACACAAAATTTTAAAAGATTTTCCGATAGGTTTAGAAGAGGCCAAGATCTGGTTAAGCCTTGATGATTGAGACAAAACACTACCGCTCTGTTGTCCATGGCAAACAAAATCGTCATGTTTTTTTAAATTTGGGTTTGCCAACAAAAACAATAGGACTACTGCTAATTCTTTTATGTTTGTATGTTTGTCCCAAAGGGAGTTGCTCTACTTCCTTTGAAGGAACTCTCCTTTTGAGGAACGGTATCCCCATCCTATTTCAGACGCGTCCATACAAACGACCAAGTCTGTTTGAGGGTGAACCCAGGGAGATGAATCGACTAGATTGTCCAAATTTGTCCACCATGACAGATGATTTTTTATATTAATAGGGAGAGAAGAAGCAATATTTTTGCTTCTGTGAAGCAACTTCGACCCCATTTGAGTAATTGCTTCTTCCTTAAGTTGCCCAAAGGAATCACTATGGTGGCAAAATTCAACAAATCCAGTAGTTTTTCCCAATTGCACCAAGAAACCTCTTGCTTTACACAAAAGGCTTTTACTTGGTTTATCACATCTTACTTTTGCTTCTGGTAGACTGACTGACTGCTGATTTGTATCCCAATGGAGACCTAACCAATCCAATTTCTGACATAGTACAGGTTGTACCTCTCTAGTACGGCATTCTGTGGTCCGGAAACTCCCGTGGTCCGGAACGATTTTAGTTTGGCCAATAGGTAGATAGGCAGCTTTTTCTTTTTTTTTACTTACCGTATATCACGGCCTATAAGACGAAATTTGAACATTAAAAAAATCTGCCCAAAGTTAGGGGGTCGTCTAAACCCCCAAGTTTAAAATTCTTACCTCTTAAATATTGTGGTTTAGTGTGTCAAGAGTGGTGATGAAAACATCGTAAGCCACTCACAAGGTCTTACCACTAATTATTTTATACTGAAACTTACGTTTGGCAAGCTGGATTCAAATTAAGATTACCGGTATATTAAAATAATAAAAATGTATTATAAACCTGTCTAACATACCGTAAAAGGGATTTATACCCCTGTAATAAACACAGCTATCATCACACGCCCCCCCCCCCCCCCCCATTTGCCAGTGAGGAGACAAGAAAAAAGGGAAAGTGACCGCGAGATTGGGCTATTTTTAGCCGTGGAGGTGGTCAGTAATGCATACCGGGTATCGGTATATTTACTTATAATAATATTTATCTCCTAAAAATAATTGATTTAAATTTTATTTTTTTGCAAAGAATATTCAGTAAATGAGTGCATTAATTCTTGAAACTATCGACGGTTAATTACAGACGCCTAAGTGACGTCACTCGTGTTTACACTACACCAGCTGGTAACATTTGATGCCATTACTTGAAGTGAATTGGCCTTATTTTAAGTAACTAACTATAAATAAATACAAAAATTAAAGAAAATAATTACAGTGTGTTTAATATATTACAGTATATTACAAATAAATAAATAAACAAATAATTCGGTAAATTTATTTCAAGTAAATGGAAAATAAGCAAACATGTTATTTACCAAGACGCTTCCTTCTGGCTCGGGGTGAGATGGAGGGGAGATAACAAGGCTATTTATAGCCCGTCTGAAGTGGCCAGTACCCTCATGCACCATAAATAATTCATTGAACATTCATTTTTTGTACATAGTATATATATATATATATATATATATATATATATATATATATATATATATATATATATATATATTTGTGTAATAAATGTATGTAGTAAGTACATACCGGTAACCTTTTTCACTCAAATCCTAATGAAACACCACAATTAGAATACGGTGGTTGCTGTTGAACCACCTGTTGTATAAATAGTCGGAACACAGCCACACCACCGAGACGAGGGAACACTCCCACCACCGATCGTCTCGTGTGAAGCAAGCGTAGAAATGAAAGAAAATACTTGCAGTGTGTTTAATATGTTACAGTATATTATAAATAAATAAACAAATAAATCGGTAAATCCATTTCAAGTAAATGGAAAAATTTTCCTCGATACCGACATTAGTTCCAGTTACCGGTAAATAGCAGACGCTTCAGTGACGTCACTAGTGTTTACACTACACCAGCGGGTATAATTTGATGACATTACTTGAAGTGAATTGGCCTTATTTTAAAAAACCAAGGATGGTTGGTAAAGGACTACTGAGTCAGTGGGTAAGTGTCACATTTGGGGTACTGGTCTTATACAGCAAATAGAGCTCAAAAGCTACTTTTTAAATGGAAATTTGGGGGGGGCGTCTTATGCACCCCGCCGCCTTATAGGTCGTGATATACGGTACTTACTTACCTATCTGAATTATTATTATTATTATTACAGGAGTATTAAATTTTTGCCCCTCAGGCCCCAATGTGGGTCAGTGACCTATGCCCGGGTGGGCTAATCCCCGAAAAAAAAACAACAAAGCCGCGGGAAATTAAGGTTTGTTTACATCCGGCAGTTGGGCTGCTCTCTCTCTCTCTCTGCTTGTCTATACAGAGTACAACATTTAACCCTTCAATATATATGAGCAATAAATAAGTGTTGCTTTCATATTAATGGTTAGCTACTTATATTGTTCCATTTATTAACATTAAATAACATTACAGGTACTTCAAAAAACCATATTAATTTTTTACATTAATTTTACTGCAGCTACAATCAGGGTCTTATTTTCTTCAGTTTTATATGAAGAACCAATCAGTCACTGGTTTTGTAAGCTTTAACAAAAACAATGCTGGCAGCCGTCTCGTCTCCTCGTGTGTTTTAATATTCCACGTATTATTAATAAATTGTATTGTTAATTTTGCACACACAAACATTAATTCAATAAAAACAAATTCAGAAACATTAATTAAAATATATATGACCAGTAAATAAGTGTTGCTTTCATATTCTTATGTAAAGTAATGACGATATGTTTTCACATGTGCCCACTTACATACACGATCTCTCTTTTTTCTTTACCATTATCATTAGCTACTTCTATTGTTCCATTTATTAACACTAAATAACATTACTTAAAACAACCATATTAATTTTACTACAGCTACAACCAGGGTCTTACTTTCTTCAGTTTTATATGTAGAACCAGTCAGTCACTGGTTTTGTAATCAACGAAAACAATGCTGTCTCATTTCCTCGTGTTTTAATATTCTACGTATTATTAATGAATTATATTGCTCATTTTGCACACAAACATTAATTCAATCAAAAAGACTTTCAGTAATAAACAATAATGAATCTTTTGTACATAAGAGAAATGACGCTGTTTACACGATTGTGCACGTCGTCTGAACGTTGGTGGGCCGTTCAAACCCGTCGAAATTCGAGTTTCTATCGTCAAAATTTTTAAATGTGTATTTTTTTTGTGTTCAAATAGAAAACGTCGAATTAAAAACTCGCAAAATTTGAGAAGCTACTGTACGACACTTAACCCTTCAATATGTCTTCAAAGAGACCATGATGCAGAGAAAGTGGTGCTAGTGCTTCCAAGCATAAGCACAAGTCACTATCTATCCAGGAAAAAAGGTGAATTTCCATGGTCCGGAAATTTCCATGGTCCGGCACCGGTCAGGTCCCGAGGTTGCCGGACTAGAGAGGTACAACCTGTATGAGATTTGATTTGACCTGGTTTATCTCTAATCCTAGGTTTTGAAATAGTACTAGTGTGTATTTGGTCACCCTTTGAGAATCTTTGAAAGGGTTTCCACTATCAGCCAATCGTCTGGATAAGGAAAAGTTCTTATGCCCTCCTTTGCAAGGACCTCTCTGGGGATGTTTGCCAGTTTTGTAAACACTTTTGGCGCAATTGTCAGGCCGATTGGCATCACTGTGAATTGATAAGTGAGCACCTTGAAACTTTTTTGGGTAATAAACTTGTTCAGGATGGAAAGATCTAAAATCCACCTCAATATGTCGTTGCCTTTCTTGGGGACTAGGAGTAGGTGAGACATGAAACATTTCTCTGACTGCAAGTTCTATATCAACTGTTTAACAGTTGAATTACAAATTCTGTGAGTATGGGGGATGGTTTTTGACCCCTTTTTGGTAACACTAGGGGAGGGCGCGTCAACCAAGTCCATGTGAGGCCCCCTTTTATTGTCTTGTAAGCCTATATGGAAAAAGTCCATCTGTTTTCCCAACCCCCTAGACGACCCAGCTGTCTGGCTTCATTGGGAGGGAGTAGTCGCTGATGTGGTGGAATAAGGTCTCCTTCCACTTCTAAACAAACGGCCACCCCTACTACGTCTTGCATTGTTTCCTCCTCTAAAGTTTCCTCCAGGTTGATAACTGAACCTAGCTGCTGGTCCTGTTCCCCTGTTAAACCTTCCTCTTTTAAATATTTGAAAGGTCTTAGGACTCCTTGGAACAGTAATATTAATAGCTTGCTCAACAGCTGATCTATATTTAACCAATTTTTGTTCATCAAACAAAGCAGGAGAAAGAGGGGAAGAACAAAGCAATAAAAAAGCACTACCACTTGAAGCATCATTGGTGGCTTGCTTCCTTAGCTGGGCTTTTAGTTTTAGGGCTTTCAAAAACATAACCAAAAATGAGTTGTACAGGGAATATGGAATCCCTTGTATAGCAGCAGCAAAACATTTGTGTACTTCTGATTTTTCTTCATAGTCCAGCACAAACTTACTTAATAACTGACACATCATGATTGCAGACGAAATATCTGCTGCCAACTTCCTAAATTTAAATTCTTCAGGCAACAGTGCAGAAGCAACTGGTTTCAAATTTATTTCATAACTTATATCAGCATATTTTGGAGCCGACAAATACTGGGAAGTTCTTATAAGGAACTCTTTCTGTCATTAAATTGGAACTTTAAAAAACTAAACTTGTGAGCATTCCTGTCTGCGGGAATGAATATTAAGTCTTTCAATACATTAGCCCAGACTTCGTCTATTTCAGAGATAATTTTGGGGCAAATATCAGCCCAAGAAATTGCAGTATCACCTTCTAAAAACAATGAATGATGACCCACATTTGCCTGGCCTTCCTGTCTCAATGTAAGTGCTGAGAGATCAAAAAGTTTAGAAACATTTTCATAAAATACCTTGAATGAGGAATCCACAGATTCAGATGTGGTACAAAACAAAGAAGATTTCGATCTTACAAATGTTACCCAAGGCCTGTTGGGATCATCCTTACACTCAGTGTTACCCATCAGTTGCGTGGCAGTCGACAGCAGCCTGTTTCCACTCATAGTAAGCAACACTTTTGCCCCAGGTGGAAGAGGTTGCCAAAATGGGGACAGGATGAAGTCAGTCTCAACAGGTTCTCCCTGCTCTAGAGACTGAACACTGTGATTATAGCCAGCCTCCTCATCCTGTTCCTGGAATCCACTGAAAGCAGACTGACTAGGTAGAGGTTCTTGTAATCTTCCTACTGCCTCATTATCTAGAATATCCAATAACCTACTTTTCTTAGCAGAAGTAGGTTGGTCTAATTGGGGATTAACTCTCTTACCTATCACCCATAATTCTAAACTTTCTGCCAACTTGGGCTCTTTCCAGTGTTTTACATTTAGAAACTTACTCTTCAAGGCTTTGTTCCATCTATTTTTAAGTTGGACCTGCAATAATTCTTTCTTATCTCCTGCAGCGTGATTAAATTTAAAAATTTGATCATAATCTGCACAATCCAATGGTGAAAACAGGTTGTCTGAGACACAGCTGCTATTCCAATTGGTTCTACATCCTTGAAAATTACATGAAGTATGGTCCACTTGGGTCGTGGGTGAAACTACTACTACTGACGAACATTCCCTTGTATGTAGTGTATGAGCTGAGCTCTCCAGTCCTTGTAGCTTCTCACTCAACACTAGTTCCCCAGGGACTGCTCAATGGTCTCCTCCATCATCTAGCAGTCCAGACAACTGTCCCTCATCCTCCAGTTGCACATCACTCATCTAAACTAGGAGGAACACTATGAGTCAAATTGTATCATTATAATAATACAAGGGAGATAACATTTTATCCCAAACATAATCAATATGACTTGTAACTGTGATATTTTAGTAAGTCATTTCATTTAATATCTCTTATTGTAATATGAGTCACCAGTATGACAATCATAAACAACTAACTCACTATATCATACACCTCACCCTTCTCTTATCTCAATTATCCCTCAGTTCATGTAACTTTTTTTTTTTTTTTTTTTAGGGATCATTAAGTTTTGTAATTTGTTGCCAATCAGGGTGCACAGACATCATAGCTTCAATTAATTAGCTTGAGCGATAATTCCAGAGTGAGCATCAAGTCACCCGGGAGGGTTAACAGTGCTGAGCTGCTACATAGTGCTCCATTGGCAACATCTTTCACCATTATTCTAGCAAGATGCATTGGGTTGAGAATTCCACCTTGAATGGTTCACATTAAACCCATACTAAAGATACTAGGTCCATCCCAACATAACTCTAGATTGCTAGTAAGACTGGAAGGTCAGCGTCCGGAAGGAACACTAAGACTAGCAGCCTTGCTAAAGTTTGCCTGGAAAGGCTGAACCCACTACTGAGGACATGAATAAAATAGACTTATGAAGAGAAAAACTTAACTCTGGCCTGCATGCTGAGAGTAATTAGAAAACCCTGGGCAGAAGCCCGAAAAGTTTTGTGAACGAACATGAGAAGAGGGAGAGGGGATGGTATTGACACTTCCATTGGGGAAAAAAAAAAAAAAAATTATATATATATATATATATATATATATATATATATATATATATATATATATATATATATATATATATATATATATATATATATATATATACAGTCAGCCCTCACTTTACACGGTCCCACATTCCGCATTTCCACGTTTACACGGTGCCCTGCCAGAACCCAGGATGCTGACATTCCGCGGTGCGTGTACCCCTTTACACGGGTGAAGTATAATTTTTTTATTTAGCTCATAAAATTCATACAAATTATCCGGCCAGAATATAATTTACATTGCTGGAATTCTTACAATTTGATGATCATTTTGAATATAAACATCATAGATTTTGCATTAGACATACAAATTTTAGATCTAATGTTTACTCTGAGTAAATATGTTATCTCTTGTGCAAAATATATGACATTTATATTCAAAATATTCCTGGTCTTACAAGGAATCCAGCAATGTCAATTATATTATCCTAACTTTAGTCTGAGATAATATTTATTACTATAAAGGTAAACATTCTGGTTTTCCCACACATTTATCTGGTAGGGAGGGTTGGTGGGGGTGGGGGGGAGGGAGGGACCAACAGACCATCTGTTACCCGGTGAAGAATATTTTTTTTTTTTATTAACTGAAAATATTTGTTTTAGCTCATAAAATTCATACAAATTACCCGGCCAGAATGTAATTTACATTGCTGGAATTCTTACAATTTGATGATCATTTTGAATATAAACATCATGGATTTTGCATTAGACATACAAATTTTAGATCTAATATTTACTCTGAGTAAATAAGTTATCTTTTGTGCAAAATATATGACATTTATATTCAAAATATTCCTGGTCATACAAGGAATCCAGCAATGTCAATTATATTATCCTAACTTTAGTCTGAGGTATTATTTATGACTAAAAGTTAAAATCTAGTATTTTTTCCCAACATTTCTCTGGTAGGGAGGGTTGGTGGGGGGTGAGGGGGAGGGAGGGACTGACCGACAATCTGGCGCAGTTGGAAGAGGGGGGGAGGCAAGGTGGGGTACTTTGATTGACAGAGTGTCATGAAGAATATTTTTTTTTTTTATTAACTGAAGATATTTGTTTTAGCTCATAAAATTCATACAAATTACCTGGCCAGAATGTAATTTACATTGCTGGAATTCTTACAATTTGATGATCATTTTGAATATAAACATCATAGATTTTGCATTAGACATACAAATTTTAGATCTAATATTTACTCTGAGTAAATATGTTATCTATTGTGCAAAATATATGACATTTATATTCAAAATATTCCTGGTCTTACAAGAATCCAGCAATGTCAATTATATTATCCTAACTTTAGTTTGAAGTATTATTTATTACTATACCTTAAAATCTAGTGGTTTCCCCCCAAAATAGGTATACATAGGTATTGTGTCGGAAAAAGTGGAGTTTGGGGGTCAGCTAGTCTCTATTTCATTTAATCCCATATGTTATGTTATTCACTTTACGAGTTTCTCACTTTCCGCGGTACCCTGTGGGTCACATCTGAAGATGTCTTGAATAAAGACGAAAGCTAAGGTGCTTCGTTGTTTCCATTTTCCCGTGTGATTTTATCAATATATATATATATATATATATATATATATATATATATATATATATATATATATATATATATATATATACAGTCGACCCTCGTTAATTCGGACCCCTTTAATCCGGATTTCAGATAATTCGGAGAAAATCTGAACGAACTTTTTTTTTTTTTTTTAAGATTTGTAGGAATATTACCTATGCGGACCTTAAGCTAAAATGCTGGTCCACCCACTGCTGGGATAAGACACCAGCGTCTTTTTGGTCAAATGTAACATCACCACTAGTGTGGGGGGATGCAACTTTTAGCTTCAGACATGAAAAATATTCACCATTTACTGCCAGTAAACAATGGAAATGTAAAATTTGTACCAATTAGTAATGAAAAGTTGTGCAGTTCCTTCAGCAAATGAAGCTCACCAACTTACAATAGGCTAAATTACCTTACAACGTGTTTTCAGTAGTCTATGTTGAAGTTCTTAGCACAGGCTAACTTATCATATCATATATGGTATCACAGTTCTCATTGATTGACAAAAAATACCGGTAATAAAAACCTTTTTGATATTTCACAATTAATATAATACCCGGTAATCTACTTCAACCTCCTATTGTTTACAACGACACATGACGCACCACCAGCTGTTGAGTATCAGCTAGAGGGTACGTGTTTTTCGAATCGTTTTCAGTTAAAAAACTGTTACATCACATGTATATTTTACCTAAACTGCGCCTGAATGAATATATTCTCGGAAATAAATAGTAATTTTGCTGAAACGTGATGTATTTCAATGTAAAATAGGATAAAATACATGACGAAAACAAAAGACTTTACCTAACCTTCCGATGTTCTAGAGAAGTTACTCGTTTTTTTAATAGTTTTTGGTTAAAATACTGTTATATTACAATGGTATTCTATTCATACTGTGCTTGATATAATACATTCACGGAAATGTAATATTTTTGCTGAAATGACGTACGTATTACAGTGGAAAGTGGGATAAAATCGTGACGAAAACAATGACTTTGAAATATAATGCAATATTAACCCGTAAATCGGTTAATTCGGACAATCGGCTAAAACGGACACCCTTCCCCCTATTAGTCCGAATTAACGAGGGTCGACTGTATGTATATATATATATATATATATATATATATATATATATATATATATATATATATATATATATATATATATATATATATATATATATATATATATATCTCGGCTTATAAGACGAAATTTGAACATTAAAAAAATCTGCCCAAAGTTAGGGGGTCGTCTTAAGCAACAAATATAAAATTCTTACATCTTAAATATTGTGGTTTACTGTGTCAAGAGTGGTGATGGAAACATCGTAAGCCACTCACAAAGTCCTACCAGTAATTATTTTATACTGAAACTTACGTTTGGCAAGCTGGATTCAAATTAAGATTACCGGTATATTAAAATAATAAAAATGTATTATAAACCTGTCTAACATACCTTCAAAGAGAATTATACCCCTGTAATAAACACAGCTATCATCACACACCCCTCACCACGGCCCCCCCCCCCCCCCCCCCCCATTTGCCAGTGAGGAGACAAGAAAGGGAAAGTGACCGCGAGATTGGGCTATTTTTAGCCGTGGAGGTGGTCAGTAATGCATATCGGTATATTTACTGATAATAATACTTCTATAAATAATTAATTTAAAATTTATTTTTTTACAAGGAATATTCAGTAAATGACTGCATTAATTCTTGAAACTACTGACAGTTAAATACAGACGCTTAAGTGACGTCACTAGTGTTTACACTCCACCAGCTGGTAACATTTGATACCATTACTTGAAGTGAATTGGCCTTATTTTAAGTAACTAACCATAAATAAATACAAAAAGTAAAAAAAAGATCAAAAGTGAGAAATAATATACTGTATGTATGTTGTGTTGTCAAAGTTAGAGGAACAATTCAAACTGCAATTGTGTGTAAATGAGGCAGAAAGTCAGGTCAGCGCTGAACCTGGGACTTGGTCACAATTTTCGTGATGCCATATGGCAGCAGGGTCTACCATTAGACAACACATTATGCTTCCAATATCTTCCCAGGCGGTAGTATCTACCTGTTTGGTAGCTGCCTACTACCTACACAATTTTTAGTAATATTACTTTGATACATGATAAATTAGACAATGAAAATAAACATCAAATTTAATTACCAAGACGCTTCCCATTGGCAGCTGTAAGAAGAGGGGGAGATGGGCTATTTATAGCCCGTCTTTGTGTCTAAAGTGACCAGTACTCTAATGCACCATAAATAATTCATTTAACATTTATTTTTTGTACATATATATATATATATATATATATATATATATATATATATATATATATATATATATATATATATTTATGCAAGTAAATCACTGTAGGTGCGCGTGATCTAGGTATATGCTGATAACCACAAGGAAAGAAGAAAACACGAAGTTCCCAAGCGCTTTCGTGTAGTTCACATCATCAGGGGTGAGCACAGACACCTTGATTTGTATTTCTCTCTCTAGTCTGTACTCACCCCTGAAGATGTGAATTACACGAAAGCGCTTGGGAACTTCGTGTTTTCTTCTTTCCTTGTGGTTATCAGCATATATATATATATATATATATATATATATATATATATATATATATATATATATATATATATGTATGTATGTATGTATGCATGCATGTATGTATGTATGTACAATCCGAAAGGGATGATGGATTAGTTGGAAGTGTATCCGTAAAGAAAAACAAATATTTACTTTATACGTTACGTCAATGTTTGGCAACTATAGTTTCCGTCACGACAATATTCTCATTAGGCTGGGTCAGGGAGTGAAGCTCTGCTCACCACATTGAATATTATTTATCACTACGCGTCAAAGAGTACATTACAAATCATACTAGCATAAAAACACACTGAGTGAAGCTCTGTAATTATCGCAATATTAAGTAACACTAACCACCGATTTCGAAGCATAACTCACGGGACAAAACATATGGGGATTGGTGGTCACACTGGACGGTGCGAGGCGGGTGAGGCAGTGCAGGTGAGGCGGAGCAGGTGAGGCAGGGCAGGTGAGGCGTAGTTAAGTGTAGTGGGGAGGAGCCGAGGCGTGGTTGAACCCAATGCTAATTCTCAAGAGGAAAACAATGCCCAAAATCAAGTTCCCGGCTGGAGTTTTTGTTCACGTCAACGAGAAAGGGTGGATGGACGAACAAGGAATGAAGTTATGGATTGATCATATATGGTGTAGGCGACCTGGTGGCTTTCGAAAACAGCGTAGCCTCTTAGTATGGGATATGTTCGCGAGTCATTTAACAGAGGGAACAAAAACCAGCATGGCGAGGAACAACAGTGACATTGTAGTTATTCCTGGTGGATTAACTTCAGTTGTACAACCACTTGATGTATGTCTAAACAAACCATTCAAGGACCGCGTTCGTGAACAATGGAACAAGTGGATGAACAGCGGCAAAAAGTCTTACACGAAAAGTGGGAATATGCGTGCTCCCGAACTGGATGTACTGTGTGATTTTGTTATCAAGGCATGGAATGATATTAATGTGGAAACAGTTATCAAGTCTTTTAAAAAGTGCGGAATATCTAATTCAATGGATGGTATGGAGGATGATATGTTGTGGGAGGACGAGGATGAAACAGAAGCCGAAGCCACATCATCTGATTTGGAGTTTGATCCTTATGATGAAGCAGCCATAAATGTACCTCAGGATGTACTTGAAGAATTTATGATATCAGATGTTGATGATGTGGATTTTGAAGGTTTTTAATACATGATGACATCAGTAATAATCATGTGCTAATAACATTTTTAACTTGTCGGGTAATTTGCTTTTAAAATATTGTGACTTAGTAAATTAAATGTGTGCATGTGTATATATGTATACATACAGTATATATAAATATGTTTGTGTAATAAATGTATGTAGTAAGTACCTAATATTTTTTCACTCAAATCCTAATGAAACACTACTGGAGAACATTCCTTTCGCAAAACAAGTTTATAAATTAAAGAAAATAATTAGAGTGTGTTTAATATATTACAGTATATTATAAATAAATAAATAAACAAATAATTCAGTAAATCTATTTCAAGAAAATGGAAAATAAGCAAACAAATGTTATTTACCAAGACGCTTCCCTCTGGCTCAGGGTGAGATGGAGGGGTAGATAACAAGGCTATTTATAGCCCGTCTTTGTGTCTGAAGTGGCCAGTACCCTAATGCACCTGGCGGGTTGAGGTGTTGATTGTATGTAGAAGTCCGCGTGCTTTATTGGGCTAATGAAATATATATATATATATATATATATATATATATATATATATATATATATATATATATATATATATATACTGTACAGTATTACCCCGCCTAACGCGGTTTCACTTAGCGCGTTTTACCGTATACGCGGTGCCTCGCCAGAGCTGAACTTTCACTTAACGCGGGTTTTTTCCACGTATACGCGGTGAGTGTCCGGCTCGAGACGCTATTTTTAGATTTGCCCCACCCGCCACCCTGCCTGACTGCCTGTTTTAGCTCATAAAATTCATACAAATTACCCGGCCACAATATAATTTACATTGCTGGAATTCTTACAATATGATGATCATTTTGAATATAAACATCATAGATTTTGCATTAGACATACAAATTTTAGATATAATGTTTACTCTGAGTAAATATGTTATTTTTTGTGCAAAATATATGACATTTGTATTCAAAATATTCCTGGTCTTACAAGGAATCCAGCAATGTCAATTATATTATCCTAACTTTAGTTTGAGGTATTATTTATTACTAAAAAGTTAAATATTCTGGTTTTCCCACACATCTCCTTGGGACGGTTGGTGGGGGTGGGGGGGAGGCAGGGACCGACCGACCATCTGTTACCCTGTGAAGAATATTTTTTCTTTTTATTAACTGAAGATATTTGTTTTAGCTCATAAAATTCATACAAATTACCCGGTCAGAATATAATTTACATTGCTGGAATTCTTATAATTTGATGATCATTTTGAATATAAACATCATATATTTTGCATTAGACATACAAATTTTAGATAAAATGTTTACTCTGAGTAACTATGTTATCTTTTGTGCAAAATATATGACATTTATATTCAAAATATTCCTGGTCTTACAAGGAATCCAGCAATGTCAATTGTATTATCCTAACTTTAGTTTGAGGTATTATATATTAAAGTTTAGTGGTTTTCCCCCCAAAATTTCTCAGATAGGGAAGAGCCAGCAGTGTAGTGTGAGAAGAGGGGGAGGGAGTTGAGTCCATTATTTGAATGGACATTAACTTGGCGACTGTATTTCTCTATTTCTCTTAAGTATTAATTGTGTGCATGTACCATCATAAAATTAAGATGTTATTTTTACTACAACATAGTTATGTGTCGTCAAAAAGTGGAGTTTAGGGGTCGGGCCGGTTTCAATTGGAATTAATCCCATATGTTCTGTTGTTCACTTAACGCGGTTTTCACTTAACACGGTACCCTCTGGGTTTTATTGACCGCGTTAAGTGGGGTACAACTGTATATGCAGTGGGGTATGCTATAACGAATCTAATTGGTTCTAGAACCTTGTTAGCTATAGCATTCGTTCGTTATAGGATTAATCCGTTCCAGGCCCCCAAATACAACCACTTAACACTGAAAAATATAATATAAAATTGTAAAAATTGTAAAAAAGTGCATAAATATGCATCTAAACCCCTGAAATAAAGAATATCATTAATACTTGTAATAAAAAAACAATAAATTAGTAAAAAAAAACTAAATAAATAAATAAAAAAATAAAAAATAAAAAATAATGTTCGTCGTAGGAGTTTCGTTCGTTATAGCATTCTCAATTTTATAGGTAAAACCGTTCGTTATAGGAATATTCGTTGTAGAATCCATTCGTTATAGCATACCCCACTGTATATATATACAGCTAGACCCCGACTTACGATGGGGTTAGGGACCCAAATACAGGTCGTAAGTCCGACATAGATAAAAAAACAAAAAAAACAAAAAAACAAAAAAAAAAAAAAAAATTAATAAAATATCTACAATGAAATACAGTACAGTAAAAGTAATAAATAATGAGGAATGGATACAGTAGAGTGAAAGTAATAAATAATGAGGAATGGATACAGTAGAGTGAAAGTAATAAATAATAAGGAATGGATACAGTGTGACTGAGCACTTACCTTTAATGTAGTCAGCTGAATGCACATGGGGCCCCCATAATTTTATAATTATACATGGAGACTACATTAACTGGAAACGTTTCGGTATAGAAAATGCGTGTCATTTGAAGAAAAAAAAAATTGAAAAAAAAAAAAAAAAGGTCACAACTGCGGCAGTCGTAAGTCGAAGCAGTCGTAAGTCGGGGTCTAGCTGTATATATATACTGTCATGCGCCAGCTAATGTCCTAGATACGTTCTTGGAAATGTGGCGTTAACCGAAATGGACGTTGTCCGATCATCACATAAACTTTGTATTTATACTTACTTGTATGTGGAATACTAAATACGTACATATACAGTACACTCTTACTCTTAAATCACTACTGTAATGTGATACAGATGATTAATTTTTATCTCTTGTGGAAAATACATGACATTTATATTCAAATTATTAACTGTCTTACAAGGATTCCAGGAATGCTGGGCAGATGAGGGGGGGGGGGGGGGAGGGAGGGAGGGAGGGAGGGAGGGAGGGAGGGAGGGAGGGAGGGAGGGGGGAGGGAGGGAGGGGGGGAGGGAGCGGGAGGTGAGGTGTTACGTTTGACAGTTGGCGCCAAAGGTCTAACTCGTGTTTATTTATCAGTTCTTAAGTGACTAAGCTTCTCTCATAAAAAGCCAGTGAAATGACCTGGGTGAATATAATTAACAGTGCTGGGATTCTTGTAACATACTGATTAATTTGAATATAAACATGCTATAATTTGCACTCGACAAAACAGTTTTAGTACTGTAATCAAATTAGTACAAGTGCACTCCAGCTTTGCACTAAGGTCAATTATTTCTATTACGTTTCTTTTAGTATGGTGTGTGCATGTAAATGGATGAAAATAAATGAAGAAATCTATGTAAATCTACCCAAAAATACAGTTGAAATTTTTTTTTTAAATGTACCATTCAGTACTGTACACTAATGTACAACAATTTTTATCTCCTGAGCAAAATATATGACGTTAATATTCAAATTATTGGCTGTCTTGCAAGGATTCCAGCAATGCAAATTATAATCTCCTAACTTTAAACTGAGATATTATATAAGATAAAAACTGTAAGCCTAAAAGGCTGGGAGGGAGGGAGGGAGGGAGGGAGGGACTGACGAAGCCAGCCAGTCAGCGAGGGGTTGGGGGGGGGGGGGTTGAGGTGATAAGTTTGAGCCAAGGTCTCTGTGTGTTTATTTAACAGTCCTACTAAGCTTCTCTCATTTTAAAATGCCAGTGATATGACCTAGGAGAATATAATTAACATAGCTGGGATCATTGTAAGATACTGATTTATTTGAATATAAACATGTTGTAATTCGCACTAGACATAACAATTTTTGTACCGTAATCAAATTAGTACTTGTGCAGTCCAGCTTTGCACTAATTTATTTTACGTTTATTTTAATATGGTGTGTGAATGTAAATGGGTGAAAATAAACGAAGAAATTTATGTAAATATACCCAAAAATACAGTTGAAAAACTTTTTATGAAATGTACTACAGTATTGTTCACTAATGTACTACATTTTTTATATCTTGAGCAAAATATATCACGTTTATATTCAAATTAATCTCTGTCTTGCAAGGATTTCAGCAATGCAAATTATATTATCGTAACTTTAGTCTGAGATGATATATAAAATAAACATAAAGAAATCACCAATCTTTTATCTTGAACATGAGGGTGGTGGGAAGAGGGGGGGGAGGGGGTGGGAGGTGAGGTGACAGATTGTCTGGCGTTTGTTTGTTTATTTATTTGAGATAAGATTTGACAGTTGGTGCTGAAGGCCTGCCTGCGTGTTTATTTATCATTACTTAAGAGTGACTAAGCTCTTCTCATAATTTGCCACTCAAACGACCTGGGTGAATATAACTTACATTGGAGGGATTCTTGTAAGATAGAAATTTATTTGAATACCTGTATAAACAAGCTATATTTGCAATAGACATAAAAATTTTAGTACCGCAATCATTTAGTACATGTACAATACAGGTTTGCACTTAGGTCCATTGTTACTGTACAATATTGACTAAATTCACTAGATAACGTAAGCCTGGCAGCACAATCTATAAGAATTCGCGATGCATATATGGCTGTGCCCGTTCTAGGGCCATTTAAGTTCGCTACGTTCCATTATTTGAATGGTTTTTTTTTTCTCAATTTAAACTTTAACTGTTTATTCCTTGATAGAGGAAGCAGGATCCTAGTGCTGTCACTTGGTACCCCGTACCATAACACCAGAAGCAACTCGCCAGTGTCAAAAGTATATACAGTGCAGTATAGTCATCCCTTGGTTATTGCGCTAATTGGGACCCCGCCGAGTGCGTGATATTGAAAAACACCATAACGAAAGTACAGAACCTATGGGATTTATTCTAATTGGTTCCAGGCACCCAAGACCCAACCCCAAGTTTCGCATTTACGACCATTTAGACCCACTAAATATATATATACAGTATTACCTCGTATTACACGGTTTCACTTTCCGCGATTTCTCATTTACGCGGTACCTTGCCAGAACCGGACATTCACTTTCCGCGGTGCATCTACTCATATACGCGTGAAGTATAAATTTTTTTTTATTTTTTTTTATTTAGCTCATAAAATTCATACAAATTACCCGACCAGAATATAATTTACATTGCTGGAATTCTTACAATATGATGATCATTTTGAATATAAACATCATGGATTTTGCATTAGACATACAAATTTTAAATCTAATGTAATAATTTGGTTTACGGGTCAATCCGTGTCAAATTAACCAGGCCAAAACATCAACCGTCATGAAATTGGCTAATATTTGGAATATAAATAGAACTTTTTAAGCTGATTTCAGAAAGGTTTTACTTTTTAAAATCGGATTTACCGTTGCAGAGTTATGGCGATTTGAAATTTGATCATTTCATGCTCGCTCAAGCGGAACGGTGACTGATTTTAAATCAACCCGAATTCAGATGCTTATTAAATGCCAACGAGTGTAGATATAAACTTAAAACTTATCAAATATAAAAGCTTACATCATACAGTTTAATATGCAATGGAAAAAATGTGGTTGCTATGGGTGGTGTGTGGTTGCTAGGGGTTTAAAGTACAACACATTTCATGTTCGGTCAACCGTAACGTGCTACGGAAATGACCATAACTTTCGCAGAACCATATGGATTTTTAATTTTAATGGCTCAAATGAAAGATCTAGTGTTCAGCTACAACTTCAACATAAAGACCTTCTGCCCTTTTGGGTTTTTCTTGACAAAAATGAGGCTCAAAGTAAATGTCGATTTATCTCAATATTTTTCACTATTACTGTAGTAGGCAATTTAATACATATAATATGTCTTCACTTTTCAATGTTTTTTTTAAATATGTTGTCTTGTCTTATCCATAATTATAAATATAATATCATTGATTGATCATGTCTCATAATAATTTCCACAGTAGAAAGTTAATATCTAAATTCTATCCTAATTCAAAGATATGATCAATAATTGACCATTGAACAAAAAAATTTAAAACAATAAGCAAGGCTAACTTTGTGAAACTGCTTTTTGAAAACATAGCATTAGTGAGTGATTGCCTTGCAGTCCTAACAAAATTTTATTTTAATTCTGCATAGAATAGCAAATTATTTTAAACACATTTTGTTTTCAATAAGAATCCGTACTCGATATAGTTTTTGTTGTGTATATTTAGGTATCTCAATAAAATATAATATATATCTAAAAATACAACAACATTTTAGTTCATGATGGCTGTTATATTTATTATTTATTTTCTATTAGATTTCATAATTTGAATGAATAGGTTGTGGAAGACAAGTTACAGATGAAAATGCTTGATAATTACATCAAGATTATCAAGCATTTATCTCGAGGTAGATTGGACTTCTTAGCCCAGTGAATTTATTTTTGATATTAAATAATGTGCCATATACAATATGGTTTTACCCCAATGGTGTCGAAGAAACACAAACAGCATTGCCTTTAAAATAATTTACTATGCAATGCAAATGCATTATTAAAATAAAAGCTTTTTTATAATTTGATCTTATTGTTTTCCAAGAGCAGTTTATAAAGTCAGGCTCGTTATTTTAAATCGTTTTTTGTTTGGTCAATAATCAATCACCAGACCATATTTTTTAATTAGAAATGCCATTATGATCTACAGATTTTTAATTTCAGCTGTGTGCATTATTAAATATTATGTGTGAAAATAACTGAAACATGATTATCATGAATATAATATAAATTTAATAATGTATTTTAATAAACATTGTAGACATATATTTGTAATAATTATGTTAACTATCAAAAATATTGAGATAAACAGACAGTTACTTTGAGCCTCATTTTTGTCAAGAAAAACCCAAAAGGGCAGAAGGTCTTTATGTTGAAGTTGTAGCTGAACACTAGATCTTTCATTTGAGCCATTAAAATTAAAAATCCATATGGTTCTGCGAAAGTTATGGTCATTTCCGTAGCACGTTACGGTTGACCGAACATGAAATGTGTTGTACTTTAAACCCCTAGCAACCACACACCACCCATAGCAACCACATTTTTTCCATTGCATATTAAACTGTATGATGTAAGCTTTTATATTTGATAAGTTTTAAGTTTATATCTACACTCGTTGGCATTTAATAAGCATCTGAATTCGGGTTGATTTAAAATCAGTCACTGTTCCGCTTGAGCGAGCATGAAATGATCAAATTTCAAATCGCCATAACTCTGCAACGGTAAATCCGATTTTAAAAAGTAAAACCTTTCTGAAATCAGCTTAAAAAGTTCTATTTATATTCCAAATATTAGCCAATTTCATGATGGTTGATGTTTTTTTTTATCTATTTTGGTTAACTTGACATGGATTGACCCTTACACAAAGCAAGTATTTTATGTTTTGTGCAAAATATATGAAGTTCACATTCAAAATATTCCCTGACCTGCAAGGAATCCAGAAATGTCAATTATATTATCCTAACTCTAGTCTGAGTTATTACTTATTACTAAATATGTAAATTACTATTTTCTCCCAAAGCTTCTCTGGTAGGGAGGGAAGGTGGGGACTGGGGGTGGGGGGGAGGGACGGAGGGACCGACCCCAGCTAGGGCCGCAGAGTATTTTCATTGACATATAGTGTCCTTGAAGAATATTTCTTTGTTTATTTAATAAAGATATATGTTTTAGCTCATAAAATTCATACAAATTACCCGGCCAGAATATAATTTACATTGTTGGAATTCTTACAATATGATGATCATTTTGAATATAAACATCATGGATTTTGCATGAGACATACAAATTTTAGATCTAATGTAATAATTTGGTTTACACAAAGCAAATATTTTATCTTTTGTGCAAAATATATGAAATTTACATTCAAAATATTCCCTGACCTGCAAGGAATCCAGAAATGTCAATTATATTACCCTAACTTTAGTCTGAGGTATCATTTATTACCAAACGTTAAAATCTAGTGTTTTCACCCAAACATTTCTCACATAGGTAGGAGCTAGTGAGCTGGGAAGAGGGGGGGGGGAGATTTGAGTCCATTATTTGAATGGACATTAACCTGGCGACTCTATTTCTCTTAAGTATTAATTGTGTGTGCATACCATCATAAAATTAAGATGTTATTTTTAATACAACATAGGTATTGTGTCGGAAAAAGTGGAGTTTGGGGGTCGGGCCAATCTCTATTGGAATTAATCCCATATGTTCTGTTGTTCACTTTACGCGGTACCCCGTGGGTTCAATTAACCGCGTAAATCGGGGTACTACTGTGTGTGTGTGTATATATATATATATATATATATATATATATATATATATATATATATATATATATATATATGTATATATATATATATATATATATATATATATAAATATTTTTTTTTTTTTTTTATATATATATATATATACTTCATTTTTAGTCCATTTAACACGCGGACTTTGAACATATAATCAACGACCTCACCAGCAAGGAATCGAACCCTCGACCTACTGGGTGTGACTAGGGAACGCTTACCGGCTAGGCCACAAGGACACTAAAAGCAGTTCTAGACTCTGTTATATTTCACACAAAGCCTGTTCATCGAGCTGATGGCGCCGTGAACCTCATTGGGAAACTGCCCGTGCCTCTTATGTGGTGTCAGTAGCATACCAGCTGGATTCGGTAAAATGCTACTGACACCACATAAGAGGCACGGGCAGTTTCCCAATGAGGTTCACGGCGCCATCAGCTCGATGAACAGGCTTTGTGTGAAATATAACAGAGTCTAGAACTGCTTTTAGTGTCCTTGTGGCCTAGCAGGTAAGCATTCCCTAGTCACACCCAGTAGGTCGAGGGTTCGATTCCTTGCTGGTGAGGTCGTTGATTATATGTTCAAAGTCCGCGTGTTAAATGGACTAAAAATGAAGTATATATATGTACCTCGCGTTTCATACCAGCTGGATTCGGTAAAATGCTACTGACACAACATAAGAGGCACGGGCAGTTTCCCAATGAGGTTCACGGCGTCATCAGGTCGATGAACAGGCTTTGTGTGAAATATAACAGAGTCTAGAACTGCTTTTAGTGTCCTTGTGGCCTAGCCGTTAAGCGTTCCCTAGTCACACCCAGTAGGTCGAGGGTTCGATTCCTTGCTGGTGAGGTCGTTGATTATATGTTCAAAGTCCGCGTGTTAAATGGACTAAAAATGAAGTATATATATATATATATATATATATATATATATATATATATATATGTATATATATATGTATACAGGTTGTACCTCTCTAGTCCGGCATTCTGTGGTCCGGAAACTCCCGTGGTCTGGAACGATTTTAGTTTGTCCAATAGGTAGATACGCAGCTTTTTTTTTTTTTTTTTTTTTTTTTTTTTTTTTTTTTTTTATCTGAATTATTATTATTATTACAGGAGTATTAAATTTTTGCCCCTCAGGCCCCAATGTGGGTCAGTGACCTATGCCCGGGTGGGCTAATCCCCTTAAAAAAAAAAAAAAAAAGCCGCGGGAAATTAAGGTTTGTTTACATCCGGCAGTTCGGCTGCTCTCTCTCTCTCTCTGCTTGTCTATACAGAGTACAACATTTAACCCTTCAATATATTTGAGCAGTAAATAAGTGTTGCTTTCATATTCTTATGTAGAGTAATGACGATATATTTTCACATGTGCGCACTTACATACGAACAGTCTCACTTTTTTTTTACCATTAATGGTTAGCTACTTATATTGGTCCATTTATTAACATTAAATAACATTACAGGTACTTCAAAAAACCATATTAAGTTTTTACATTAATTTTACTGCAGCTACAATCAGGGTCTTAATTTCATCAGTTTTATATGAAGAACCAATGAGTCACTGGGTTTGTAAGCTTTAACAAAAACAATGCCGGCAGCCGTCTCGTCTCCTCTAATATTCCACGTATTATTAATAAATTGTATTGTTAATTTTGCACACACGTACAATAATTCAATAAAAACAAATTCAGAAACATTAATTAAAATATATATGAACAGTAAATAAGTGTTGCTTTCATATTCTTATGTTAAGTAATGATGATATGTTTTCACGTGTGCGCATGCGCACTTACATATACGATCTCTCTTTTTTCTTTACCATTATCGTTAGCTACTTCTATTGTTCCATTTATTAACATTAAATAACATTACTTAAAACAACCATATTAATTTTACTACAGATACAACCAAGGTCTTATGCTGTGTCATTTCCTCATGTGTTTTAATATTCTACGTATTATTTATGAATTGTATTGCTCATTTTGCACACATAAACATTAATTCAATAAAAAAGACATTCAGTAATAAACAATAATGAATCTTTTGTACATAAGAGAAATGACGCTGTTTACACGATTATGCACGTCGTCTGCACGTCGTCGGGCCGTTCAAACCCGTCGAAATTCAAGTTTCCGCAGTCAAAATTTTTATTATTTATTTTTTTGTGTGTTCCAATAAAATACGTTAAGAATTAAAAACTCGCGAAATTTGAGAAGCTACTATACGACATTTAACCCTTCAATATGTCTTCAAAGAGACCATGATGCAGAGAAAGTGGTGCTAGTGCTTCCAGGCTTAAGCACAAGTCACTATCTATCCAGGAAAAGGGTGAATTTCCATGGTCCAGCACCCGTCAGGTCCCGAGGTTGCCGGATTAGAGAGGTACAACTTAACGCGGTCAATAGTAACCGGCCCGACCCCCAAACTCCACTTTTTGAAGACACATAACTATGTTGTAGTAAAAATAACATCTTAATTTTATGATGGTACATGCACACAATTCATACTTAAGAGAAATAGAGAAATACAGTCGCCAAGTTAATGTCCATTCAAATAATGGACGCAACTCCCTCCCCCTCTTCTCACACTACACTGCCGGCTCTTCCCTCTCTGAGAAATTTTTGGGGGAAAACTACTAAATCTTAATAAATAATACCTCAAACTAAAGTTAGGATAATACAATTGACATTGCTGGATTCCTTGTAAGACCAGCAATTTTGAATATAAATGTCATATATTTTGCACAAAAGATAACATAGTTACTCAGAGGAAACATTTTATCTAAAATTTGTATGTCTAATGCAAAATATATGATGTTTATATTCAAAATGATCATCAAATTATAAGAATTCCAGCAATGTAAATTATATTCTGACCGGGTAATTTGTATGAATTTTATGAGCTAAAACAAATATCTTCAGTTAATAAAAAAAATATATTCTTCACGACACTATCTGTCAATCAAAGTACCCCACCTTGCCTCCCCCCCCCTCTTCCAACCGCGCGGTCAGTCTCAACCCTCCCCCCCCCACCCCACACCATTCCTCCCTTCAAGAGATGTTGGGTGAAAAAAATAAATTTTAACATTTTGTATTAAATGATACCTCAGATTAAAGTTAGGATAATATAATTGACATTGCTGGATTCCTTGTAAGACCAGGAATATTTTGAATATAAATGTCATATATTTTGCACAAAAGATAACATATTTACTCAGAAAACATTTTATCTAAAATTTGTATGTCTAATGCAAAATATATGATGTTTATATTCAAAATGGTCACCAAATTATAAGAATTTCAGCAATGTAAATTATATTCTGACCGGGTAATTTGTATGAATTTTATCAGCTAAAACAAATATCTTCAGTTGATAAAAAAATAAAAATTTCTTCACAGGGTAACAGATGGTCGGTCGGTCCCTCCCACCCCCCACCAACCCTCCCAAGGAGATGTGTGGGAAAACCAGAATATTTAACTTTTTTGTAATAAATAATACCTCAAACTAAAGTTAGGATAATATAATTGACATTGCTGGATTCCTTGTAAGACCAGGAATATTTTGAATATAAATGTCATATATTTTGCACAAAAGATAACATATTTACTCAGAGAAAAAATTTTATCTAAAATTTGTATGTCTAATGCAAAATATATGATGTTTATATTCAAAATGGTCACCAAATTATAAGAATTCCAGCAGTGTAAATTATATTCTGGCCGGGTAATTTGTATGAATTTTATGAGCTAAAACAGGCAGTCAGGCAGGGTGGCGGGTGGGGCAAATCTAAAAATAGCGTCTCAAGCCGGACACTCGCCGCGTATATGTGGAAAAAATCCGTGTTAAGTGAAAGTTCAGCTCTGGCGAGGCACCGCGTATATGAAAAAACGCGTTAAGTGAAACCGCGTTAGGCGGGGTAATACTGTATGTGTATATATATATATATATATATATATATATATATATATACAATCAACGACCTCACCAGCAAGGAATCGAACCCTCGACCTACTGGGTGTGACTAGGGAACGCTTACCGGCTAGGCCACAAGGACACTAAAAGCAGTTCTAGACTCTGTTATATTTCACACAAAGCCTGTTCATCGAGCTGATGGCGCCGTGAACCTCATTGGGAAACTGCCCGTGCCTCGTATGTGGTGTCAGTAGCATTTTACCGAATCCAGCTGGTATGAAACGCGAGGTACATACATATACTTCATTTTTAGTCCATTTAACACACGGACTTTGAACATACAATCAACGACCTCACCAGCAAGGAATCGAACCCTCGACCTACTGGGTGTGACTAGGGAACGCTTACCGGCTAGGCCACAAGGACACTAAAAGCAGTTCTAGACTCTGTTATATTTCACACAAAGCCTGTTCATCGAGCTGATGGCGCCGTGAACCTCATTGGGAAACTGCCCGTGCCTCGTATGTGGTGTCAGTAGCATTTTACCGAATCCAGCTGGTATGAAACGCGAGGTACATATATATACTTCCGCGTGTTAAATGGACTAAAAATGAAGTATATATATATATATGTATATATATATATATATATATATATATATATATATATATATATATTTATATATATATATTCGGCCCTCAACATACGCGGGGGTTACGTAACAGAGATACCCGTGGATGTTAAAAATCCGCGTATATGTGCTGGCCCCCCCCCCCCCAAAAAAAAAAAACCTGGTCCCCCCATGTCCTTATTTACCGTATATACCTGTGTGTAGTTCAAGTTTTTAAGACCAAATTATTTGCCAAAAAATTGGGGGTCAACATCTAAACGGTAATAGTTTCGTTAGGTTGAAAAATATTTACCAGTAACTACCAGTAAACAATGGAAACGACGCACCAACGCACCACCAGCTGTGAGTGTCGGTACAGTCGCCAGGGCAGTCTCTTGCGTCATCATAGCTAGCCCAAAGTAGCCAAATCCATGGTATGGTAGCACAGGACGATGTAAAACAAAGTATTCATTTGTTAAAGTTTATTTATAGATACTGTACATAAATTTTTGTTCATTACATTTGAAACATCAATCTTTGTTAATTAAATTTGAAACAAAAGAAAACTATGATACCGTATTTTCATTAAAATATTACATCACAAGTATATTTTACCTTAGCTGTGACTGAATGAATTTAGGTATTCTCAGATATAAATATGGAAATATAATATTTTTGCTGGAATGACGTACATATTACAGTGGAAAGACGAAAACAATGACTTTCGCTTTCTTTCGTTATTCAAAAGATTTTACCGTAATCGCTTTTCGAATGATTTTCAGTTAAAAAACAGTTGTACTCGTACTGTATTACAATAATATTCTATCCAATCATTAGCCTTATAATCCCACAACTGAAAACCATTCGAAAAGCGATTACGGTAACATCTTTTGAACGAAAGAAAGAGAAATTCATTGCTTTCGTCACAAATTTATTCCACTTTCCACTGTGATACGTACATCATTTCAGCAAAAATATTACATTTCCATGTTCTCAGAAATAAATGGTAGTTTTGTTGAAACGTAATGTACAATATTTAATATTAAAATGCAAAAATAGCTATAAAAACAATTAATACACCCGTAATGTACTGGCTGGCATCTCCACTCGTCCCTGCTCCCGCGTCCAAGGTCACCACTCCTCCCAACTCGCTCCCTCCACTCCCTCCTCCACCTCCTCCACCCCCTCTGCCTCCTCCCTGTCACTACTGCCGACAACGAACACAAATGTTTTGTGAATAACTGCACCTCCACTTCCTATGTACAGTACTGAACTGTACTGTGCTGTGCATTTTTACAAACAATAAACATGGCAAGAAAAGCTATTAAAAAAAAAAAGATAAAAATTTCACTTTACTGCACAGTACCAATCCTCGGCGACAGGACGGGGGTCATCGGGCTCATCGTCACTCAATTCCATAACAGGTGGTGAAGTGGGGGCGACGGTGGATTCAGCTGCTTCCTCACTGCCGCCAGTGATTGATGGTGTTAAATCTCTCCTTCGGTGATCAAAGAAAATGGTGATGGGGAGTTGTGATCTCTTTCTTTCATTTCTTCCATGATGTTTTTGTATGGAGCGAAAACGTCATCCATCCCTCGCATGAATTTCAGGGCACGCACCATGGAGGGGTCCATACTATAGGCCAGGTTTTTCAGTGCCTCAATATTCCTGGTCATCTCCCCCAACTTCTCCAACGTTATTTGTTGGTGCTCTTCCTCATCCTCTTTCCCTTTCGCTTCCTATTCCTTGCCTGAGTCTACTAACTCCTGTAGATCCTCCTCGGTCAGCTCAGTGTCGTGCTCTTCAATTAGCTCCCTGATCTCGTCCTCTGCCATGTCCCGGAAGGCTTCAGCAGCCACTTTCCTTGACAGTGCCAGGGTCTTTCTGAATATTTTCATTAAAATCCATCAAATTCATTTTCCTTGTCATCGTCTTAAGCACCAAACAGCTCCTCCCAGTCTTCTACTTGAACAAGGCTAGAGGGTACGTGTTTTTCGAATCGTTTTCAATAAAAAAAATGTTACAGCGCATGTATATTTTACCTAAACTGTGCCTGAATGAATATATTCTCAGAAATAAATAGTAGTTTTGCTGAAACGTGATGTATTTCAATGTAAAATAGGATAAAATACATGACGAAAACAAAAGACTTTACCTAACCTTCCAATGTTCAAGAGATGTTACTCGTTTTGTTAATAGTTTTCGGTTAAAATACTGTTATATTACAATGATATTATATTCATACTGTGCTTGATATACTACATTCACGGAAATGTAATATGGAAATGTAATATTTTGCTGAAATGACGTATGTATTACAGTGGAAAGTGACGAAAACAATGACTTGCTTTCTTTCGTTCAAAAGATGTTACCAAAATCGCTTTTCGAATGGTTTTCAGTTAAAAAACTGTTGCATCACAAGTGAATTAGGATAGAATATTATTGTAATACAACAGTTTTTTAACTGAAAATCATTCGAAAAGCGATTACGGTAACATCTTGTGAACAAAAGAAAGCGAGTCATTGCTTTCGTCACTTTCCACTGTAATACGTACGTCATTTCAGCAAAATATTACATTTCCATATTCTCAGAAATAAATAGTAGTTTTGCTGAAACGTAATGCATTTCAATGTAAATTAGGATAAACTACATGAAAACGAAAGACTTTACCTAGCCTTCCGATGTTCAAGATATGATTACTCGATTTTTTAGTAGTTTTTGGTTAAAATACTCTTATATTAGTGATATTCTATTCATACTGTGCTTGATATAATACATTCACGGAAATGTATTATCTTTGCATCTACAATGCTGATGTCAACACAAGCGTGGTTACAGCGAGACTGACTGAGTGAGGGAGAGCTATGAGTGTGTGTGTGAGGTTGCGGGAGCAGGCGGTGTCCCGTGTTCGGTGCCGCGTGCGAGTTCAATGGCGCGCGATTTGAATGTAGTTCAATTACTTCAATGTACAGAATATTCCTCCGGCGAGGCAATCCGCGTATTTGCAAATCCGTGTATTATAAACCCGAGTATGTTAAGGGCCGACTGTATATATATATATATATATATATATATATATATATATAGATATATAATATATATATATATACAGTCTACACGGAAAGTTAAGGCACACCATGGAAAAAAAATAAAAAATCATGGTAAGGCAATAAAAAAATGAAAATAACACTCACCCACCCCTCTTAGTATTTTGTTGTGTTTCCCAGCACCTCTTTCAGTCGTAGTGGAACACTTTCTGCAAGGTTTTGCAGGTGGTGTGGGGTGAAATTGGCCCACAGTTGCTTAATTGCTATGGTGAGCTTGTGGACGGACGAGCTGTCGAGGTCACGTAGGCGACGTTTCATGAGCCCCCAAAGGTTCTCAATAGGGTTGATGTCGGGGTAATTGCCAGGCCAGTCCTTAAAATATGAAACCTGGCAATCCTCCAACCACTAAGTAACCAACTTGGCTGTGTGGCAGGGAGCACCATCCTGCATGAACACGTCGGCGCGTGTTTTCTCAAACGAGTCAGGCAGAATGTCACAGAGAAGCTCGAGGTACATACCCTGGTTAACTTTTATGTTTTTTTCAAGCACAACCAACTCACCAACACCGTAATAAGTGAAAGAACCCCATACCATCACTGAATCAGGATGGTTGACCGTCTTGACGGTGTACCTGGGGTCGAGCCGGTCAGAATCTGGCCGGCAGTACACCCTATCGTGACCACAACCACTCACTGTAAACATGGCTTCATCACTCCACAGGACGTTCCTCCACTCCTGAAGGGACCAGACACTGTACTTCTTTGCAAAAATGATCCTCTTCTCCTTCTGGGCAGCAGTCAGCAGAGGCTTACGGCGTGGTCGGTTAGACGTGATAACCGCGATCGTCATGAAGAAGCTGCTGCACCGACCTTAAGGAGACGTGACCAAGGAGTCCGGGGTTAGCTTGCTTTAATTCCCGGGCCGTGAGCTTAGGGTTAGCATTAACTTGCCTAGCAATCACCTTCCTGGTTCTAGGAGACCTAAGCTGTGGTCGCCAAGACCTGGGTTTAGGGGTAGGCAACTCTTCCAGGTTGTTTGCTTCAAACTCCGAGATGAATCGGTACACTGTTTTGCGGCACACACCGGTTAATTCAACTATTTCAGTAACTTTATGATTAGCCTTGTATAAACCAATCACCTGTGCAATATCCTCACGCTTAGTAACTCTCCGGGACATCTTAAAGACCCAGAAATCACACGATAAAGCACTGTAACTCAGGCGTAAAATCACGGCATGTGGCGCTCACATGGGTACAATAACCTCCACCCACGCAACCTAAACAAAGACTGAGCGGTTCCTGCTATGTGACAGCTGTCGCCTAAGGGTTCCAGATGCTGTTAGAATTGTGACTAAATATTTCTGATCAAAATTTATCCCTATCTAGAGGGTAAAACGATTTGTGCTAAAAGTGAAGTCACAGCCCAATTTGTGCCTTAACCTTCCGCGTAGACTGTATATATATATATATATATATATATATATATATACAGTAATACCCCGATTTACGCGGTCATTTTAACCCGCGGAGTAGTGCGTAAAACGAGAAACGCGTAAATGGAATAACAGAACATATGGGATTAATTGAAATAGAGACTGGGCCGACTCCCAAACTGCACTTTTTCCGACAAAATACCTATTTTGTAGTAGAAATAACATTTTAATTTTATGATTTGTATGGACACACAATTAATATTTAAGAGAAATAAAGTTGCCAGGTTAATGTCTATTCATATTTTGGACTCAACCCCCCCCGCACCCCCCTCTTCCCACGCTCACTGGCTCCTCCCTCTCTGAGAAATGTTTGAGTGAAAACACTACATTTTAAGGTAGATAGTAATAAATAATACCTCAGACTAAAGTTAGGATAATATAATTGACATTGCTGGACTCTTTGCAAGACCAGAAATATTTTGAGTATAAATGTCATATACAGTGAACCCTCACTTTACGCGGTTAATTGAACCCACGGCGGCCCACGTAAAGTGAGAAATGCGTAAAGTGAACAACATAACATATGGGATTAATTGAAATAGAGACCGGGCCGACCCCCAAACTTCACTTTTTCCCGACACAATACGTATGTTTTACTAAAAATAACATCTTAACTTTATGATGGTATTCACCCACACATAATATAGAAGGGAACAATCAATAAGAGAATAATAAACTGAAGGTTAGGTTAGAAAAAAACAAGGTTGAGGTTAATACTTACGTTAGTAGAAGAGATGGGTCGGCGTAGGGGAAAGGAGGCTGGTTCCGAGGCAGAGGGCAGGCTACTGGCCCTCAGGTGAGTCTTCATCACTGTCATCCACACTTCCTAGTGCCTCCCTGACAAATCCCTCAAAGTCATCATCACTGTCTCTGCCTCTGTCACTATCACTGGCTTGGACTGGCTGTAGTGGGTTGCGGGCGAAGAACTCTGTTCTGCTTTGCTGACGGCTGGTGTTTATGTTGTCATGATAAACCTTGATGTAGGGCTCCATAGTCTGCAACAGCTGGATAGTGAAGACTTCATACCTGTTCGCGTCAGGGTCGTCGGAAAGGAGGAGCTTGACTTTCTCGATACACTCAATGGCACCCCTTACATTACTATGGGATAAGCGGCGTTCTTCTTGGGATGACGCACCACCTGCCTCTTCACTGACGTCATCATCATCTACCATCTCATCGGTAGTCACATCAGGATCCCTTATCACCTCCAGGATGTTTCAAAAGTACTTCTTGCTCTGCCAACTGTTGATCCTCGTCGTCTTCGCTCTTGCTATCGGTGTTGGTGTCACTCAGGTTACGTAACTCTTCCTTGGTGTTAGTGTAGTCGTTCAGGAGGTTGAATTTTTTAGCAGAGAATGCAGCTTTTACATTACAGATTAATTCTTCGTCCATGGGCTGTATGTATTATAGACGTAGTGTTGGGAGGAAGGAAGACCACTTTTACGTTGGGGTGACGATCTAACAGTAGGGGCGAGTGTCCTGGTGCGTTGTCAAGCAGCAACAAAATCTTGAATGGCACATTCTGTTGCTCACAGAATTTCTTCACATCGGGAACGAAACAGTCATCAAACCAGGAGAGGGACAGTGTAGAGAACATCCACGCCTTACGTGCGGTCAGGCAGAGGACATTTAGCTTGGTCATGTCCATGCTCTTGTAGGCGTGCGGCTTGCGTGCTGTGTGGATCACCGATAACTTGAGCTTACAGGTACCGTAGACATTGGTGGTAAACAGGACGGTGATGCGCTCCTTCTGCAACTTCCGGCCCCAACACTTGCTGGCATTCTTCACAACGAAGGTCTTGGAAGGTAGCTTTTTCCAAAAAAGACCAGATTCGTCCATGTTAAACACCTGGTCATCGGTGTACTGTCCTTCCTCCATAATCTCACGTAAAAACGGAGGAATTTCCCTAGCCGCAATACGGTCAGCACTAGCTTCTTCACCACCAATGTTCATATTGGTGATCTTGTTCCTCTTCTTAAACCTCTGTAACCACCCAGAGGAAGCATTTAAGGGTTTGGGCTCTGTAATTCCCATCTTTCGTGACACTGCAGCATACAGTTCACATGCGTACTCCTTAACTGAACGCGTGTCCACCACCCTGTTCCATCGCGCCTGACGCACCAAGTAGCTCACAAGTAATTTTTCCGTCTTGAGAAGCACCTGGTTGTGGAAATACTTGATCATAGAAGCACCTGTAGACTTTGTGATGTTCATGTGCTCCTTTATCTTGGCTGCATCCTTCTTAATTGTCCCGATAGTTGATTCGTTAACACCATGCTGGCGCGCGAGACCAACCTGCCTTGTTCCTTTCTCCAACTCTTGTATGATCTTATATTTTATTTCGTAGCTTAAGGAACGTCGTGTCTTCTTTGGCTTAGGGCGGCTGGGTCCAGGTAAGGAAAGGTTTCTTTGTGGTGGTGGTGGTGGTGGTCCGGTGGAAGCCATTCTTATGGAACAATGGATACCGATATATATACGGTGTAGCCGGGAGGGGTGTAACTGACGCGGAAGGTCAAGGGGCTTGAACGATCCCGCAGCGGGGCACGTCATAGTACTACATTAAACCAATCACAGCTAGCAGGGAAGGAGGTAAGGATGCTTTGCACAATCACAGTCCGCTACGTCATATGACGTCACCGATAACGCAACAAGACATACACTGCGCAACCTACTCGCGCCGCTTACACAATTGGCGGATGGCGGGAAGGGGGGAGGTTTGGATCCATAAATGGCGCGGCGCGAGAGGACCGCCAGCCGCTCTCCGTGTAAAGGGATACACACACTGCGGAAAGTGAGCATTCCGTGTTCGGCAGGGTACAGCGTAAACGTGGAAACGCGTAAAGTGGGACCGTGTAAAGCGAGGGTTGACTGTATTTTGCACAAAAATAAAATTTTGACTCTTTGTAATCAAAATTCTTACATTAGATCTAAAATTTGTATGTCGAATGCAAATTCCATGATGTTTATATTCAAAATAATCACAATCTTACAGGAATTCCAGCAATGTAAATTATACTCTGGCTGGGTAATTTGTATGAATTTTATGAGCTAAGACAAATATCTTCAGTAAATACAAAAATCATGCTTCACCCAGACACTATCTGTCAATGAAAATACCCCACCTCCCCTTCCCCCCTCTTCCCACGCTCAATGGGTCCCTCCCTCCCCCCCACCTTCTCTTCCTACCAGAGAAATGTTTGGGTGAAAACATTAGGCTTACATTTTTAGTAATAAATAATACCTCAGACTAAAGTGAGGATAATATAATTGACATTGCTGGATTCCTTGCAGGACCAGGAATATTTTGAATATAAACGTCATATATAAAAATTATTCACTGTTTTACAAGGATTCCAGCAACGCTGGGCAGTTGGGGGAGAGGGAGGGAGGGAAGGGGCTTGGGGGGAGGGGAGGTAGTACATTTGACAGTTGGCACCGGCCCAAGGTCTAACGCGTGTACCTGTATATTTATCAGTTCTTAAGTGTTTAAGCTTCTCTCTTATAAAAAGCCAGTGACATGACCTGGGTGAATATAATTAACATTGTTGGGATTCTTGTAAGATACAGATTAATTTGAATATAAACATGCTATAATTTGCACTAGACATAACAATTTTAGTACCGTAATCAAATTAGTACATGTGCACTCCAACTTTGCACTAAGGTCATTTATTTCTTTTAAGTTTCTTTTCGTATGGTGTGTGCATGCAAATGGATGAAAATAAATGAAGAAATTGATGTAAATATACCCAAAAATGCAGTTGAAAAAATAAATATTATAAATGTACTACAGTACTATACACTATTGTACAACAATTTTTTCTCTTGAGCAAAATATATGACATTTATATTCAAATTATTGGCTGTCTTGCAAGGATTCCAGCAATGCAAATTATAATCAACTAACTTTAGTCTGAGATATTATATAAGATAAAAACTGTAAGCCTAAATAAACCCCCGGCTGAGCAGATTAGGGAGGGAGGGACGGAGCCAGCCAGCCAGCGAGGGGTGGGGGGGTGGGGTGGGTTGATGTGATAAGTTTGAGCTGAAGGTCTCTGTGTGTTTATATAACAGTCCTACTAAGCTTCTCTCATTTTAAAATGCCAGTGATATGACCTGGGAGAATATAATTAACATAGCTGGGATTCTTGTAAGACACTGATTTATTTGAATATAAACATGTTGTAATTCGCACTAGACGTAACAATTTTAGTACCATAATCAAATTAGTACATGTGCACTCCAGCTTTGCACTAAGGTCATTTATTTCTTTTACGTTTCTTTTTGTATGGTGTGTGCATGTAAATGGATGAAAATAAATGAAGAAATTAATGTAAATCTACCCAAAAATACAGTTGAAAAACTTTTTAAAAAATGTACTACAGTATTGTACACTAATGTACTACATTTTTTATATCTTGAGCAAAATATATGACGCTTATATTTAAATTAATCTCTGTCTTGCAAGGATTTCAGCAATGCAAATTATATTATCCTAACTTTAGTCTGAGATATTATATATAATAAACATAAAGAAATCACCAATCTTTTGTCTGGGAACACGAGGGAGGTAGCCAGCCGAGTGTGAGAAAAGGGGGGGGTGGGAACAGGGGGGGGAGGTGAGGTGACAAAGTGTCTATTTATTTGATGAACAGGCTTTGTATAAAATATCACATAGTCTAGAACTGCTTTTAGTGCTCTTGTGGTATGGTCGGTAGCATTCCCTGGTCCCATGTATTAGGTCCAGGGTTCGAGTCCTGGCTGGTGAGGTCGTTGATTATATGTTCAAAGTCCGCGTGCTATATGGACTAAAAATGAAGTATACATGGTACCTCGTGTTTCATACCAGCTGGATTCAGTAAAATGCAACTGACATCCACATAAGCAGCACGGAAAGTTCCCAATGAGAGGTTCACGGCGCCATCAGCTCGATGAATAGGCTTTGTGTGAAATATCACATAGTCTTGAACTGCTTTTAATGCTCTTGTGGTAAGGTCTGTAGCATTCCTTGGTCCCATGCATTAGGTCCAGGGTTTGAGTCCTGGCTGGTGAGGTCGTTGATTATATATATATATATATATATATATAATATATATATATATATATATATATATATATATATATATATATATATATATGTGTGTGTGTGTGTTAGGTTAGGTTAGGTTAGGTAAGGTTAGTTTGGATTGGGTTGGGTTAGGTTAGGGTGTAATACAAA